>CM050168.1:17214461-17226961 GCA_027410445.1 Discoglossus pictus
ACACAAGCAAGCCTTGCGATGAGAGCCTTTGAGCACCTCGCCAACCTGCCACTTTCATGCCTCGCAATGAGCGTCTTCAGCGCTCATTGCAAGCCTCTCCCCACTCTACGGGCCTCATGATTAGCGCTCATTGCAGGCGTCGCCCAACGCGCCACCTTTGAGCCTTGCGCTGAGCGCCAATACATATACATATATATATATATATATATATATATATATACACACACACACATATATATATATATATATATATATATATATAAATATATATATATATATATATATAAATATATATATATACACATAAATATAAATATTTATATATAAATATATATATATATATATATATATATATATGTATATACACATACACATAAATATATATATATATATTTTTTTTTTATTATTATTATTATTTTTTTTTATCTTTTAATTTCTTTTTTCTTTAAAGTGACAAAACAAAGGTTCCAAAACAGAGGACTAAAAGTACATATTTAAATGAATAGCTAAAATTAGTTAAACATTTTTTGTGGAAATGTGATCTTGAAAATTGGTATTTTATTCATTACTTACCTGAAAAGGTCCTTTCTCTGTCCAAATTAATGTATCTCATGTAAAAAAAATCTCTCTCATTCTGGGGGTTGCAGAGCATGAAGAGCATGCCCAGTTGGTATAGTTTATAATAATAATACACTCCTATACACGACTATTATTATTATCCATCTGGACATATACTTTCAGATTATCACCCCTAATAAGACTTCATTAATTACATGAGATAAAGTCAATAAGACAGAGGAAGGATCTGTTCATGTCATTTATGTTTAAAATATCCAATTCGCAATCCCACTTCCACTCCAAATTTTGAGCAGCCAATTGCAATTGTACATCTCCATATGTGCACGCTCATTTCCGCAATAACCTTTTCTGCATTGGAAAAAAAAACGACACATTTTAGTAGTGCTTAAAATAAATAACACTGTGAAACCACCATAAATCCACAATTTCCAGAAGCAACAGGAATTATTTGTGCTCTGGTGTCTTACTGAAGCAAAGCTTTGATAAATTGCCCTCGCAGAACCTCATAAAAAGTCTCACCTGTACGGTACATGCTGACATCACTTTCTGCCCAATACACCAGACATCGCCGGGTTATTGCTTTTCCCTTTAATTGCTTTCAGCGGTGTATAAGTGGAAAGAACACATTTGCTCTGCAGCTTACAAAAACAGAGCATCAGGATTTAATAGTGAGAACAGAATCCCAGCGGAAGATCCCGGCAGCCATAGAACATGGAAATATAGCACGTTTCGACTTTGGAAAAGCTCCTCACTGGATCTGGCTGCAAAAGCAAGGACTATTTCTACTTTATATTTCTATCACTTAAATATATATGCTTTATATATTTATATAAATATGTTTTAATCTACCTAAGAACACAATTAGGCAGGGAAAACGTCATAAACAAAAGTGGTCCTTTAATATAAGTTTGTATTGATACTTTTTTTTTATAATTTAATAGCTAAATTGAATTGCTTTATAAATGCATTTAATTAACATTGACACTAATTGTTTAGAAACTTTGACTAATTCAGCGCAATCAACCTTATTATTAATGCAAAAAGAAGAGAAACAGGACCCTATTCTGTTGCCCAATTTATACACACTTAAAATCATTCTTAATATTGCTACATATTCGGCAAATATTACTTATTGGGACTAATGAATTCTTAAGTCAATTGAATGCATATAAACATTTATATAAAAAAAAACACCTGAAGCTAAATTTATGAGTTTAAGGCATTTTCAAGTAGCTAATAGAATAAGGCTAATAACGTTTGAAACTTGCTGTCTGAATAAATATCTGACCTTCTATAACTATCCAATAATTAACAATTAAAATATTAGTTTAACGCTTTCTCACGCTATATAATATATATATATATATATATATATATATATATATATATATATATACACACACCTAGTAACATTAGACCATAGCCGATACCCTTCTTACAAAGTGCTGATTTCTATCACTTCTACATGCAGTGCTTTGCAAGAAAAACTGCTGATATGTTATATGAAACCAAGAATATCTTAGTATCTGGGATGCATGCCGCCTCATTAAGTCAGGACGTAACAAAGTCAGAGCTCACCTACCCAACAATGCGTTACAATGAGAATGCCACATGGGTGTCTCAGCCAATAAGGCGATCATTTAGAAAAATGCATCCTACGATGTGATCTTTTATTGGCTGGAGAGTAATCACTGAAAGCTACAACTGGCAGCAGGAGCAGACTGCATTTAGGCATTGTTGACTTTAAATTAAAGGACAACTGCGGTCATACTTTTACAATGTACTCTTTTGAAGAACTACATTTGAAAATAGGCAACATGTTGTTAGAATCTAAAGACAAATAATACAGCTTCTGGAGAAAGGTATAGAGAAAGATCTGAGTGCTTTGTTAAAATTGGATCTGACTGAAATTGACGTCATGGCTCTTCCAGAAGCATGCTGTGTGCATCAGAAAATAGCAGCACTGCCCACCAGAAATGTAAATGCCCCTCTCACACACAGAACTTCCACAAACATGTCATGGATGCTTCCAGATGCAGCAGAGGCACCACAAAGTATCACATGTATAGTTTGTCAGTGTTGGGAACGCTTAGGATGTTGGTCACACTTTGTGAGCCGTCGACCACGAGCCTTGCGTCACCCCCAGTAGTAGCTGGTTCCTGCCAGTAAGGGCTGGAATGAGTGCCCAGGGCTCTCATCACCCCCGCTACCTGGTTCCTGCCAGTGATGGGCTCATTGCGAGGCCCCCAGAGCTCGCATCACCCCCTCCTGGCCTACCCACCCAGTACCTGGATGAGACCCTGCCAGTACATGAAGCACGTACTTCTATGCACGCCTGCCAGCAGCGCCGCACTCAGTCTTCTCATCTGCGGCTCCCGTCCTCCAGCCGGAACTACTTTCTGGATCAAGCCGCTCATCGTGGATGTATCCAAAAAATAGTTCCGGCCGGCGGACAGGAGCCGCAGAGGAGGCAAGTGTGGCGCTGCTGGCAGGGTCCCATCCAGGTATGAGACACAGGGGAGGGAGAGGAGGGTAACAGAGACACAAGGGGAAGGGGGAGAGAGAAGGGGAAAGGAGGCACAGGAGAGGGAGAGAGGAGGGAAAGAAGACACAGGGGGAAAGGGAGAGGGGGGAAGTGAGAAAGGAAGAGGTGGAAAGATGGTACAGGGGTGTGAGGGGGGGAAGGAAACTCAGGGGAAGGAGAGGGAGAAAAGGGAGAGGGAGAAATTAGGTACAGGGGAGGGAGGAAGGAGACACAGGGGAGGGAGAGGGCGAAAGAAGACACAAGGGAGGGATAGGGTGGAAGGAGGCAGAAGGGAGGGAGAGGGGGAGAAAGATACAGGGGAGGGATTAGGGTGGAAGAGATACAGGGGAGGGAGGAGGGTGGAAGAGATACAGGGGAGGGAAGGAGACAAGGGAGGGAGAGGTGAAAAGGAGGTACAGGAGAGGGAAATGGGGAAGGAGTCACATGGGATGGAGAGAGGGGAACGGAGACACAGGGGAGTGAGAGGGAGAAAGGAGGCACAGGGGAGGGAGAAAGGAGACACAGGGGAGGGAGAAAGGAGACACAGGGGAGGGAGAAAGGAGAAATAGGGCAGGGGGAAAGGAGACACAGGGGAGGGGGGAAGGAGAAACAGGGGAGGGGGGAAGGAGACACAGGGGAGGGGGAAAGGAGACACAGGGTCTCAGATGTTTTCGTTATACAGTGGTTGTGAGTCTGTGCATAACTCACCTGTGAGTCTTTGCCCCTGGCAGTGAGTGTTCCTGACACACAGAATGTCTCAGTCAGTGTCTGCCCTGGAGGGAACATCTGTAGGATCCATCATATCAAGGGAACATACTCTAATCTGGAAAATATTTTGCTACATGGGACTTCAACCTTTTTTTCTGTGTATCTCACAGCTGAATTTATTAAATGATTGCACTATTTTCCTTAAAGTGATATGAAAGTTTCATGGATTAATACATTTCTGCACTCTATGGGCAAAAAGCAGTTTATGTGTATACAGCACATCTTATAAAACATTATATTTTTTATTAACATCTAAAAATCCCTCTAATGATTATGTTGACACCTTCAGGGGGTGTCTCCCCCCCAATCAGCATGCAGCCTCAAGGGAGCAATATTTGCATGCGGTTGCTTGCTCAGCCAATCTCCTTGTAGCTTCCTGTCTGTATGTCAGCAGCAATAGATAGAAAATAATTTAGGAACACATTTTGATGTCAGATAGTCAATATATCCATCTAGTATGTATCAGTGATACACTACATATCCCAGGCTGCTTTGCAGCACAAACAGAAAACCCAGAGTTAATTCAAAAGTTTCAGCTAACCTGATTGGCTAAGACAAATCATTTTAAATTTGATGCTAATTTAGCCTGGGTTTGGAGGGTGTTAACCCTGATTTCTAACTGTCAGAAAGTACAAGGGGGGGGGGGGGGGGATCATGCAAAATTATTTGCATGCACTACTAATTCTCCTCTTTCAAATGTATTCATAATCCGGTTAACTTGCATAGACCTTTAAAATAAAGTTCACAAAACTCTCTTGCATTCTCAGATGAAAAATAAAACTGACCGTTAAGTGATATTAATATTTATCTTGTTTAAATATAGGACTGAGTCAGTTTTGGTGTACAAAATAATGTCACCACGCTACAGAAAGGTAGAGAGAGACATCAGGGCTTTGAACACACATGATGTTTGATCTCTGCAAAAAGAAGCAAATATAAAGGAAAAAAATCAATTCCACTTTCCTGTGAAATAATGAGTGTTTATCTGGCACCGAGACACAAAATAGAGTTTTCGAAAGCTTATAAATCAGAAATAACTGAATTTGGGCACCTCAGCCATTACCGGGGTCATTGAAAAATGCATCCTGTTCTTGAAAGTTTTTTTTATTTTTTTATTATTTGTTTTTAAAACTTTTGACTTTTATGTATATATGTGTTTATAGATGTACTAATAGTAGCATTCAGAGGGGCATCAATAGATATGGCATTTATATAAAAAGCATTATTTGGTATTTTCAGGTAAGTGATTGCAGGGTCAGATTCACTAAGATTCTCAAATACCACTAATGTTTTTTTCACTCACTTTTTCATAGAATATAGTTATCACAGCTTTATAGAACACAATTATAGCCTTTGAGATTGATAATAAATATCACCCACTGCCTATTTCCTTCTATGTACCAGCTGGTACACTGATCTCTGCAAAAGGGGGGGAGCTCTACGCAGTTGTAAACAAACAGATTTCTCACAAGATGGTATAGGTAGGATTTATACTACACCAAAAAAACTAAAATCCTCTTTATTACATATATATTCATTACAAAAAATATAGATTATATTTACCATGTTTAAGTACATTTAGGAACAAATTTTGATGTCAGATAATCAATATGTCCATCTAGTACGTCCATTCCCCCTGCCTAAACCTTCTTGGCATAATAAATCTTGGCAGGCTGGGAATGCTTTACTCAGAGAGGATGATCCGCTTCTTTACTACTCTTTCTATAAATTAGTACTTCCACATATCACACAAATTGGCGTGGTTTCTCCATTTAGATGAAATTCAATATATTGTCCTATTTCTATGTAATTAGAAAACAATAAGAGTCCCAGAATCAGCAGATGAGAGTTCTTAGATGTGACAATACATAGAAATAAATTCTTCATGGCCTTAATCTGTATAATTCAGTTTGTGGATATGATATAGGTTGCAGAAGAGGAGTCATGATTAGATGAATACAGTCAGAGGAAGGGAGGATTATTAGTGGAGTGCCTCAGAGGTCTGTGCAATACATCAATTAGTGACATTACTACTGGGCACACAGGGAAGATTTTCTTCTTTGTGAACAACATAAAATCTAGTTGATATTTCAGGAACCGTAAATCTAATGTGGAATGATGTAAATAAATAAAATAAATGGTAAGTATATTGGGTCTAAGCATTTAAAAAAGAGAAACACAAGAATAAGAAGTCATGACTTTCATGAAAACCTAAATTAGGGAAGTACTAAGAAGAGTAGTAGATAATAGGTACACTATAAAAAGGTTGGCCATTTCAGGAATGTTTGGGCTATAATTAGGATTTATTTAAATGGATATACAGTACTAGACAGACTTGATAGCATGGGCGTGGGGGGACTGGGTGGGGGACTATTTAAGACTACTCCGAGGACAAGAAGCAGGGGCGGATCTACTGCCAATGCACCAAAGCCCTGCTTTTGGGTGCCCCATTGCTGCAGCGCCCCTCAAAAACTTTTTTATTTTATTTATTTGTTTACATTTTTAATGCCCCTGACCCATAAAAATAATTAATACTGATTATATATATATATATATATATATACATACACACACACAAGATACTTTATGGGTCAAAGCTTTCATTGGAAAGACATGGTCATGGTAATGCACGCTTAAGTTTAATTTCTGCTATTTTTCTGTCCCCTATTCATTTAAACTGGGGGGGGGGGGGGATTTGTTCCTCCCTGCTTGACAGTCATAATAGTTTGTATTTTTGGAAAGGATATATACTAATTACAAAAGCTTGAATCTCCCATTCAAAACTTGTTATGTACAATTGGTGCACTGCAAAGAATGAATGACCGCTGCAATTTCATAATAAGATATTTTAATTGTTTGACTTCAACAAAAAAACAATAATTAATATTAAACTTATTTTCAGAGACCCAACTGCTGGTCTCTGCCTATTAAGGTCACTAAGGGAATGTTACTTTGTCTAGCTGACGATGCTAAATTTTCAGACACAAAGTTACATCAACCCAATGTTCTCCATTGGCTTGAGACTTGCTATGCTAAAAAGGTTTCCTTTGGCAATACGTTTTTGGTTGAGGCAGCAAATGAATCGTTGTTTGACTTCAATTCTTCTTAAACTCTTTAGACATGTGTCTCAGCCAATACCCCTTTCCACTCAGATGGCTTTATTAGGATGGAGATAATTAGCTGAACGCGAGGCTGATTCTTTCATTTTGCAAAGTGTATTAAATATTGAATATTGCTATTATAAATCATTAAATAGGAATTTTATTAAGAATCAACTCAGAATTACAACATCCAGCTCCTTTTGCTAGGGTTTCAAGTAGAGCCTTAAATGAGCCAAGATATTTTCTTCTGATGCCCACAAGAAAAAATATCCACCTGCTCTTTTTTATCGTTATTTCTTAATTCCGTCACAACCTTAATACTAGAATTTGAAATACCTAACACATACCATCATGACAGCTTGATTGGCGCAGTAAAGAACCATTGTATGCGGCGCACTGTGCGCTCTTCTTTTATTAGTAATAGAGACTCTCTGCCACCTGCCAGGGACAGACTTACAGCCATTCCTGAATAAGTCTTACAATCAAGACATGAATGAATAAAACTGAAATAATAGACAGACTAGATAGATAGGTAGATAGATAGATATGGATATATATATATATATATATATATATATATATATATATATATATATATATATATAGATAGATAGATAGATAGATATATATATATATATATATATATATATATATATATATATATATATATAGATATATATATAGATAGATAGATAGATAGACATGCTTAACTTCTTCCTTTATTCCTGCCACGGCTAGTCTTAATTATTTGCGGTTATTAAAAGTATTAGCTCAGATTGTGGGTCTTTAAGTTAATTCAAATAAAAAAAGTGTAACTTCTATAGAAATTTGAAGGCACTTCCACTTAAAAAATGTAATTACAACATTTTGCTATTATGTTTATTTGCATGTGTATTTCTGATTTTCCAAATAACTGGGGGGCTTATGAATGTCATCTGAATGAGTCCCACCCATCCCTTGGGGTACGTCAACATCTGAATGTTCACTTATATGAGCATGTTAGTGAAAGTCCCTGTGCATTAAGGAGCTGTTTTCCACTCCTGCTCAGGGGCTGATTAAAATGCTAAATAGATCATGTTTAATCAGGAGGATGTAGACATTTATCCTGATTATCTCCCAGCATGGGGTGTGTATGTATGAACAAATGACAGCGGGTCTTATCCAAAGCTTGTTTGAAGAGAAGTGGCCTCACGCGCTTCCATTAGGACTGAACATCTCCTGCTCTCTGGGCTGCAAAGATCTTCACACATTGCGGGGGGCCCTCACAATCTATACAGTCACTTAGAGATCAGAGCCCACCTACACTGCCCATGCTGAACATAGCTAGAAACATCAGCCTAATTTAAGAAGACATATTTATTTTAATGGACCACTTGTTCCCAGAATGCAGTGTAATTATTGTATTCCTTGGAATTCTGAGCAGAAAACAAGATTTTTAACTTGTGAGCACAAATGTACTATTTATTTACAGTGTGGTGGAGGCTTCTATCGCTCTTTTGCCCACCATATATTAAATGTTTGTTGTGGTCAACTACCTACTCATAAAATCTACTACACAAGCTAGGTTCAAATGTGAACACAAATGTACCATTTATTTAATTAATATATATATATATATTATATATATATATATATATTATATTAAATGTTTGTTGTGGTCAACTACCTACTCATAAAATCTACTACACAAGCTAGGTTCAAATGTGAACACAAATGTACCATTTATTTAATTAATATATATATATATATATATATATATATATATATATATATATTATATAAATGTTTGTTGTGGTCAACTACCTACTCATAAAATCTACTACACAAGCTAGGTTCAAATGTGAACACAAATGTACCATTTATTTAATATATATATATATATATATATATATATATATATATATATATACACACACACACACACACACACACATACTTTTTTAGATGGACCAATGGATTTTAAAACAAATTCTCCCGTTGGGGAAGTATTTAACAAACCCAAAGGGGTCAATTAAAAGCCCCAAAAATATGTAGATGGTCATATTTTCCATATGGTGATCATATCACCTTTTTATAAAAAATATAATCTCCCCCATCCTTGCCCTAATAAATTAAGAGTCTTTCTTTATTTCAGGCCACTACCCTGCTCAGCACCTGCTGCACCGGCAGTAGCTCCACCACTGAAACCATGGCCTTTTAAAGTCATATAAGAAAATGTGTATATTCAGTATAAAAAGGTTTGTTTTTTTATTACTTCGGACATTTATTTTCTATATGGTCTTTTGAATGACTTGATAATGAGCAAAATCTTTTTGTAAAGTACAAGAAGAAACACAGTAGTTACATTTTTTTAACTCCTTTACTCTGCGATTCCATTTTTTTCTGAGTTTATGCTCTGCTACTTGTAGCCTTGTGAACAAATGAGCTTCTCACTAGTCCAAATTAGAGCACTGACAGTTTTAGTTGCCACATTCCCACTGTGCAGATGGAGGCTCTCTCTGCATTCAACGTTCCGGTCCACTTCAGAAAAAAGATTTGCAGAAACCAAAATGGCAGCTTCTACTGCAGTGCAAATTACATGTAAAAGATAATAATTCAGTGGTTGTGTAGGTTTTATATGTTGCAAAAAAAGAACTACAAGCAAAGCAAAGGTGCAACTCAGAATAGGCAGAATATCTCCTTACAAGAGACAATCTGGCATTTGCAGAAAATAAAACAGCCCGTTTCAATTATTGGATTATGTTACCAGCAATTTCTGATGCATAAATACTTTCAGTGGAATTACATCTCCCATCAGTTCTGTCCTCCAAGTGGCATTAATAAATAATAATCACATCAAGCAGAAATGAAAGGTCAATCGCCAATATGAAAATGCACACTGGAAAAAATAAAATGGGATGACAAAATAAAAATAGAGCTCCAATATCAAATGCACTGCGAGTAGGACAAAGGGTTATAGTTGGATAAGCAGGGTTGGGCCTGGTCAGTACTTAGATGGGAGACCACCTAGGAATAATGGAGCTGCATGCTCCGGCCCTCTAGAGAAGGATCTGGCAACCCAGTCCAGTATCTCTGCCATGAATACCAAGTGGATAAGCATGGTATGTTACGGTCCATGAGGTCATGGAGAGTCGGACATGACTAAATGATACAAACAGCAACTTTTATAGAGAAGTTGCAAGGGCCCTGAATTATTTCCCCCATAGCCCCCTATCCTCTAACTGAAAGTGATTTGAAAATAGAGTTTTTATGTTGCAAAAACAATAACAAATGATTTTCTACTGTATTTCTTGAGATGGTAGGAGACTTTGAATGTAAAAGAACCAAGATTTAAAACTCACAAACTTACAATCTAATGGCTTTGGGCGTGATATAGGAGGGTGTTAGATATTTTGTAAATATTAAAGCTGAAGGTGATAATTTACTTTAAACAGATGTATTTTTTTAGTGAGGTTTTAAAGGATTTGAGGCAGAGGGAAAGTCTAATGGAGCGAGGCAAGGAGTTAAAAATGAATAGGGGCAGCATGAGAAAAGTCCTAAAGGCAGGGGTGTAAGGAGGATATTAGAGGACAGAAGAAGGTCGTTAGTAGACACCTAACTTTCATGCTCAATTGTCTAACTTTCAATGAAAAATTGTAACAAAGCAATTACATTTATTTATTTATTTGTGTATTTTTCATTTGTGCAATAATGAGGATTATTGGTTTGTCATTGGCACAGCAGGGAGTTCCAAGCTATCTACACTATGCCCTTGATGATGCTCACCACAGAAAAAAATATGAAATACTTTAATCATTGCATTTGCTTCCATGTGTGTTCATGAAACCTGCGCAAGAGGGAACGATTTAGACTGGCGGAATTGATAATGGTTTACTATATGATCCTGGGACCAGATAGAGATTTAACACATCTGTCCTTTTTGATGTTGCCATCTATTATTGCTCTGAATTTTAAAATGACTTGTTTTATCTAATAATGAGCCAGACTCCTTGTAGACGAGGGAGACTATTAAGGAAATTAAATTGTTTGGATCTATGGGCAAAGGAAATCCATGTATACCTGTAGACTACAAGGCACAAGCTCCACCAGTGGGCTTGTTATGGGTTGTGGGGATTGACATATGTATGGCCCAAATGGGTAGTCCCTAATTAAATAGTGGGGAGGGGCAACAGAGCTACCTGGAGCCTTCCTGACATGTTATCTAGGTAGGGAATAGGTTTATATTATTGTTTTAGGAGTTTGCCAAATGTGAGTTAATTATTAAAGTACAGCTCTAATGGGCACTTGTCTAGGGCTACCTGTCCTTTAATTTGCCCAGTGTTATATCTACGCTCCAGTCGGATGTTGTAAGGTTGATTAGTGGCACTTCAGCTCTAATCCAAGCTCTCCCCTCCTTTATCACACTATCCTTAACAACAGAGCACAACATTTCCAAGTAATCTTGAATGTGCCGTTTATAATTATTCTACATATACATTTTTTTTTCCTTGTGAGAATTATTAACCAGATAAAAATATTTCTGCTGAATCTACCAGGGTTTTGAAGGAACAAGACAGTGATGTTACCAAGGTGTCTGTGATATTCTGGAAGTGTTACTTTGCCTTGAGTGACAGATTAATGCTGCGGTGGCACATGCTCCACATCGGCGTGCTCGCTAACAATTAACGTGACATGATTCCTCAACAGGGCGACAGTGATAAATTTGGATTCTCAAACACCTGGCACAGGCACCAGGAGATCTCTTCATCCCACTCATTCTCAGCTTTGTATAGACAGCAGTGACAATCAAAATGGTCTGCACTGCGGTCTCTTAAAGGGCCACTGTAGTTTGGTAAAAACTTCACATGTTTATGAAGTAAATAACAAAACAATAGCATTAGCAGCTATGCAAGGGAGGAACATAAAAGATTTTCAGGGAAAATCTTATATTTTAATGCCTTATTGTGTCATGAGATTCCATTTTAGAGAGGGGCGGATTATCTTAAGGTGCCTTGCTCTGCCATTCAGATCTAATGTCAAGGAGCTATTTGAAGGGGACCACTTAGCAGCAGTGATCTGCATCCCTTGCCTCCTTGGCTTCTAATCCTTTTACAAACACAGACATCATTAAAGCAAACTTTAGTATATTAGATAAAAACTAAAAAAAAACTGTAATTATTTTTAAATTATTTTTAAAATAGCTAGAGTAATATTCAGACCATTTTCAGTGCCCTTTACAATAAATAGTTGTGACTGTGTCCCTCTAACTCTATAATTCCACGGCATCCCTTTGATAACCCTCTGGGGGTGTCCATTTATCTTTTCTTAATAGGGAGCTGCCGATTATGCACCGAAATGGTGCCTTGGAATACAAATATTATTAAAATGTAGGGACTGCATTCACTTTACAAAAAATATTACCAGAAAAAAAACATGCCAGAGAACATCAGATCCCTGGATTATGGCGCACAGGTTATTTTGGAGGACGTGCATGTTCTATAAATCTTTCACCGCTTTAGCAGAAAAGGGATTAAAATAAGCCCCTATAT
>CM050168.1:17231961-17321961 GCA_027410445.1 Discoglossus pictus
CGTTTTGGTTTTGTTCGGCGGACATTTTTTCTGTCGATTAGCGAATTTTTTTGTGTGTAAACTGTTTTATTTTGAGCGAAATTAAGGTGTAAGTTGCATTTTCGAGGTCCTGGATGCTCCCTCTCGCTGTAGGTAAGCTTTTTATGTATGTGCTGTGTGTATTTATTGTGTTTTGAATTTTGTAATGTTCGCGAGTTGCGTCCGAGTGTTGCGAGGTCGTAATGTGTGTTAACGTGTGTCGTATGTTGTTTGCGTTGCGAGGTAAAGTTTGCGAGGGTCGTAGTTGGTGTGTCGTGTTGTTTGCGTTGCAACGTAAAGTTTGCGAGGGTCGCAGTTGCTGGCCCACAGCCCTTGCTACGCGAGCCGCGGCCCTCGCTATGCGAGTCCGCAAGCGTGATCAACGGCTCGCATGCTCACAACTATATAGGTGATATTATCTGAAAGACCAGCACTTTCTAAAATGTGAGTGTCACTGGTCCTTTAATTCAAATATGAAATTTAACAAAATATCAGTGAACTGGAATTTTAGCTTTGTATTCGATATTTCACAAATGTATTCCAGTGGGTTTTTTATGTCAACAGTATGGGACTAATGTCACAAATCCAACAACTGTACGTTATAAATGAGCTGTTGGGAGAAAATAATCGACTCTCATTGATCTTAAAACCCTGCGGTATAGAACCATAATAATATGTTGTCATAGTAATCAAAGCAAATTCGTTTTGTTCTCTTCTCATCAGAAAATAATTTAACTTTGGTCTTTCCATAAGAGAAAGAATAGAGGTATCGTGGAACAGAGTAAACATTAATTAGTAATACCTGTTTTTTTGCCTTTTTAACAGGTCACAATACAAACAGCATGCGGTTACGGACAAAAGAAGAAAACACGAGAATTAAATGTCAATGTAAACAGAGAATTAGACATGCTAAGTGATATAATACATTATTAATTACAGTTGGATGCTCTTGTTTAAACATAGGAGTTTGACTACCTGTTTGTTTATTTCTTTGGAAGCCAAGGATAATTAAACTTAATCACCCAAAAACAAACATTATAAACAATTAACTCAGTCGGAATAATAAGCTAAAAATTGGCAGGGATAGGTGATACACCTCCCAATTATTTCCACCCCCTCTGGCAAATTTCATTTAATTAAATCAAATAGGGTCTTTGTTAAATAATTCTTCAGATAAGAGACTGTATTTATTTAAATATCTTACCAGTATCTATTCTTCAATCACTAAAGGGTAATAAATGTTTATATTAAATAAGAAAAGCAGTTTTAGGGCAGTGAGCGATTTGTTCAGAAATCAAAACAATATTCTGCAAAAAAAATCGACCTGAAATAGGATAGTTAGGTTGTAAGTAGCGAGTTTCCAATCTTGTAGGGTGCTTTGGAAAAAAACACTTCCTGCAAAGATTCTAAGCTCAAAACAGGGCCCTCCATTTTTTTTCCTGCAGTTTATTAACATTGTATTCTTCCTTGTCCTTATCAGCGCTACGGAATATGTTGGCGCGATACAAATAAAGATTAATAATAAGATTAATAATTATAGGCAGGGTCAGGCTGACCAATGGTCTATCTGTTCATATAGATATAGATAGATGGTACCAAATACAGAATGATTTTTTTTTCACTAATTAAATATACATTAATTTGTTGCAGTGTTAAAATCAGAGTATTCATTTACATTTTATTTTACAGAAATATTATTCAGCCACAATCTATATTGATAATTCCCTTGAAAAAGTTTCAGTGACATCAAACAACTTTTACATATGAAACCTCAGCACCATTGACCTCACTCTTCCCGACCGCCATTTTATTATTCATGTCCTTGTATATGTCAACTAATGTGCTTAAATAATCTATTCATTACATGTTGTTTTTTTTTTTACTACATCTCATTCACTATGCCAAATACTTTCATTAACCCTTCTGAATGCACTTATGTTAAAATATTTGTGTATCCATTAAAAATACATATTCTGGAAAGGTACTACAATTGGCTTAGACTATAATTATATTAGTACTGGTAAATATGCTGTTAAAATAAAAAGCAGTTGTGTGTAATTTGTCATATCTGTTTTTTTAAACTTGTACCATTAACACTTGTACCCGATAGCATCTTATCCTTAGTCGTGCTGTTAGTTATTATCATAGGAAATTAACTGACTAATTGTTACTGGCTTCATTTTAGTACCAGTAGCCTCTAGCAGGTGTCCCTATTGTCAAGCATTATTATATATCCAATTCACTCAATAATGCCTATGGAACATGCCTACTGCAATGTCCTCAAATTGTGTTCCTTGGACCATTGATGTTCCAGTAAAAAAACTGCCCCAAATAGTCTCCATGTAGTCTTTACATTCTGTAGAGCTGCGTTTGCATTGAATGATGCAAGGTGTCTACCTCTCTGCTTGTGAGAGCAAGTCAATTCCAATTTTATAACATTATCAAGAAAAGATTTTGGGAAATCTCCTTGTTCTCTCCTCCCTCACACCTCCCTCCACTGATAGCTACACACCCATCATTCAGCTCACGGGAAATGGTATATCACAAAATGGATTCTTTTACTCAAAAATAGAGTTTTTCAAATATTTAGGTTTTCCAAAATGTTGTTACTATAGTGCATACTTGACAAACAAGTGACTTTTTTGTTGAACTACAGTGGTCCTTAAAGCTTGACTTCATCACGTAAGCATATAATATTAAATGTACCTATAACAAATATAGACACCACACTCAAGCTACAAACACAGCATGAAAACATGGCCACCACAAACCGTAAAGCAGAACCTGCCTGGTTCATGGATTAATACCTAATCACATGAGCCTGTAGTGTCCAGGACCAATACATGTTTCTTAACTTGTTAAAAATTGTTTATTCACATAAATAGTTGTGAGCATACGAGCCGTTGCTCACGCTTGCGGGCTCGCGTATCGAGCCTGCGGCCCTCGCGAAGCAAGGGTCGCAGTTGCTGGCAAGGAGTGTCAAAGGCGCTCCTTGCCAGCAACTGCGACCCTCGCAAAATTTACGTTGCAACGCAAACAAAATACGAGACACGTTACGACCCATTACGACCTCGCAAAAATCGGCTACAACGCGCGCACATCAAAACATGAAAAAATACAACAAATACACACAACAAATACATAAAAAGCTTACTTACAGGAAGAGGGAGCATCCAGGACCTCGAAAACTAAAGTTACACCTCAATTTAAGTCAAATTAAAAGAGTTTAGACACTAAAAAATTCTCTAAGCGAGAGAAAAAATGGCCGCCGAAAAAAACAAAAAACGAGGCTACAGCAGTCTAAAGACGCAAAACACCACCAAACACCTACGTATTTGCCGAAAAACACCTACGAGATTAGAAAACAAGGACGCAACCCCAAAAACATTACAAACACAATAAACAACAAACACATAAAAAGGTTACTCACAGCAAGGGGGGGCACCGAGGACCTATGCAAGTGAAGTTACACCTCCATTTAACCACAAATTTCAGAGTTTAAAGACCCGAAAATCCCCTAAGCGAGAGAAAAAATGGCCGCCGAACAAAACGAAAACGAGGCTAAAGGTCCCTAAACACGTAAAACACTACCATAAACACGCAAAACACCACCAAACAGCTACGGATATTCCGAACAACTCGCACGACATAGAAAACGAACAACGCTACATCAGCCACATTATATACACCAAACACCCTAAGCTCACTTACAATTTCATTGCCGTCATTTTTTTTACGGGCAATTCGCTAGTAACATATATTCATTAGAATAAAACATAGATTTTAAATAATAATAATAATAATATGATAATTATTTGTTAAATAGACAACATGTTAGTTTAAGGACTGGGATTCCAAGAGTCTTTTAGTGTTAAGGGTTCATCTAAAGTTTGGTTGAAATAGTTTTGGATATAACTCTATGCTTTAAAAATGATCAAACTGCAGAGAGCCTCATTGACCTGCTTCCTTGTTGCTATGCTATACAAGGTGCTTGCTTATTCTTTTAAACAGCTAACTTGTGAAATTGATTTATTTAACAAGTTGCCTTTAGTTGTGAATTTTAGGGTTTCAATGCTCTTCTAATTAGTCTGTTTTGAAATTCTAATGTGACTGCAATTAATCTACTTAGTAGATACTGTGATTGTTATCCAGTGAGTTTATGTGAGCAAACCTCCCTTCCCCCAGTAGGATTGCAGGGGTTAACTTTCCTGCTCAGGCAATTAGCTGCACCTGGGAAGCCCTGATTTAAGACTGCACCTGGAGTATGGGAGGGGCTGCAAATTGACTGATTGTTTGCAGTTTTTCTGAGCAGGAGAAAGACACACAGAGACAGAAGCTGTGGCTTATGATCGCTCAGAGCATATTGAAGACCAGGAAATCTGAAGAAATATACAGGCCTATGATTTTACAAACTATTGGACTATTTGTTTGCTCCACATAGGTTTAGCTGGATGAAAGCCGATTAGTGAGGAAAATGTTTATTGGTGGAGGTAGTACTTCAGTGGAAGCTAGGCATATTTCTTTCATTGATTTGTTTAGTTTAGTATTTTTTTTATCACGAGTTAACATTTTAATAAAGCTTTTGTACCTTGTACCAATATCAAAGTGCCTTTTAACTTAACCTTTCACAATACAGTCACCTAACAGGTATAGGAGCAGTATTTATGTAAACTTGTTCTTCAGTGCTTTAGTTTCAGATGCCGCTACATAGCTGGTACGCTTCATTATAAAATCCGATATCAAGGTTAGAGGCAACGCTGGCAAAAAAAAAAAAGTTCTCAATAGAGCTGTGATTGAACTAAAGAGGGAGTTATTAATTCGGTGCTCAAAAAGACGATTTTAATATTCAAGGACAAAACACTTTAATGTAGCCATAACTGCAAATGAGAAGCAGTTCAATTTTGTCATTAAAACTGTAAAGACTGGACTAAGTGCACGAAGGTTTAACATCTAAATACATAATCAGTTGCGAGCTTTTCACGGCCAAAAATGGAGGCAATTAACGTTAACATTGCATTTCAAAGCAAATTCTACAAGCGAGTAAAGCCTTCTCGGTACTGTATGACAAATTAAAGGTATAAGGAGGTTTCCCTGTTTTAACATTTTATTTTCCAACACATGGCTGCTTATATCAGTAACATACATTACATTGAGTCAATCTATACACATACAGATTTTTTATTTTAAATTATTTGATTTCCACACCTCCAGAGGTGCCTATTCATATATTATTATTATTATCTTTATTTAAATCGCACCAACATATTCCGTAGCGCTGTACAGGGGTTTAGTACATGGTAAAAAAAACAAAAAAAAACTTAACACCTTATAAAGAATGGAGGGCCCTGTTTTTGAGCTTATAATCAAATGTACATAGTGCTGGTTTCCAAGGCACGGACACACGATTGAAAACTCGCAAACTTACAATCCACGGGATATATGGGTTTTAACCCTAAAATAACCTTCCAGCCAATAGCAGCACCTTGCAAATATCCAGAGAAGCACTGCTGCTCCAGCAGAGCTGCTGCTTTCCAGTGTAGCGTGTGTGATTGGAACAAAAGACTAAAAATCCCATGATGCTTTGCTGCAAATTCTGAATTCCCATACACCGATACATTGATGTACCTACCTCTGATTGGCCACAACGTATTACGAATTTTATGCTACTTTAGCTTTGATTATCAGGGGAGTTTCTTTTCAAAATCAACTGCCAGAAAACTGAAGAAATTTTGCTAACATCAGGATGTTTTTTTTTTTTTTATTATTTATTTGTTGTCTACTTTGGGATTTTTTTCATGCAAAAAAATGCTTTAATAGACTAATGATTCTCCTCTATCAGATGCATTCATAACCCAGGTAACTTGCATATACCTTGCGTGATATCTGTTATCATTATGATTTAAAAAGGAGCCAAACAACTATGTGATAATAAATGGCTTCATATGATCACTATTCTTCAATAAAATACATTAATTTTTTTGCATGATCAGTCATATTTTCAAAATAAATGCCAAAATTTCAAAATTTTTGCCAGGGTATGCAAACTTTTGAGCACATATATACAGTAAAACCCATTATCCGGCACACCCTATTGCCGGATAACTGTAGTTGCAAGTCTAAACAAACCTTAAACCCTCCAAAATGCCTTTAAAAAGGCATTAGAACCTAAATTTAGGGCACAAAAAAAAAAATTAGAAAAAAACTTAAAAAATGTTTTTGCAGTCTCGAACTGCCGGATAGTGCCGGTTATGCCGGAATTTGGGAAATTGATGCCGGTGCCGGATGCTGGAGAGTAGTGGTTAGTTGGGTGCCGGATAACCGGGATCCTACTGATATATATATATATATATATATATATATATATATATATATGTATATGTAAAATGATCAATCTTGTCTTTGTTTCATCACTTCCCGTTAGCTTGAGCATGAGGGCTGTGTTTTTATCTTTCAGTGGAGGGAGGAAAATGGAAGAGGTGAGGAGAATTTGTTGTATAATTGGAGCGCAGTAAATTTGATACTAATTCCCTGTACATGCCTAGGGGTAGGCAGTTTGCCTACCCGCAAATCCTGCTCTCCAGAAATATGAATGCCGATAAA
The DNA here is from genome assembly GCA_027410445.1 of Discoglossus pictus. Taxonomy (NCBI): domain Eukaryota; kingdom Metazoa; phylum Chordata; class Amphibia; order Anura; family Alytidae; genus Discoglossus; species Discoglossus pictus. The sequence continues at coordinate 17,238,580 of CM050168.1, forward strand.
ACATATAAACTTTAACAAAGTATCATGGATGCCTCTTTGGAAAAAATAAAGACTTTTTTTTTTTAAATAAAAAAAAAAAAACTTTTAGATGCTTTACTTTAATTAGGTTCTTAGTCAGATATTTTTTTCATTATTTAGTGATCCTTTAATACTTTGATGTTGGATGCTGCTGCAAGTTAAACATGTAATTTTAGTTCGGATCAATCAATTTTCATGCAAAATAACAAAATGTTTGACTCTTCCCATGTTCTTTTGGGTTAAGATTATAATAGAATCTAACCCCAACTCCAAAGCAGACTAAAAAAAGAGAGGAACTGTTCAACTGATAAATGCTGGTAAAATAACATTTACAAAGTACATGGCTAAATAGTACATTTCCGTTTTTATTATTTCAAAAGTTGTTTGTCATTATCTACATTAAAATATTAAATATAGTAAACTATTTTTCCCCAAAACCTCTTTTTATATCTTTTTAATGTTGTCTATTTAATATGTTTTACTCTGATCAATTTAACTGACTAAATAAACAAATACAACATTTCAATAATTAGCTATTATATGTAATATTAGAAATTGCTATTTTTCTCCTTGCTTTCACGTTTAGTTCTTCAAAAGAGCATATTATGAATATGAAACTACAGGATTCCCTTTAGGCAATCAGTCTCACAGAGCTTATACTGTGAAATATGCATCCTCTTATTTAAAAGGCCTTTACAAAGACAAGGCCCATTTGGGTATGGCACATAAGGATCTAACCAGAAGTTGCATCACATATATAGTTGTGGACCAAGAACGTTGGTCACATTTGCGTGTTTGTCACGCTTTGCAGACCTTTGCATAGCAAGGCGCTCATTACAGGGCTCGCGATGAGCGCCGAAGGTAATCAGTGCAAAGCAGGAAACTTTAAGTACACGGGGGGAGAGGCTCGCGATGAGCGCTGAAGGTGCTCAGAGGACCAAAAGCATCACATTGTGTGGCTAACAGCATTGCCAGCCTTACAATTTGAATCCCGTCATTTTTGACGGGCAAGTTCCTAGTATGTGTGTAACTATAATTTATATATATATATATATATATATATATATATATATATATTTACATACACCAACTTATTATGTATATCTAGATATGTATACATTATGGGTTAAAGCTTTCATGGGAAAGACATCCACAGGCCCTCTAGTGGCAAAATCTGGTAATGCACGAATAAGTTTAATTTTGCTTTTTTCTGTGTCTCCTATTCATTTAATCTGGGGGGGGGGGGGAGATTTGTGCCCCCCATCCCACCCAGTTCCTACGCCCCTGGACAGAATAACATCAAAGAAGAAAATGAAACCCTGCAGTAAATAACAACACATTAAGTTTAAAACCTAAATGTAGTGTTTATTTGCTTTCTAACACACTTTGTCCATTATCATGTTTAGTTATTCAAAAACCATAGTGAAAATATTGTCTCTTTAATCTTTATTTTTGCATTAGCACCAGTCATGTTATATCAAGCAATAAATCCCAAATATTATTTTAATGACGCTCACAAGTTTGACCTACTCCCTGCTGGATAACAGATATGTGCAGACAATTAATAAACATATATAAGAAAGATTTTAGCAATTACGTATTCTGTCCAGAGAGCTGTCTCTCGATTGCAGTTCTCAAAGATGCCACGCTGGGCAAAATTAGCACATTTCATTAAAATACCAGCATCCTCTAATCAGTTCAGACACAATTTGCATAATTTAAAGCTGCAGTTTAATATAACTTTTTAAATTGCAATATTATTATATTGTCAAATATGTTTGGATATAACAGAAAATGCAGCCATATTTAAGAGCAAGTTCCCAAATTTTACAATCACAGATGGTTATAGAAAAGTATTCTCTGAAGTGAAGATTTTGATTATAATAATATAACATAGTGATTTGATTTAGGTTAAAAAAAAATAAAAAAAATCAGCCTTTGTATATCTCTTTGGACCTTTATTTTGTGAGCCGATAATTGTCTGACCTCAAAAACTGGCTATTTGATTGTACCCTAGATCAATATCCTATATTTTCTGGGTAATTGGCATAACCTTTTATGCCATTGTTAATCAAATATACTGTATATATAACCCATTTTTAAAGTTATCTATTGAATCTACCCTCCTTTTGAAGTGAGTTCCACAACCCGACTGCCCTTAAGGGGGTCACCTCTTGCCAATTGTAATTTTTTTGGGCAAAAAAGTTAACCTGGGAATTTTGTAAGCTAATTAAATAAGCTAAACCATTTTGGAGATTCTTATTTGCAGTATTATTTGCAGTTGTTTTAGCTGTTACTATTAAAATAATAATAAATCAAACCCTTTTCTTGCAGAAAGTTACCCCGTCATGCTCTAGCATTGTTGCCTTAGACCTGGTGGTGTAAGACCAGGAGCTATTAAAATATTACTATGATGGGAGTACTATAAAGTATAATTAAGTACCACAAAGGAGTATTGACGTTAAAACAACCAACTAAGTCAATAAAATATATATCCATGTTGTCCCCAGGAATATTCAGCCACCGGGCAACATGACGCAGTTGCCAGGCAGGCCTGCGTCCCCACAGTGTATGTCTGCCCAACATCTCCACCTGAACTATGGCGGTGCCCCAAAATCAGCGGGCAAATCGCCCGCACAAAACAGCCAGGGGAGAAATTTGTATACGATACATAACTTTATATCACTTTACCGCCTTGGCCAATAAATTAGTTTTGGATTAAAGAGAGATAGATAAACATGTAATTAATAAACCACAAGCCCATGTAGTACGTCCATTATAGCTATTTACTAACTGGTCTTAATTAATCCTCAGAAGACTATTGTGTAATTGTTCCATTTTTCATTCATTCCAGCTATAACATATTAAATCAATATTTAACATTTATCTATCCTTAATTTTAAGTTTTTTTTTTATCCCCTGAGGAAATGTCCAAACATAGTTATTCTATTCTATAATCAGGTTTCTTAGCAAAACACTGTAATCAAAACTAAGCAACCTTGTCTAACCGGTCTAATCAAAGGGATTAAAACAAAACAAAATAAAAATGTCCCACTCCCGTCAACCCCAATGTGTTTATTCACTCCTTTATTCTGGACCATCTATTTCAGAAGACCACTATTCCCAGTAACATCAAAGATGGCCTCCATGTTTTTTTTCTGACAGAAAGTTACCAGATCATGTTCAGTTGTCATGGTAACCTTCCACTGGCCTATAATTGCAAATAAGCCATTACATCTCTGGATCACAGAAACAATAGCCACTAGAATGGTGAATACTATAAAATACAGTTTAATTCCAATGGAATACTGCTTACAGTTGTTATAACGTTAATATATACAGCATACCAAGCACAGGATCATTTTATGTACTGTAAATACATATATCTATCACATAAAAATAATTTAGGGGCCACTGTACAATGAAAAAGAGTCTGTCCGAGGCCATAATTATGAAGCTAGTTTTTGGATGCATTTCCTGGACCCTGGAGGCATCCATGAAACTTTGCGGAAGGCTGTGTATGAGTGGCGTGCTTACATTTCTAGAGAGTATGGCTTGTATCTACTAATGCACATTTGCCCGTTTCGGAGTATGTGTGGAGAAAGGGGACGGGGGGCTAAAATCAATGAGTTCCAGTCATCTAATAAATCTTCCTCATCTTTTCTACTGCTGACCTCCACTAATAGATAAAACACACCCACTGCATGCTACACTTATTATGAACTGATAATTAAAGACAAGATGGAATTCCCTTTACATTAACACGTGTGATTTTCTCTAAAAATTGTATTTTTACCAAAACTCATGGCTTACACAGCTACTAATGTTGTTGGCCTATTACTTGCTTCACAAACAACTTCCATTTTTCTTGAACTACAGTGGTGCTTTAAATAAAAGAAAACAGTCTGCTCAATCCTCTATGTTCACATATTTCCTCAGGGATTTGTAAAAAACATTTCTAACTGTCTCTACACCCCAGACGATTCATCCTACATGGTACTTTGGCTATACCACCTAGTTTATAATGCGACAGGAGTGAAATATTGTGTCCCGCTGATTGCATCACAGAGTCAGAAGATTTGTGATTAGAAGCAGGCAGGATATTGGAAGCTTGGTATAAACTTCATAATGTCAGATAAAGGTGCAGATTTTGGCACAAAACTCATCTATCGACTTTCCAAAACGCTCTTTAAATGCCTGCTATTGGCAGCCCTGAAAGATGATAGATGGCCTCATCACATTACTTCAGGACCCAGCTCGGCTGGCCAAATGGATTGGTTAGAGCACTTTGTATTTCCATTCATTACTAACTGTGTCCCTGACAGAGCTAAATACAAACAAGAACATAAAGTAAAAAAAAAACAGTTTAGGAAATATCTCACATGTTGGTGAAATATGTAACAAACAACCTCAGAAGGTGTACAGCACCAGGGTGGGAGCCTTCTGTTACGAACAACGGGGGCTCTAGATTTATTAGGGGAGGAAGACAGATAATTATATTTATACAAAAGGTGATATATTAACATTTCGGGGGATCTCACCATCTACATCATTTTTACTGATTCCCATAAGGAATATAGAGTGTAAGTGTAGCCTCCAAATTATTACGCGCCAGGCCCCTCTATTCATTACTTCAGCAACTGTGTAAAGCATGAAAATTAAACATTTTTTAGAGAGAATCTTAATTTTTGTGGTATTTGTACAATAATACCCAGCGTTGCAGGCATTTAAATCCCTGTTTAGCTTGTTTTTATTTTTCTTCTCTGTGCCTGTTTAGAGCGGTTTTCGGATAGCGCTCCTGCATGCAGAAAATACGAACCGCAGGACTTAGGCCGAAAAATTTACGGACTTAGGCTAAAAAAAATTAGAGCCGCAGGATTTTTTAAAAAAAACATTACGACCTCGCAAAAATACAACCTTAACGCGCACCTGAAAACATTAAAAACACGATAAATACACACAAAAAAGACATAAAAAGCTTACCCACAGCAAGGGGGGGGGGGGGGGGGGGGGGGGGTGGCACCCAGGATTTCTGAAAGTGAAGTTACACCTCAATTTAAGTCCAAATTCCCACATTTAGACACACGAAAATTCCCTAAGCGAGAGAAGAAATGGCCGCCGAAAAAGACTAGGCTACAGGACCCTAAAGACGCAAAACACCACCAACCACATACGACTTTTCCAAAAAGCCGTACGAGATACAAGATACACTTTTAGCAAGGACGCTAAATCATCCACAGCCGCGTACCACATACACATTCGCCGCCACGAACTTACACAATGCGGAAGTACACAGCTACACTAACGGCTGCCGCTCGCGCACGCAGCCTATTTACACTACACACATTGCTGACACCTACACCTCAGCTCCACAATAGAGCAAACCGACATTGTATGCTGTAGAAACATCAAAACAGATTGTCAGCTCTTCAGCACAATGCTTCCTGCATATATTACTTCAAAATAGGTAAAGTATATTAATTTATAAATGTATTAATTATTTAATTACCATACAAAAATACATATACAGTACACAGAAAAAAAAAACACTCGCAATAAACACGAAAGCCATTCACCACGCACCTGACAAAGCCTTGCAATAAGCTCAAAAAGCAGATTAGCACAGAACAAACAATAACAGCAAAAGCGCCTATCAGAAAAAAAAATACAACCACCAACAGCCTTGCCATGTGCGCTGAAGGCGCTCATTGCGGGCCACGCAATGAGGACCGAAGGATCTCAGACCACCAAAAATATGTATTTCTGTGGCAAACAGCATTACCTGCCTTACAATTTTATTTCTCAGTCATCTTTGACGGGCAAGTCGTTTTTCTTCATATATAATCCAAATATCGTACCTGGTTAGACTAGGAAATGACCTGCAACCAGTCACTCACCCAGCACGTACTACGAGTTCATCTGGCCCCTGGGGTCAACGAAAAGGGATCTGTTTTTTTTTTTTTAGGGGAGTTTAGACAGGCTTATATAAGTAATGTGTAAATTATCTGTTTAAGTAATGTCAATAGCTTGCGATGAGGAGAGCCATGGGTTCCATATTCCTAGAAATTAAGGGTATGTGTTTGCTAAGGAATGCTACAGTCTGTCATGAATCATTATGGTATTTAACTTATTGATAACTTCTTGAATGTTTAAAAAAAGAAGACTTCCATTTTTGGGCTATGTGGCTTTTTGTTGTTATCATTAGGTTTTGTTTTCTAGATATCAAGGGATTGATTTTGCCTAGAAGGCTTGTTTTGATTGTTGGGGGCTATAGTGATTTGTAGGACGCTAGAGGTTATCTCCAGGACCAGTCCAGAACTACTGTACATTCCCATCACGAGTGGAAAATCGTGCCTGGGTTTAAGCAATGCTTATAAGAAAGAGGTGAGATTTGGGGGGTAATTTTGTTCAGTTTAACTGGGGTATAGTAGGCTCTATGAAGGGTTTTAAAAGAGGTTTCCTGTAGACTATAATTCCAAGGACCTTTAATTAGGTTTAAACATGTTTTTCCCAATCCTGGGTGTCCCACTGGGTTCCCATGTCTTTTTTCCAATAGTTCATAAAAGTTGGCTTAATGTTGACAGGAGGGGAATTTAGAATTATATACAAGGAACTTAAATCATGGAAGATTTTAAATTGTCTGCATTTAGTACTTTCTGATAGACAAGTCCATGCCCTCAGCCTCCAAGCTATCAAACAGATGAGTAAGGGCTGAGAACATGACATCCTGCATCACCATTTATATCAATAGTGACATTAAATATACATTTTAATTAATACTAATTGTATTCCTAACCAGTTAATTAAAACACCTGAAACCATGATGTCTGACCACTACAGTGGTCCTTTAAAATGTAGTTTGATCCATTTGGTTTTACGGTGATACAAACCCATAATAAAGTCAAGTCTATGACAGCCAGGGTTAAAACTCATTATGCTCCGTTACAGGTTAATACACCCAAGCGTTATCTATAATCCAAGTTAATGGGATTTACTCCTTGAACTGGTGCGTTAAACCGAAACGGAACTGGTTGAGGTTGATTTAAATTTACATCCAACAAATAAACACATATCTTCTTTTTAATTCAATAGTGCACTGTGTGATATATCCTGTAGAATTTTAAGAGTTTGTTTGATGCCTCGAACCCCATCGACCATGGTGATTTTTCAACTAAAGACATTATAGCAATTTTCACCTTGGAAGTGCTGCTCTGTTTTGTTAATGTTTGTGTCACATAATATATAGTCAATATCCCGGCCACAATCCCTTCTCTACAATTACACCGAGCATGATCTGACAATATTCATCGTAGCCCAGAATATCGATGTGCTCATTTCTCTAAATGTCAGGAGAGAGAAAGTTTCCAGTGCGAACACTCCTAGAAAGTCAACACAACTGAACGAGAAAGAAACAGCTTCAGGTTTCAACTAAACAAACAGCTCAAAGTACAATATTTCAATAGTCACCCAACGGTCCATTGTTTATGGGTTTTACGGTTATAAAAGTTATCAAAAATATATGTTGATTTAATACAGAGTATATTTAAAGAAAAGTGACATGGTAAATGCCCCAGTTACTGCATAAAATGAAAAGTACACAAAACTAAATTTAATTCAAATTGGTTGTTAACATTTTTTAAAATTATTATTTTATTAAATAATGTGCTAACTATATGTTTACAAGCTGGACAAAATAACAGCCAGGTAGGGTGTTTCTAGGAATTTAGCCTTCACAGAGATACTTTGGAAAATATTTAAGAGCCAGACGTGTAGATAGATAGTGTGTGTGTTATAGGACTAGACATGGTAGATAGAATACCTAAAGAACATTTGGACAGAAGTTTGTGACAATGTTCAGGAACCACCAACAAAGAATATCCCCAAAAGAAAGAAAACTAAGAAGGCAAGCTGGATATCTGATGAGGGTTTGAAAGTAGCCCGGAAAGAAGGAAAGTGAAAAATAGTGAAGATAGAAAACATTTTTGTCCAACTGAACACCGAATTCCAGAGGATGGCAAGAAGAGACAGGGAGACATTTTATAATGAGCAATGTAAAGAGATAGAAGAAAATAATAGGATGGGAACGTCAAGAGATCTCGTCAAGTAAAATGGGGATCTCAGGGGAACCTTTTATACCAAAGTGGGAGTGATAAAAAGAGAAAAATGGTAGGGACTTAAAAGATAAGATAAAGAAGAGATGGCAGGAATACACTGTATATCTATCTATACATAAAGGAGCTTAACAACATTGATAGTTTGACCAATAAACTGGAGCCAGACATCTTCGAGAATGAAGTGAGATGGGCCCAAAGAAGCCTTGCTGATAGGCTGCAGGAGTTGATAGAATCCCAACTGAACTATTCAAAATCCTACAAGATAATGCTGTGAAAGTGTTGCCAACAAATAAAATAAAAAAATAAAAAACCCAACTGTGTCCAGTAGACTGGAAAAGGTCAGTCTATATCCCAATCCCAAAAAAGGCAGTGCCAAAGAGTGCTAAAATTATCGAACATTTGCACTAATTTCATATGCCAGCAAGGTAATGCTTAAGATCCTACAATATATGGACCGAGAACTGCCAGATATGTAAGCTGGGTTTCTCAGAGGAACACGAGGTCAAATTGCCAATGTCTGCTAGATAACAGAGATCGCAAGAGAGTTCCAGAAAGTAATTTACTTCTGCTTCATAGACTATTCTAAAGCCTCTGACTGAGTGAATCCCAACAAAATATGGCAAATTCTTAAAGAGATGGGAGTAGCAGATAGTGTAATTTCCCTGCTGAGAAATTGGTGTATGAACCCAGAATCCACGGTAAGGACCTAACATGGAACAAGCAAATGGTTCAATATCAGGAAAGGAAAAGAGGAGAGAGAGAGAGAGAGAGAGAGAGAAAGAAAGAGAGAATGAGAGAGAGAGAGAGAAAGAGAGAGAAAGAAAGAAAGAAAGAAAGAGAGAGAGAAAGAGAGAGAGAAACAGAGAGAGAGAGAAACAGAGAGAGAGAGAAAAAAAGAGAGAGAGAGAGAAAGAAAGAACGAAAGAAAGAAAGAAAGAAAGAGAGACAATCTTACTTTTTCAAGTAATGTCCTACAGTTTTCTTATAAAGCTGCATTAAGAAAGCACAACACTTGCATCCAAAATTCTTTCTCAAACAGGCTATTTTTTCCATTCTTTCATTCTAAAATATTATGACTTTTTCACACATTAACACTTTTGTGCGCTTAAGAGGCAGAGGGAAAATCTGCCAACTCTATTCTTCCATTTCCAGTAATGTTATAAGGGATAGGAAGTAATTCAGAAAAACTCGGAGTCATGCAGATTTTCATTTTGCAACTAAGTAATTGCTTCGATTCTTTTAACTGGAAAAAAAAAAATAAGACTAAAATTAAGACAGTAATGTGCAAAAGAATAGGGGCTGCACATGACAATGTGCTCTACTTTACAGATTAGTATAAGCAGCTAAATTGCAACTGAAGAGAAAAAGATTTTTAGGAAATTGTTTTATTTCTTTTTAAGGATAAATAAAAAAATTCAAGCTTATAATATCCTAATTAAAAGGACTACTATGATTATTATTTTTTATATACGGTCTTTGTTCAACTAAACATGGTAATTGGCAAAATGGTACTATGTTTCAAAAATAAACTCAACTTTTTAGTTTTTGCAATTTGTATGCATTTTTTCCATTGATGCAGTCATTCATTTTGTTTGCTGCTGCCTGTTACTTCCTGAGGTGGGTGTGTCCTTGTAAACAAGTGGGCTTCCGTATAATCATGCTAAAAGCAATGTCACTTCTTACTGCCATATTCCCAGACATACTTCCTGTAACGGAGTCTCACCATCCCCAACCTCCCATATTGGACGACACTCAATTGGGAGTCAAATGAATACTGACTTTATTTTGTTGTGCAGAGATATATATACACATCTCTTCCCACAGGCAATACACATCCCCCATAGTTGGCCACACAATAAACATAGAGGGACAATAGGTGGGTCACACCTCCCTGAGGCTACCTGGCAACTTTGATACAATCAGACATTGATTAGATCATCCTTCCCTTTGTTCCATCTTCACAATGTGAACACTTCACACAATGGACCTCTCTTGCGTATGAGGAGCCCTTGTAATAGGATTATCTATTATGCCAAGGTCTGCAATAGTCTGGGATAATATTCTGCAGAGCATAAACCAACATACATACAGTATAACAGTAGGATCATATTTTAACCATAACCATAAAACAGTGATGGGTTCCGTTACACTTCCTGTACACTGAATGTCTCCTACCACTTCAGGAAATGGTCTCCTAAAAAGCAAAATGCATTTAAAATGTAATTATTTTTAAATTTCATTGTTAAAAATAGTAAATTTAAAAAAATATGACTACAGTGGTCCTTTGAATACGGTATTATTTAATATTTACTATATAGTACAACATTATATTTTAGGATTATGCATGCTTTTGGATGAGACCGTGAATGTTATTTTTTTTCTATCATAATCTATGCAGTTTTGCTTTACTGCACTCCAGCTATATTTCCCATAATACTATGTGTAATTTTTCATCCAATTAAATACTAATAAACCCAAATATGGATTTGTAAATGATTTATTTTTCATTATTTGTCTCTGCTAGGGTGCTGCAATGTTGACCTTCGCTCCTACCGACCCTTCAGAACATGTGTGAGAAGTCAGGTAGAAAACCTCCATAGTGCAACTTATAGTGCACTGGCCGTTTATAATTGGTCCATGTGATCATGTGGTGCTGCATGAGAGGAAAATTAACTGCTTGTCCTCCCCCCTCTGCCCTCTCATACAGGGACATGCTCTGAAGTATGGAAAGCATCATGGATTCCTACAGGCACTACCTGCAGGTGACCAAATAGTCCTAGTTTTCCCAGATGTCATTTTTCTATTTACTTTTTTTTTTTTGCTTAAAATTCACTTTTTATAAAATTCACAATAGCAAATTTGGAACTTTTAATGCTTCGGTTCACATCATTCTGAATCACTATACAAATCCCTTTTTCCGTAATATCAAGTAATAAATAACCTGAGTACTTTATAAAACTGTCACACACTATTTTTTTTCCAAAAACGCTTAAGGGGCCAAATGTTACTTTTATAGGCGATCAGCTCCAGCTTTAGCATCACATCTGAGTGTGTAAAAATGCCATATGACTAGGTGGTATAATAGGGAAAGGTAATGTCTTTTACAGAAGCCGGTTTTCTATAGGTCCAAAACCCTGGCAGCTTTTAAATGTTCTGTTAAATTGAAGAGAAACTCTGCAGATTGCCCAGTTTTATAGGGAGCGATTTTATATGGAGGACAATGTGTCTGATTACCTCTACTGTACATATAGTGCATGTGATGCTAAGACATGTCGGAATGGACATGTGTAGGAGTACCTTAAAGGGACATGGAAGCCATCAGTTCTGCTCTATATTATCAACATAGCAATGGGGAAAAAACATAGAATTCTTATAACTGATGTATATTTCAATGATTTATATGGTCAGTTATTCCTTCACCTGCCTTGCTTCACTGCTTGCTGGCTGCAAGTTATGAAAGAACCAAACATCACAAGCTCCCTGAAATGCCAACACTATTTGCCAAAACAAAAAATGACAAAATTTTTCTTTGATTTCCCCAGACATACTCACTCACCATAAAGGAAAATAAATTATTGTTGCAGCGAGGGTAATATATAAATATTTAGATGGAGCTTGTAATTTATGGTCCGTTCAGCATGTGAAAGTTTTCAGCTTTTGCCCATAGGCTCAATACATTGAGGTAAGTAAGAGGACCACTGTATGATTATATTTGTTAAAGGCATTTTGCTTATGTGGACAGCTTTACTAGTCCCTGAGTTGGTTATTTAACACCAATAAAAAATGTAAAACTTACATTTCAACGTTTGCATTTCAGATACCAGCAGAGCTCCTTCACTCCACACCTATCAAATGTTAAAGAGTGGGAGAAGCTCTCCAGAGTCTATCCTGATAGGGGTCTTTATCTGCCTCATTCCTTGCAGTGGCCACTGGAGGCAAACTTGGTCCAGTCAGAAAAAAATTAAAGGACAGAATCCTGGGCAGATTCGCACACAGAGAGAAGCATTTCTACTAGTCCCTGAAACGCTTATGTTCAAATATTTAAAAAAAAAAAAGGAAAAAAAAAAATCACAAAATTTATACTCTTCAAATGTTCATTTTATTATTTTAAATGAATAAATGAAACCTTATTTGGAATTTATAAAACAAATATATAGCATTTAAAACACAATGCCGTTTAATGGCCCCCTTGATCTTTTGCTTAGTTATGTATGTGGGTCTCTCTCTGTGTATATTGTAGGTTTTTAAGGGATCCGTGAAGGTCAACAGCTGTGATTGCTAAAATGTAAAATGCATTCAGGGCTCTCCATTCATCAAAAATATAGTTTATGCAGTCTGACACATGGACCACGGAGGCCATCATGGAGTCCATTGTGCATAATAGCATCAAGGATAAAGAATAAAGTAATGCTATGATCAATTAATGGAAACTCTAATGCTTTTTTGAGGACTATAAAACAGTCCTCAGCAGCATGTTGATAGTTTTCGTATCCCGAAACAATAGTTGTAGAGATAGAAAGATCTCTGAAACAGAAACAATATGGCTGACGTAATGTTGTGTAAGCCATCTGCCACGGCAACAGAGAGAGACATTATCTTATTGTTCTGTCCTATTGTAATGCCAAAACTAATTTCAATACAATCAAACTGTATTCAAGGCCATCTGGATACAGAAGAAAAAGTATATACTGCATCAAGAAGGTGCTTATGTATATTGTACTAAAAATAAGATACCTAAATGTCTTTGTTTGCTTTAAGTGGCATTAAAGGGCACTACACTAATCAGATGATTACTTCACAATCAAATAAAAGGTTCAAAAGGTATGTGTATAAGTGTTTTCCTTTTTGACACTGCTGCTGAATTGATGGAGATAGAAACATTTTAGTATAGCTGAACAAAATGCTCCTTTTACACAATACATTTTAGGGGGTTGGAGTCTCAAGATCTTACAAGATTTAAGGATTTATTTTAAAAGGATACAATAATGAATTCATTTGACTCATTACAAGTCAGGGTGACTGTCTCCTCACAGGTCAGAAGTTTAGCCTTACAGTCCTTAATTAAAGGATGGGAAGGGGTCTTCGATCTAGCTCATTCACAACTGTGCTCGTCACAGCGGCATCTAGAGGTCGGAATATACATAATATATAATGGGAGGGGCCTACACCCTTACCCCCCAGGGCCACCCAAGCCCACCCTCACCCCCCATTATGATCTCATACACCCCCACCCCCAGGGCCACCCAAGAACCCCTCAACCTCCCATTATGATCTCTTACCCCCCCACCACCTAGGGCCACCCAAGCCCCCCCTCAACCCCCATTATGATCTCATACACCCCCACCACCCATGGCCTCCCAAGCACCCCTCACCCTCCCATTATGATCTCCTACACCCCCACCACCTAGGGCCACCCAAGCACCCCTCACCCCCCATTATGATCTCATACACCCCCACCCCCAGGGCCACCCAAGAACCCCTCAACCTCCCATTATGATCTCTTACTCCCCCACCACCTAGGGCCACCCAAGCCCCCCCTCAACCCCCATTATGATCTCATACACCCCCACCACCCATGGCCTCCCAAGCACCCCTCACCCTCCCATTATGATCTCCTACACCCCCACCACCTAGGGCCACCCAAGCACCCCTCACCCTCCCATTGTGATCTCCTACACCCCCACCACCCAAGCCCCCCTCACCCCCCAGCTCCCCTCCTACACCCCCACCCTACTGTCACACTGTCCTACTGTCACACTGTCTCTGTCAACACATCCCCATTCCACTTGTCACACCATCCCTGTCATGCAGTCACCCCATTCCAACACTTTCATACAGACCCCCATTTCCACCTGTCACACACAGCTACACTCTCCAGACACAGTCCCTAGTTCCTCTCATCCTGTCCTACTCCTCTCCACTGTCATATAACGGTTTTCTCCTGTTCCCTCCCATCACTCTCCCATATCCCCAATCACTGCACCAGTTAGACACTCACTCTCCTGCCATACGTACCCTACAATCCTCCATTCATACACATCCTCCTGTCCCCACTCACGTCACAGTCCCTCCGCTCCCTGCAGTCACACTCCCTCGGTTCCCTGCAGTGTATATTCCGACCACTAGATGCCGCTTTGACAGGCGCGATCGTGGTGCGCGCGCTGTTAAAATTAGCTAGATCCATGGTCTTTTGTGGAGTGGTGCCAAGGGTGGGGGAGAAGGTGGTGCTGAGTGAGTCGGCACCTTGGGTGGTATACTGTGTTTAGTTTGGAGACCTGATCTCCAAAAATACATTGACAAATTAGAAAAATAATTAAAAACAAGGACAACTAAAATAATGCATGGACTAAAAGACAAAACTTACATGGAGACTTCATGGCCTGAATATGTATAACTAGAAGGAGAGCGGAGATATTGTAGAAAGCTTCAGAAATATTAAAAGATTTTAATAAAGTTCCAGAGGGAGCAAGAACAAGATGTCATGAATTGAAGATGGCAGATGGAAGATCTAAGGGTAATGTGAGAGAGTACTACTTTACACAAAGGGTAGAAGATAAGTGAAACAGTCTTTCAGTTAAATACAAGGGATTTAAGCATGTCTAGGATATGCACAAGATTATCCGGGGCTAAATTAACAACATGGGCAGGCTAGATGAGCCTTTATGGTTCTTATCTGCCAAGAAATGTAAAAATAACCTGCATGTTATACTTCAGATAACAATTGGTTATAATTTACCTTTTTTTTTTTTTTTTTTTTTTTTAAACAAACAAAAAAAAAACATGTTTAAAAGATTTTAAATCCATGATAGAATATTTTAGACTACAGAACTCCTTTAAGAAAAATAACTTTGACAAAAATATACTAAGCAAAAGAAATCACTGTATCTTCATAGGTTCCAATCAATGTTTTGAATCCAGCAGCGTAGATCCTTGTATAAAAATAGTGAGATTTTGGGTATCCAGCTATCTAAGGCTTTTTTAATTTTTGTATTTCTTTTCAGAGGTAGAATAAATCACCCAGCATGTATTTTCTTGCATTATATACTTTGATTGAAGAGAGAGAAAAAAATTATTATTTTTTTCTACCGCTAGGATTCTAATTTTAAGAGATTGTTTCTTTGAAAAGAAGTATTCTTATTATGTCTTTCCATATTTTATACTAAAGAAAAAGCAACTTGGTTTTCACAGTGTGGTACTACAGGAAAGATGGTAAATGGCCTCCTTGGGTGCCTGCACAATAATCTGACTATATTCTCTAGGTATTCCTTACAATGGCATTGCGCTTAGTCGTCTATTATTTTAATGACTCATCCCTATGTGTACTTTTATGTGACTGCTCTCCATTTTAATAGAAAAGAAAAATACCACTTGGTATTTTAGCAGTATACAGCAGGGAAGCGCCAGGCAAAAACAAGAAAATGTGCAACCCTTTGTATATGTGGAACTGCAAAGGTGTTATAAGAGGTGAAGTGCCTGCATGGGTTTAATAGAATGGAAATTAACTATGCTGGGGGGTGGCACATAAAAAAAGAAAACAGAAAAACTGGTTGGGTTTTTATCACTGGGTAGTTGCCTAGGGTGGTTCATTCAGAGGGGAGCCTGTCTGGATATATGAAGCATCTTTACATTACACTCACATACTTCTTACCTAAAAGTATATCTAACTTTCCCTGTTTTTACCTTTTTCTGATCTAACTGCTCATATCATAAACACACATTACATTAATTAATTCTAGAAACCAAAATACATACAGTTTTAATTATGTA
Source organism: Discoglossus pictus (assembly GCA_027410445.1). NCBI lineage: Eukaryota > Metazoa > Chordata > Amphibia > Anura > Alytidae > Discoglossus > Discoglossus pictus. The sequence continues at coordinate 17,254,479 of CM050168.1, forward strand.
AAAATAAAACTTGTTTTCCACACCCCCAGAGCTGCTTACATAGGCACAGTGTACCTACCAATAGAAACACTCCATTATACAGCAGTGTCTGACTCCTCCTTACTTCCTGTTCCTGGGTGAATGCAGGACTACAAATCCCATGATTCTTTGGTGCACAAACAGGCTTTGTTACAATGTATTACCTGCCACTAATTGGCCAAAACAAATTATGAATTGTTAATATCTATTTTGGGATACTGTCATGCAATTTTTTTCGTACACTGCTCATTCTCTATCAGATGCAATCATAATCCAGGAAACTTACATATGCCTTTAAAGGGACTGATGCGGAACGCAGTATTTGAACTGATAATAATGATTAGCTCAACGTATATTGAAGATCATGTAGTGTTTTCTGAGCTATCACTCTGTCAGTTCCTTCTAAAGGTCTCATCAATAGCAGACATTCAATATGTTCAATCAAATCCATTCACAACCATATTTGCAATGACTGTCTCACAATAACTATCACACTAGCTGACAAGAACTTATCATTCTGAATTGTTGACAATTCAAATCCAAACTCACTCTGTTCGACCATTTAAATTTAAGGAACAATTCTAATCAATGCGGGACACTGCCAAAACCCAAATTCTTCTTGTTTATCCTACTAGATTTCTCTTTCATACCCACAGTTCTTCTTCATTGGGTTCTCATCTTTTGCATTGGCATCCAAAACACCTTGTATTTGCCCATAAGATCCTCACTAATGTCACCTTTCTTAAGTGACAAATCTTCCTTGCTCTTTTTTACTGGATGATACAAGATTCCATTCTGTGCATAACATTTGCAGCTCACTTTCAAAGTTCATCTCACTCTGATCATCTATAGATGACATCTTTACATTTTCAAGAACTGGACATGTCCCCAACTGGTACACTTTTCAAAAAAGTGACAACATTAAGCCACATGAAACTAGTCAACCCCTACCCATTTTACGTCAACAAGAGTTAATGTTGACACTGACACTACCCACCCTTTCCATGTGACCCACATGTCCCTTTTCCACTCAACTGAGAAGACAAGTCCTTCTGTGTCTACTTGTCCTTGATTGGAGATGTGTTGACCATTTTCTATCTATCTGATATATATATATATATATATATATATATATCCCCTTAATTACTTTATTTCCATCAATTTTAATTATCTGCCAAACATTTGAATCTCACTTTCAAAGTTCATCTGGCTCTGATCATCTCTAGATGACATCTTTACATTTTCAAGAACTGAACATATCCCCAACTGGCAAAAAAATCAGAAGTTTCCACATTAAGCCTATCAAAAACTATTCAGCCCCCCAACTTATGACAACAAGAGTTAATACTGGCACTAATAATACCCACCTTTTCCTTCCTATCTGACCTACCTCTTCCATTGCACTATGGGACAATCCACTCAACTAACGAGATAGGCTCTCCTGTGCCGACTTGTCTCGGATTGGTGGTGTTGTTACCATCTTCTACCTGATCTATATCCCCTTCATTACTTTGTTCCCATCCAATATCAATTCTGTACTTTTTAGTAACAATATACCCTGCTCAAATTTTGCAAAGTAACTGATCTACAAAAACTACAAACGGACTGGCAAAATCTTGATTTTCTATTGACATTTCATTCTAAGGTTGTTTGGCCTTTTTTTAATTAAAATGTATACAAAAAAACTGCCGTTTTAGCCTTCAAGAGATGTGCATTTTACCCTGATACTTCTTATCTCAACTACAAAATATTACATGTAGTAAGAAACAGCATCAAACTTATCACAAAACAAAACATATTTCTCTCTAGTAAGATATTATTAAATTGTCTAATGAGCCTCAAGGTCCATTTAATGCCAGACCAGTCACTTAAAGAACCACTGCAATGGAGGATGTAGATATTTCAATTGTGCATTGATCTTTAATTCAATTCATATTTAATCATTTATATTAGCAATATTAGATATTACATTAACTTTTGAATATTAAAGTATCAGCCTCTAGTTGAGCCGACTGTCTGTTTCCTGATAAGGTCATCAAGGAAGCTTTAGCTGAGAACGGGGTCTTAAAGGTTTTAAAAACAATCTTGACAAGATAAGAGGCCAAGCAATCCTTCACAGGCTACCCTTAGAGCAAAACACTTATTGTCAAGGAAAAGCACTTTAGGACAGAATGTATCCAGTCAACTTTGTGTCTGAAAAAGTAGCACTGCCTGCTAAACAAAGTGCCTCCTGATTTGATCTTATAGTGGAGGCCTGATCTTTGAAAGTATAGTATTGCTTAATCCTTTTTTTTTTTTAAACTCACTGAATATTATTTTTTTTATAAATGACCAATGCCTATATAAAATATCTAGCAGCTGTTAGGCCATTGCAGTGGTTCTTTAATCTTTTTTATTCTCCAGTACTTAAACAGGAATGTACTGAAGACCAGAGTTGGCTCCAGTCCTTGACGACTTGGATAAGCCTAATTTAGATGTAGTAAATTATATATATAAAAATATTTGAAATAAAACAAATAACGCTTCTTGAAGTAGTAACTTTTTGAAAGAACATCCTTTATGAAGAACGTTCTGGTACTTGTTAGTCTACTACACCAACATGGTCATCATCAGGACCAAACATCACTCATGTACCGATCACATGGCTCCGATCCGACCCCTGATGCTGGTTGTCCATCTCCACTGATATCGCGATGATCGCCCCTAGACACAATAAAACAAAAAGTAGTGACATTCTGTGAGTCACATCAGTGCCAATATGTCAGCTCTCATCTCTGTATATTCTCCCCCAATACTGAACCCTTAAAGGGCCACAACACTTCCCAATGGTATAATAGTAAAGTACCAATGAAAATATAAATATTTACAACTGCAAGTTATTCAAAATTTAATTTTGTGATATAAAAACTGCTTTGAATCTTCTACATTATGGCTGTTCGTCAGCTCAAGAGATTCTGCTATCACAAAAGGCCTTGATTTCCTCATCGGCGCTTGATCAAAAGCTTTCTTTTGCATATGGCTTCTAAGGTATCAATAAGGTCCAGTTGTACATAGACTTTATTGATAGCTAAAATTTTTGTAGTAAGACATTGTGTAATAAGAACATTTCAGTGTATTAAGTCTCTTCCTAACTAAGGAAGTTAATTAGCAGAAAACAAAATGGTAAATCCCAGAGCAGCATAATTGCATATAAAAAGGTTATATATTAGAAGCTGTATTATTTTCCATTGTAAAAGATTTTGTAAAGTAAGTGTCATTCAGTGTACCTGTAAAAAACTACCGTACAAGGAAATAAAATGTATATGATTGACAACCAAGTATAAGAGCGTAACTAATTAGAAAAAATAATTTTTGATACCTCTGCTGGACCATGGAGGCATCCATGATACATTTGTGAAAATTGTGTATTAGTAATATGTTTACATTTCGGGAGAGAAATGCATCCATCTAATGATGCAAACTGCCTGCTCCTAGGCATGTGAAGGAGGAAGGGTGTGGTGTTAATTTCAGTCATATCCAATTATCCAAGGAAGACTCCTCCCACAACCCTCCCTCCACTGATCAATAAAAACACACTTTCACGATTCAGTTCTCATGAAGTAAAGTAACAATGCCAAAATGGATTCCTTTATTCATAAAGAATGTTCAAACATTCTGCGTCCTCAAAAAAGAATGTTATGCTCATAACTTAAACACAAGGCTGTAGGAGCCAGAATAATTCTGGGGGGATACAGCTCATAGTATACACAGGCCGTAAAATAGCTTATTTATACATACAGTATCTCACAAAAGTGTGTACACGTGTCACATTTTTATAAACATTTTATTATATATTTTCCTGTGACAACACAGAAGACATGACCCTCTGCTTCAATGTGAAGTAGTAAGTGTACAGCCTGTATAACAGTGTAAATGTGCTGCCCCCTCAAAATAACTCAACACACAGCCATTAATGTCTAAACCGTTGGCAACAAAAGTGAGTACACCCCTAAGTGTAAATGTCCAAATTGCGCCTAAAGTGTCAATATTTTGTGGTCACCATTATTTCCCAGTATTGCCTTAATCCTCATGGAGTTCACCAGAGCTACACAGGTTGGCACTGGAGTCCTCTTCGACTCCTCCATGATGAAATCACGGAGCTGGTAGATGATAAAGACCTTGCACTCCCCCACCTTCCATTTGAGGATGCCCCACAGATCCTCAATAGGGTTTAGGTCTGGTGACGTGCTTGGCCAGTCCATGACCTTTACCTTCAGCTTCTCTAGCAGGGCAGTGATCGTCTTGGAGGTGTGTTTGGGGTCGTAATGTAGGAATACGGCCCTGCAGCCATCTTCAAAGGGAGGGGATCATGCTCTGCTTCAGTATGTCACAGTACATGGTGGCATTCATGGTTCCCTCAATGAACTGTAGCTCTTCAGTGCCGGCAGCACTCATGCAGGCCCAGACCATGACACTCCCACCACTATGCTTGACTGTAGGCAAGACATACTTTTCTTTGTACTCCTCACCTGGTTGCCGCCACACGCGCTTGACACCATCTGAACCACATACGTTTATCTTGGTCTCATTGGACCACAAGACATAGTCCAAGTAATCCATGTTCTTAGTCTGCTTGTCTTCAGCAAACTGTTTGCTGGCTTTCTTGTGCATCATCTTAAGAAGAGGCTTCTTCTGGGACGAGAGCCATGCAGACCATCCCTTAGATTTTAAGTTTGCGAGTTTTCAATCTTGTGTCAGTGCCTTGGAAACAAGCTCTATGTACATTTGATTTTATGCTCAAAAACAGGGGCCTCCATTATTTACAAGATGTTAAGTTTGTTATTTGCCATGTACTCAACCCCTGTACAGCTCTACGGAATATGTTGGCGCGATATAAATAAAGATAATAAATAATAATAATGCAGTGTGCAATGTATGGTCTGAGCACTGACAGGCTGACCCCCCACCCTTTCAACATCTGCAGCAATGCGGGCAGCACTCCTACATCTATTTCCAATAGACAACCTCTGGATATGACACTGAGCACGTGCACTCAACTTCTTTGGTCGACCATGGCGAGGCCTGTTATGAGTGGAACCTGTCTGTGAAACCGCTGTATGGTCTTGCCCACCGTGCTGCAGCTCAGTGTCAGGGTCTTGGCAATCTTCTTATAGCCTAGGCCATCTTTATGTAGAGCAACAATACTTTTTTTCAGATCCTCAGAGAGTTCTTTGCCATGGGGTGCCATGTTGAACTTTCTTCCAGTGTCCAGTATGAGAGAGTGTGAGAGCAATAACACCAAATTTAACACACCTGCTCCCTATTCACACCCGAGACCTTCTAACACTAACGAGTCACATGACACTGGGGAGGGTAAATGGCTAATTGGGCCCAATTTGGACATTTCCACTTAGGGGTGTACTCACTTTTGTTGCCAACGGTTTAGACATTAATGGCTGTGTGTTGAGTTATTTTGAGGGGACAGCACATTTACACTGTTATACAGGCTGTACACTTACTACTTTACATTGTAGCAGAGGGTCATGTCTTCAGTGTTGTCACATGAAAAAATACAATAAAATATTTTCAAAAATGTGAGGGGTGTACTTACTTTTGTGAGTTACTGTACAAACATAAAAACTATTCGGGGGGATTATACAGCTACTAATTTTATTAGTTTGTTACCTCACAAACATGTGCCTTTTTTCTTGAACTACAGTGGTCCTTTGATTCATTCTACATATAAATCTGAAGCATTAGATAATCACAGAAAATATACAACACAATTTGGAACAACAAATACCACAGTTCTCATATAAATACTATCTATCTCCTTCACAATAAAACATTGACAGTTGTATTGTATGGTTTTGTTCTTGCCCCCACTCACCGGGCGCCGTCCGGTACAGCGAGTACATAGAATAAAAGATGTGTTTTGAACTTGCTCGCTTTGTTCTTTTTTTCAAAGAAATGCAATATCTATTGTTTTAGGGCACAGATTAATGTGTTTCTGTAGGGAGTGAAATAATAACAGAAAAACTTTGGGATTTATATATAAAGTGAGATGGTTTAGGACTTGAACCTGCAGTTCACTCTGAGCTGATCCAATATCGCCAATGAAAAACATGGCGGGTGATTGACTGACCCTAGGAGCAAACTGCAGCTCGGACTTAAAGGGATATGAAAGTATTCTGGAATTTACTAGGTATAACATACTCGTGTATCATTCATGCACTTTATTTTATTATGAAGTGCTTATAAGCTCGTTTTTTACTGCCTATAATCAAACAAATAGTCCCTGTATGGTTCTGCCCTCTGCAGTGTATGCAGACACATGCTTTGGAGTACTGGGTGTCCACTGTCTCATGCTAACCAATCAGTGACTATCTTTCAATAACATCCTGCAACGTGCTGCGGAGGTGTGGTCCCTGATAGGCTAGCACAATACATTGCACATCCAGCCCTACACAGTCTGTGTCTTCATACGCTGCTGTGGGCAGACCCATACAGGGACTATTTGTTTGTTTTTAGGAAGACCTTATAAGCATTTCTTTAAAAAAAAGCACATAAAAATTAATATGTAATATATTAAATACCTAGTAAAATCCAGAAAACCAACTACGGAGCTAACCGCTGCATACAAGCTGTTAGCTTTGCCTATATGAGTGGTATCTTAAGCTGGTCTATAATACATTGTACCCGCTTATTAAGTGCTGTATTCTCATAGGACTGGGGTCAGCAAATAGTGGCTTGAAAGTCTCATGGGCCCTTTTATATTCTGTGAGCAGGGTGCCCATTTGCGGTCTACATTTAGTTTTTTGTATTTAAATTTTTTTTCTGTAGTGTAGGCGCACCAAGGGCCCACGTTGCCCCAGCCACGGAATTTAGTCTTCGGGGGGGGGGGGGGGAGCAGCCTTGGGAAGGAGTCTTGGTAAGCGTAGCTGTTATGGGAAGGGGTCTTGGGGAGGGGAGGAGAGTTGGAATGTAGAGGGGAGGAGAGCCGGTATGGGATGGGTAGGGGAGGAGAGCAGTCATAGAATGGGTTCTTTGGAAGGGGAGCGGCTATGGGAAGTTGGCTTGTGGGGTATTTAGAGGGCCCAGTGTTAACAATGCCAATATTTTTTGGTCTACCTATTTGGAGAAGTTTTCTGTATAAAACTAAAGTACTTAGTAAAGATATAATCATAACTGGTTATCAACTTATTTAAATCATATTTATGGCTCTCGAAAAAATCCTACATATATGGCTCTTCTGTCTCAAAAGTTTGCTGACCCCTGGGATTTCACAGTCAAAATCAGGAGATTGGTCACAAAATTAGGCAAATTTATGAAGCTCACAAACACATATCAAGGCGATGACAACTAATAATAATTGCACTACATAGTCATAGGTTTTGTTTTAAATTAGTTTATCTACTAAATATTCCAGTATTCCAGTGTCTCAATGGCAACCCCTAATGTTTATCCTCGCCGCTTCCATATCAGAATTTATTTTCCTTGCAGACATGAAACACTCTTGAGAGAAGTCTTATGAGAAGCCTTATCTTACACTTCTCAGATAATTTTCTTTGAAGTGTACTGTCCCTAAGTAAGGAGGGATTATCATCCGCAATAATTTAGGTTTTGGGCTCATTTTTTAAGAAGCAGAATAAAAAACTACCAAATGTCAGTGAGCAGAAAGAGAGGCGAAAAATAGACTGTGCTGCCATGAAATATTTAACAGTAAAGATGCAGGAATATAATCCCCTGTCAGTGAGGGTAAATTGATTTACAGAGCTTTCCTGTGCTAAGGGTTAGGCTGGGGCCCAGGTTGTACAAGGTAGTTAGACTTTTATAAGACCATACACAAAACTATAGGCCTAGATTAAATAGGGTTTGTCAGTGCTGCAGGTAAAAAAACACAAGGCCCCACGCAACTATGGAGCACCACAAGGCCCCACGCAACCATGGAGCGTCTCAAGGCCCCACGCAACCAAGGAGCGCCACAAGGCCCCACGCAACCACGGAGCGTCTCAAGGCCCCGCGCAACCACGGAGCGTCTCAAGGCCCCACGCAACCACGGAGCGTCTCAAGGCCCCACGCAACCACGGAGCGTCTCAAGGCCCCACGCAACCACGGAGCGTCTCAAGGCCCCACGCAAACACGGGACGCCTCAAGGCCCCACGCAAACACGGGAGTGCCTCAAGGCACCACGCAACCACGAAAGCGCCTCAAAGCCCCACGCACCCACAGAACCCCTCAAGGCCCCACCCACAGAAACCCCTCAAGGCCCCACGCACCCATGGAACACCAAAAGGCCCCACGCACCCATGGAACACCAAAAGGCCCCACGCACCCATGGAACACCAAAAGGCCCCACGCACCCATGGAACACCAAAAGGCCCCACGCACCCACGGAAAACCAAAAGGCTCCACACACACATGGAACATGAAAAGGCCCCCTGCAAACATGGAACCCTTCAAGGTCCTTTGAGCATATGGAATGAATTTGCTGTACTACAATAACCCCCAAATCTCAAACAAGGGAGGCGGGAGACATAGCCCCGACAAGAGAAGAAGGGGGAGACATAGCCCCGACAAGAGAAGAAGGGGGAGACATAGCCCCGACAAGAGAAGGGGGAGACATAGCCCCGACAAGAGAAGGGGGAGACATAGCCCCGACAAGAGAAGGGGGAGACATAGCCACGACAAGAGAAGGGGGAGACATAGCCACGACAAGAGAAGGGGGAGACATAGCCACGACAAGAGAAGGGGGAGACATAGCCACGACAAGAGAAGGGGGAGACATAGCCACGACAAGAGAAGGGGGAGACATAGCCACGACAAGAGAAGGGAGAGACATAGCCACGACAAGAGAAGGGAGAGACATAGCCACGACAAGAGAAGGGGGAGACATAGCCACGACAAGAGAATGGCGAGACATAGCCACGACAAGAGAATGGCGAGACATAGCCACGACAAGGGAGGCGAGACATAGCCACGACAAGGGAGGCGAGACATAGCCACGACAAGGGAGGCGAGACATAGCCACGACAAGGGAGGCGAGACATAGCCACGACAAGGGAGGCGAGACATAGCCACGACAAGGGAGGCGAGACATAGCCACGACAAGGGAGGCGAGACATAGCCACGACAAGGGAGGCGAGACATAGCCACGACAAGGGAGGCGAGACATAGCCACGACAAGGGAGGCGAGACATAGCCACGACAAGGGAGGCGAGACATAGCCACGACAAGGGAAAATAAAGACATTCAGGTAAAGTGACGCAAGAGGTAGCCTGGGCAAGAGAAGGGTAAGACAAGGCAAGGGAGGCGAGGTATGGCCTGGGGATAGAGACAGCCTAGGGCAAAGGAGGAGAGAGGCAGCAAAAGCAAGTATGGAGAGAGACACGGTGAAGGAAAGAGGAAGAGAACCAGTGCAAGGGAGGAGAGACTAAGCCAAAGCAAGATAGACAAGCAGGGTAAGGTAGGACGTAGTCAGGGAAAGTTTGATAAAGCAGTATAATAAGTTTCCCATTACCGGCCCACTGTTTACTCTGCATTTACATGATCCTGTATATTTCTTGGCCTCATTTGAGCACTCTTCCCACAGGTAATGGGATTAGCCCGAGAGCGGCAAGATGGAAGCTCTTACACTCCAATGCTCACTTGGATTTACTGTTCCATCTCAATAATCCCTGGGACATGATAATGAATAGTGTTATGCTAAACATTAGGCACACAAACACGTCTCGGGATGTGCCACTGCTCTGATTTCTTATTTCAGCACAAATATAAATAAAGATGGTTTCCTTTTTAGCGTCCACATTTGCGATTGATTTTCTTTCTAAGAAAATTCTATTAAACTTAATTAAAAGGCCATGGAACTTACCCATTTATCTATCTTGCATTTAGAAGAGCAGGTTTTAAACATTACAATTATTTTTTTTCATCAAAAGCAAGCAATGCATGGATAACTAATTGAAACTATAATCCCTCTGCAGAGTGCATTGGAAACAACATTTAATTGACTCACGGACACCACTATGCACTTTTCATGCAAATGGACCCGTTAGCTTTTAAGGCTGTCAACGTGGATCAGCGGCTCCCTCCATGTGTTTATATGATATCTTCACTGCAATAATACATTTCAGGGTTTTTGTTCCTAACTTTAGTAAACAGTGTCTTATTAGATAGAAATATGTATGTATGTATGTATGTATGTATGTATGTATGTATGGATGGATAGATATGCCAGAGATGGATCTCCATATATGTCATATATAAGATGCTTCTGTCTATGTAAAGATCTCTCTATGCTTTAGTCTGAGGGGCGTGCTCTCCGGTATCACCACAGCAACACGCACCTTACTAAGCAACGCCCATCCACTTGGTCACGTCCATTTTATTGGAAGGGTTCAACACTACTGATATAATAACAGCTTTTAGCTCTTGCAACTATCCAGAACTCATCACCTATACCAATAAAATATTAATTGCTAAATATGTAAAGTGACGGTACACCTTTACACGTATGCCGGAAATGAGTTATTATGGGGGCATGGAACAAAATTAATTTGTCTGCTCCCTTGCATGAACAAAATATTAAGTAAAACATGTTTAATCTTCATTGAAACGAAGTCTGTAGATCTTATTGGGCGAGATGTAGGACTCATACATCCACATTACTGTTCAAAGGGCTGACGGGGAAAAGCCCCCAGAGCAGTTTGACATCTGATTTTTTTTTTCTGCTTGGAGACATGGGCATATTATGTTTTATACTGCCCCAGGACATTCAGATTTATATGCCCCCCCCCCCCCAAGCAGCTCCTCCTTTCCAATTTCTATATATCAATATATTGTAACTTGGTTTAGACATTCAAATGTACTATTTATTTACTGTACTACTGTACGGTGGAGGCTTCTATCTCTCTTTTGCCCACCATAAATTAAATTATTGTTGTGGTAAACTATCTTCTCATAAAATCTACTAAACAAGCTAGGAACCGGCCCCACGCTGACGAGACGCAGTAACCTTGAAACAGCTGCACGTGCGTAGGTTTCCTGGCTTGTGTATAATCCAACCTTAGGTTTGCTCAAAGCTGTGTAATACAGCAGGCATGTTTAGAATGGTATTTGGATTAAAGAATAAAGCATTTATGAGCACATTTGCATGTCCTTGTCCAGGTTCCCAGAATGCAGGGCAATAGCTGTTTTTCTTGGAATTATGAGCAGGAAACAACTTTTTTTAAAGGTATATGTAAGTGAGCTGGGTTTCAAATGTGTTCTAATAAGCAGGCACTGATTAATAGAAAAATATGTATTATATGGAAATGTTAAATGTACGTACATATTTCTATGCTAGATACTGATATGTGGATGTGCACACCACTAGGAAGCTTACATAAAGTGTACCCTGCAGGGTACAGCGTGTGACATCAAAAGGAAATGATGGTTGCTGGGGGTCACAGCTGAAATTGCCCATAAGGAGACAGGCAGAGAGAAAAACAGCAACTGCCAGATTGTGATACAAATGTTTCAGCCTTTACTTCCTCCTGATTAGCCAAAACAATTTTTCAAATTGTATACCAATTTAGCCTGGGTTTGGAGGGGGGTAACCCTAAATTTCAACTGACAGAAATGAAGAGGTTTTGCTAACTTCAAGGTAAGTATTTAAATGCTTATTTTGGTATTTTTTCATGCATAAAAATGGTTTTCATACACTACTAATGCTCCTCTATCAGATGCATTCATAATCCAGCTCCATTACATATACCTTTAACTTGTTTTAGGGATTCAAATGTGAATACAAATATACTAATTATTACTATACTAGCCACTTGCCCGTCAAAAATGACGGGCAATAAAATTGCAAGGCAAGTAATGCTGTTTGCCACAGACAGTAAGTGTTTTGGTGATCTGAGATCCTTCAGTGTTCCTTGCGAGCCTCTCGGTTGGTGTATTTTTTGTTATCAGAGTCTTTTGCTATGATTGTAAGGTCCGCACTGTTCTCCTTTTTGCGCTTATTGCAAGGCTGTCCCCTGGTGTAGTTTGTGTGCTATGAACCGTTGGCGCCCCTTGTGAGGCGCGCGGTGAAGGTCTTTGGTGTTTATTGCAATAGTGTTTATATGTAGGTTTTTCTGCTAATTAACTAATAAATTAATAAATGAATATACTTAACCTATCTGTAATTAATATATGCAGCAAGCAATGTGCTGAAGAGCTAACAATCTTTGTTCCTGCAGCATACAATGTAGGTTTGCACTGTTGTTGAGCTGAGGTGTAAGTGTCAGCAATGTGTGCAGTGTGTAGTGTAAATAGGCTGCGTGCGAGAGGGGAAGCCGTTAGTATAGCTGTGTACTTCCGCATTCTGTAAGTTAGTGTTGTAAAATGGCGGCAAATGTGTGTGTGGTACGCGGGTGTGGATGATTTAGCGTCCTTGCTAATAGTGTATGTTGTACCTCGTACAGCTTTTTGGAAAAGTTGGAAGTGCTTGGTGGTGTTTTGCGGCTTTAGGGGGCGTATAGCCTCGTTTTCGTTTTTTGCGGCGGCCATTTTTTCTGTTGCTTAGGGGATTTTCGAGTGTCTAAACTCGGTAAATTGGCCTTTAATTGAGGTGTAACCTCACTTCCAGACCTCATGGGTGCCCCCCTTGCTGTGGGTAAGGTTTTTATTTTATTTTTGTGTGTCTTTAGTGTTTTTTTAATGTTTTCCACTGTGCGCAGTTCGGCCGTTATGGTCGCATTTTTGTTCGTTCGTAATGTTTTTTTTTTCCAAGTCCCGCGGCTCGTATTTTTTTGTGTAAGTCCGTAGTTAGTCATTGCGTGTTAGATGTTTTTTTTTTTTTTCAAAGTCTCGCCTCTGTTGCCGTTTGTAACCGCTTGTGAGGCGCCATAGAGCCTCCACCTCCGCAAATGTGGCCCCTCCACCTCTGCGGCCCAAACTGCGTCCCTCGCTTCGCAAAGCGTGACGACGTTTCAGAGTTTGATAACTATTATATGTGTGAATATATATATATATATATATATATATATATATATATATATATATATATACACACACATACATATACACACATCTATAATGTCTATAACTGAATGCACACACAATACTCCTGTTCAAACATCAATAGTGCTAAGAAATAATTGATGAATCTCAAACAGCCTGCAGGAAATGTTCAGGATGGCCAAAATTCCTAATAAAAACAAGTTAACTTAGCATGAGCCTAATGGTAGAATAACTCTGCGTGACATTTATAAATAGAAGATATTAAATGCCATTTAGGGAAACTGATTTATTGGAAGGCTGCATTTCCTGCCTCATTGTGGCTGCTGTTTTTATCTTGTGCTGTGGACTTTATGATAAGAGAGTATTCATTGTCTAATATAAGGCTATATCACATCATTTAACCCCCGACTTGTCCTTAATGGACATTTTAATCCCTATTACCTGGCAATGCGAAATTTGCAAGAAAGACAAAATTGGATACATTGATGATGGCATTTTAAACACCATGTATAAATGTGTTGGGATTGATTAAATATACCAACATTTGTATTCCGCGGTTTGTTGTGTTTAAAGGCATATCTAAGTTTCCTGGATAAGGAATGCATCTGATAGAGGAGAATCAGAAGTGTATGAAAAAAAAAAAAAATTGCACTAAAAAAACCCACACAAAATAAACAATACAAACACCCTGATGTTTGTTAAATCTCTTGAGTTTGACAGCAGGTGATTTTAAGAGTTAACGCCCCTAGAAATCCCTGCTAAAATTAGCATAAAATTCACAATTAGTTTTGGCCAATCACAGGCAGCTATAAAAATTGTATCAACCTCTAAAGACAGTTGGTTCACCAAAGAATTATGGGATATGTAGTCCTGTGGAACAGGAAGTAGGAAAAGCTCAGACACTGCTGTATAAGATCTCTGCATTGAGATAATGTTGGCTTTAAGTAAGGAGTTTACATTTGTACCCAAATGCATTGTTTCTATTGGTGGGTACACTGTGCCTATGTAGGTACCTCTGGGGGTGTGGAAAACAAGATTTTATTTTTAAATAAAATAAATCTGTTTGTGTTTAGAATGACTCTGTGTAATGTGTGTTTCGATATAAGCAGATTGTGTTAGATTAGAAAAAGGGAAAAACAGGGAAACATAGATGTACCTTTAATAAAGATTGTATTATTTTTATATGTTCATCCAATGTCGATATTTTAAATCTGACATTTAAAAATACTCTGTCACCCCAACAGTAAATTGAGTTAATTTTAAAGAGCATTAAGAACTGCATATACATTATACTTGCAGTCTTTCTCCACAGTAAATCATTTCTGAAATATTTAGAATTGATGGGTGGCTTCCTATATGCTAATATGTGACTCAGAGTTCTTGATAAGGGGGGGTCTAACTGCCAAATAAAATTTAAGATTTTTAATTCAACCACTACAGAGATAGACGAGCAAACTGTAATCCTAATGAACACTTAAAAGCAGCTAATTAATATGCATCAGCTGCTCATTTGCATATAAATGCAGTAACAATAACATGGAATTTTCAAGCACTGATTCACTTTAGAAAAAATGGATAGCATAACATACTATATAGTCAGTGTTTCATTCTCTGTAAGAAAAACCTAACCCAGCAGCAGTGGCGGTGAGAATCTGCTAGATGGCGCTGCCAATATTTCGGTGCCATATCATAGAGTCAAGACTTAGGTAAACTGTTAAGGTTAAGGTTAGGGTTGGGGTTAGGGTTAGGTTGAGGCTAACATTATATGCTTAGAACTTCTCTGACATCTCAGCAGCGCCATATCATAGAGTCAAGGCTTCAGTAAACTGTTAGGGTGAGGGTTAGGGTTAGTTCAAGGGTTAGGCTAACATTAGAAGCTTAGAACTTCTCTCACATATCGGCAGTGCTGCAAAATATTTTTTCAGCGCCATCTAGCGGTTGAAGACCGACACCATAACAGGATAGATCCCAAATGTTTTAATTAAATGGTTTGGTTTGAATGGTAGTGACATTTTGAAGTTACCAAAACCAAAATACATCAGGAAATTCCATTATAGTGGATTTTATTATTTTTCCAAAGTAACATCCAGAATGCTTCAATTTAAAATTTTACATCACAACACAAAAAAACTGAAAACAAAAGGACATTTTTTTTGCCTTATATGAATAATTATCTGTGTATCATTTTTCAATTCACCGTTATAACCAAAGTGTCTAAGACTGGAATTCCAAGTTCTAAAAATATGTAGTTTCATATCTACAGAAAACCATACTTTTTTTATATATATATTGTGCTCCTTAAAACAGGAAGTCGATCAGCTTGGGAATTGGCTCACCTTTAATTGAAGAAATCTATCCTGGAAATTATTAAATTGGAAAAAAAAAAATCTACTTCTCCCGGTTGCCTCTAAAGCGGAGATAGATATTGATTTGTGGAGAGCATCTATCCAAAGGCTTTAAAGAAAACATCTTATAAATGATGCTATTTTATTATTATAAATGGATTAATAGTGTGTGTAATAGGATTTTCTAGTCGTGTGCTAATTGCTGTCAAGATCCAGATAAAATATAGGATTTAATCTCCCCGCCCTGCTAGGCGATCTGCTGACCATTATAGACTAATGTCCAGTTATTTTCTAGAAAGGACTGTTATTTAGCATTCACGGTAATAGTACATTTGTGTTCACATTGGACATCTAAAATAATGTAACAAAACATTTCCTGCTCAGAATTCCAAGAAAAACAGTTATTGCACTGCATTCTGGGAAACTGGGCAGGGACATGCATAGCATACAGCTTCTGGTATTCCTAGGGGGTCTCCCATCCAAGTACTGACCAGGCCTGACCTTGCATGGCCTCCGGGCGGTGTGACCTCTTGGTTTCCTGGCTGGAATCAAACAAAATTTGCAGTGAAATCACTGTATCCAAACCACTGAACCCCCAGGAACCCATATATATATATATATATATATGTGTGTAACGGAGTTGGAACACTAATACAATATCTCTGCTGGTCTACGGTAAAATACCCAAGAGGCACTACAGTCTCACCATTCCCAACCTCCCATATTGGACGACACTCAATTTGGAACTCAAAGAATACGGACTTTATTTTGTTATGTGCAGAAATATATATACACATCTCTTCCCACAGGCAATACACATCCCCCATAGTTGACCACACAATACACATAGAGGGACAATTGGTGGGTCACACCTCCCTGAGGCTACCTGGCTACTTTGATACAATCAGACATTGATTGGATCATCCTTCTTTGTTCTTATGTCTGAGAATGAAAACACTTTATACAATAGACTTCCTTATTTTATGAGGAGTCTCTGTAATAGGATTATCTATTATGCCAAGGTCTGCAATAGTCTGGGCTAATATTCTGCAGAGCATAAACCAACATACATACAGTATAACAGTAGGATCATATTTTAACCATAACCATAAAACAGGGTAAAACAGTGATGGGTTCCGTTACATATATATATATTTATTTTTTTATTTATTTATTATATATATATATATATATATATATATATATATATATATATATATATATATATATATATTGCAGTATATATATATATAGTGATACATTTTTTATTGGACAAATAAATATTATGACTAGCTTTCGAAAGCTGCATTTCTTTGTCGAGTCAGGAGCAATACTAATATATATGTTTGTTTGCTTTGCTCAATCGTGTCAGACTCTTAGTGACGTCACTGGCCATAACACACCATGTTGATCCACTTAGTATTTATGGCAGACGTACTGGAGTGAGTTGCCAGTTCCTTCTCCAGTGGCCCACAGCATACAGTTCCTGGTATTCCTAGGTGGTCTCCCATCCGAGTAGTGACCAGGGCCAACCCTGCATGGCTCAGGTTGGTGTGACCACTTGGTTCCATGACTGGAATCAGACCCAGATCGCAGCGGTGAAAGCACCAGTTCCTAACCACTGGTTTACCAGGGAACCCATGTTAAGAGACCTAACCGACTTCGAACTTAAATGGATCTCATCAGGGAGGGGCTGATTCTAAGAAGAAATCAGTCAATCTCCTCCCCCCCCCCCTTGTCTCCCCCCCTCCTCTCCTCCCTTGTCTCCTTCCCCCCACTCCTCTCCATTCCCGCCTCCTCTCTCCCCCTTGTCTCCTCCCCCTTGCCTCTCCTTTCCCCCTCCTCTCCCCCCCTTGTCTCTTTTCCCCCTCCTCTCCCCCCCCCTTGTCTCCTTTCCCCCTCCTCTCCCCCCCCCCTTGTCTCCTTTCCCCCTCCTCTCCCCCCCTTGTCTCTTTTCCCCCTCCTCTCCCCCCCCTTGTCTCCTTTCCCCCTCCTCTCCCCCCCCTTGTCTCCTTTCCCCCTCCTCTCCCCCCCTTGTCTCCTTTCCCCCTCCTCTCCCCCCCTTGTCTCCTTTCCCTCTCCTCTCCCCCCCATTTTCTCCTTTCCCCCTCCTCTCCCCCCATTGTCTCCTTTCCCCCCCATTGTCTCCTTCCCCCCCCCCATTGTCTCCTTTCCCCCTCCTCTCCCCCCCTTGTCTCCTTTCCCCCTCCTCCCCCCCCCCTTGTCTCCTTTCCCCCTCCTCCCCCCCATTGTCTCCTTTCCCCCTCCTCTCCCCCCCTTGTCTCCTTTCCCTCTCCTCTCCCCCCTTGTCCCCCCCTCCATGTCTCCTTTCCGCCCTTCTCTCCTTCCCTGGTGTCCTCTTTGGCCCTCCTCGCCCGCCCTTGTGTCTCCTTTCCCTCTCCTCTCCCTCGTGTTTCATTTCCCCCTCCTGTCCCTGCCCTGTGTCTTGTACCTGGATGAAACTCTGCCAGCAGCGCTGCACTCACCGTCTTGTGTTCAGTATCTCTGCCATGAATACCAAGTGGCTCAGCATAATGTGTTGCTGTCCATGAGGTCACAGAGAGTCGGACACGCCTTAACAATTCAAAACACACATGTGCTAAACGCCACTCTGCTAGTAAAACAATAATACAGAAAAAAAAAAACTAATGTTAAATATCTAAAGAGTCTGAAAAACAAGTAGAGGTCTCCAAGGCTGCACTCACACCAGCGCTATATAGAGGCACGTCTACATCTTAAAAGCAAGACTGAAGCTCAATAAACAAGAGTGACAGGCATGAAGACGTCTTGCTTACTGTGCTGGTACAAATTAATTTAAAGAAACTCTCCAATAAATACTCTACATAAGATTACATATACAGATAATGCCAATTGTTTGGGTATATGCAGCTTGCAAGCAAGCTACGCAAGTAGTACTCAATGTTATGGGGTCCTTAAGAAATAAGTATTGATAAACTATTTGTCCCCAGTATCCATGTTGTAGATAACAATCCACCCACGTACAATAAAGATGTAACACAAGACCACCAAAGTGCATGTCACTTGATTAAGATATTCTAGTCATTTTACGGTATAATATGATCTTAAAGATTGTGTCTTCTGTTTGTGCACCTCTCTCTGTGTACACGGTCTCTCTCACTCCCTTCCTGCTCTCTCTCCCCCTTCTCCTCCTCTGCGGCTCCCGTCCGCCGGACGGAAATACTTTCTGGATCAAGCCACGCATTGTGCATGCGCATCCCGCCTGCGAGATGCGTGGTTTGATCCAGAAGGTAATTCCGGCTGGAGGACGGGAGCCACAGAGGTGAAGAAGACGGCGAGTACGGGCCGCAAGCTACTGGCAGGGTTTGGAACCAGGTACGGGCCGCAAGCTACTGGCAGGGTTTGGAACCTGGTACGGGCCGCAAGCTACTGGCAGGGTTTGGAACCAGGTACGGGCCGCAAGCTACTGGCAGGGTTTGGAACCGGGTACGGGCCGCAAGCTACTGGCAGGGTTTGGAACCGGGTACGGGCCACAAGCTACTGGCAGGGTTTGGAACCAGGTACGGGCCCCAAACTACTGGCAGGGTTTGGAACCAGGTACGGGCCCCAAGCTACTGGCAGGGTTTGGAACCAGGTACGGGCCGCAAGCTACTGGCAGGGTTTGGAACCAGGTACGGGCCACAAGCTACTTGCAAGGTTTGGAACCAGGTACGGGCCGCAAGCTACTGGCAGGGTTTGGAATCAGGTACGGGCCCCAAGCTACTGGCAGGGTTTGGAATCAGGTACGGCCCCAAGCTACTGGCAGGGTTTGGAATCAGGTACGGGCCGCAAGCTACTGGCAGGGTTTGGAACCAGGTACGGGCCGCAAGCTACTGGCATGGTTTGGAACCGGGTACGGGCCCCAAGCTACTGGCAGGGTTTGGAACCGGCTACAGGCCGCAAGCTACTGGCAGGGTTTGGAACCAGGTACGGGCCGCAAGCTACTGGCAGGGTTTGGAACCAGGTACGGGCCACAAGCTACTTGCAAGGTTTGGAACCAGGTACGGGCCCCAAGCTACTGGCAGGGTTTGGAACCAGGTACGGGCCGCAAGCTACTGGCATGGTTTGGAACCGGGTACGGGCCCCAAGCTACTGGCAGGGTTTGGAACCGGCTACAGGCCGCAAGCTACTGGCAGGGTTTGGAACCAGGTACGGGCCGCAAGCTACTGGCAGGGTTTGGAATCAGGTACGGGCCCCAAGCTACTGGCAGGGTTTGGAATCAGGTACGGCCCCAAGCTACTGGCAGGGTTTGGAATCAGGTACGGGCCGCAAGCTACTGGCAGGGTTTCCACTTGATTAAGATATTCTAGTCATTTTACGGTATAATATGATCTTAAAGATTGTGTCTTCTGTTTGTGCACCTCTCTCTGTGTACACGGTCTCTCTCTCTCACTCCCTTCCTGCTCTCTCTCCCCCTTCTCCTCCTCTGCGGCTCCCGTCCGCCGGACGGAAATACTTTCTGGATCAAGCCACGCATTGTGCATGCGCATCCCGCCTGCGAGATGCGTGGTTTGATCCAGAAGGTAATTCCGGCTGGAGGACGGGAGCCACAGAGGTGAAGAAGACGGCGAGTACGGGCCGCAAGCTACTGGCAGGGTTTGGAACCAGGTACGGGCCGCAAGCTACTGGCAGGGTTTGGAACCTGGTACGGGCCGCAAGCTACTGGCAGGGTTTGGAACCAGGTACGGGCCGCAAGCTACTGGCAGGGTTTGGAACCGGCTACAGGCCGCAAGCTAGGCCGCAAGCTACTGGCAGGGTTTGGAACCAGGTACGGGCCGCAAGCTACTGGCATGGTTTGGAACCGGGTACGGGCCCCAAGCTACTGGCAGGGTTTGGAACCGGCTACAGGCCGCAAGCTACTGGCAGGGTTTGGAACCAGGTACGGGCCGCAAGCTACTGGCAGGGTTTGGAACCGGGTACGGGCCGCAAGCTACTGGCAGGGTTTGGAACCGGGTACGGGCCGCAAGCTACTGGCAGGGTTTGGAACCAGGTACGGGCCCCAAGCTACTGGCAGGGTTTGGAACCAGGTACGGGCCCCAAGCTACTGGCAGGGTTTGGAACCAGGTACGGGCCGCAAGCTACTGGCAGGGTTTGGAACCAGGTACGGGCCACAAGCTACTTGCAAGGTTTGGAACCAGGTACGGGCCGCAAGCTACTGGCAGGGTTTGGAATCAGGTACGGGCCCCAAGCTACTGGCAGGGTTTGGAATCAGGTACGGCCCCAAGCTACTGGCAGGGTTTGGAATCAGGTACGGGCCGCAAGCTACTGGCAGGGTTTCCAGGTAAGCAGGTACGGGCCTTGGTGGGGGTGATGCGAGGTAAATTCTGGGCGCTGGGGGAGGCAGAGGGGGAGATATGAGAGAGGCAGATAGAGATAGAGAGAAAGAAAGAAAGGAGGGATATTAAGAGAGAGATTAAGAGAGAGAGAGAGAGAGAGAGAGAGAGAGAGAGAGAGAGAGAGATTAAGAGAGAGAGAGAGAGAGAGAGAGAGAGAGAGAGAGAGAGAGAAAGAAAGAAAGAAAGAAAGAAAGAAAGAAAGAAAGAAAGAAAAAGAGAGAGAGAGAGAGAGAGAGAGAGAGAGAGAGAGACCAACATTCGTAGATAGAAAACAATATATGTGACGTTTAATCCATTTTGCAATGTTTCTGCCCTAATTATAAATATCAAAACGACCAATTAAACTCCCCCGACCTGTTCAGTGGATAAGAAACACAGTGACCTCACAGTTCCTTCATTTACTGCCCTCAATATGGAAACTGTGCATTATATGGAGTCATCATATTAGCGCTAATGCTTCCATGGCGCAATCCATATTATGCCCATACTTTACTTTTCAGTTGCAGGAATAATTAGGAATATTACACTGCAGCTCTGCAGCTATTATGAAACCAGCTTACTCTGTGAAATTATATTTTAATTTGATGGGAAGCTCATAATTAAATTTATGGTTGTATAAGATAATTTAGTTTTCATTTATGTAACAAAACCAAAATAACCAGTTTCTATACAATAATTAAATACCACGTATGGCCTTTTGAAAAATTAACCTTGATAATGGCTAAAAATGTTTTTATACATATAAAAAAAAAAAACTCACACTGCCTTCACATTTTTATCCTAGTCTAGCAACCACTTTTTCATAAATTCTTCTTCATGTGGTCAAATACAATGTATTTAGATTTCAAACACCAACCAGTTCTTCTGGTGAAATAAAAATTATAAGATTTCAAATCTTTAATGTTTATTCATCAGGTCCCATACAAATGGTGAAATACAAGATACAATAATTCAAACCTTAACTATAAAAATCACAGAAGGATCTCATATCTCGACAAATACAAGATATAAGAAACCTTAAATGCTTCTTCATCGAGCCATTAAATGAGACACAATTTCAAACTTCAGCCAGTTCTTCATCGGGTAAAATACAATAAACAAGAGTATCAACGTCAACTACTTCTTCAGCTTATCAAATACAATATACAAGATGTCAAACCTCAAACACAACGGATTGATTACATAAAATAATAATAATAAAAACAACTGCAAAAGATTCATTAACTAAATGATTACATGGTAAAATGGGGGAGACAGGTGAGAAACATAGTGTACAAGACTCAAGAACGTCTCCAGTTCAATGTTACCCTATAAGGGAGATTACTAAGACCTGTCAAGAGGCCTCCAGTCTTCAAACATTTGTACAGATGACCCAAAGTCTGCCGTAAATCATAAGCGGGAGCTTTTTCCCCTAACTTCTATACTAATGTACATCTTTCACTCCACCAGATTAGATCACAGCCGTAAATCCTGCCTTAGACGCTACAGATATCTGTGGAGGGAGCAGCCAAAACAAACTTTACAGATGAGACGGCCCTAGGAGCCGATAGGAAATGAGAACGTCATAAAACTTATGAGGAGGAAGTGCAGTAACAAGTGCCCATAACGGCAGCTTCAAGGAAACATTATACATATATAGAAAATCATTGTTTGATTTTTTTATTTAAAATATATTTTGATAATAAAAATATTTGACAATTGTATTTATAGCTTAAATCAGTAAAATGTGTTTATCTTGTGTTAAAATAGGATATAGTTATAGACAAAGTATCAGAGCATTTATTCCTAGGCGATTTAGTTTTGTGACGTGTATTGGCTTGTGTGTTACCCTGGATTTTAGATCATAAAACGGGTTTAATATGAGCATAAGATATTTTTTAATTACACATATGTTATCGGACTGTTAAGTGTCAAATAATGTTAAAACATTTCATCATGTTGTAGTGCTTTTTGTGCTATACTGTCACTTTAAATGCTTCTGGGGTTTTTAAAACCAGACACAAGTGGTTTTTGCTACACATAAATCTTTCTTTTGCTTTTTGCAGTTACGGCAGTGCCCTGATTTTCAAGTGATCCGTAAAATCTTATTAGCATAGGGTTTGGGTGTCAAAGTCTAACGGAGCAATTCATAATTTATTGTCAGTGCCAAACTCAATGGAGATTTTTGCCTTGTTTTTCAGATGTGTTGTGAAGTTCACCGATAGCAGTGACCCGTAGTAGTTTGCTCGTAATGTGTTAGGGATTGGTGATTAACATAGCTATACGATTTACTATGCACTTGTAATTTATTTTTCAGGGATTAGCATAGGGGCTTAAGTCATTAAGTAACTAATGAAGAGGGTTCCGCGGTGGTCCAGTGATTAGGATTCAATGCTTTCACAGTTGTAACCCGAGTTCGATTCCAGTCAGGGAACCAAGATGTCTAAAGGCTGGAAGAGGTTTGGTCAAACACAATTAAGGACTTTATTTACACTTAGAATAAACCTAGGGTTTAATTAAGCCAAATGTTTAGGTAGATAGAATGGACAGACTAGACCTAGCCTTTTTGGTTCTCATCTCCCATCGAATCTATGTTCCTATTCTTCCAAGAAACAACTAAAATAGGTCTACAACAGCTTTTTTCTCAAATTCTAAGCAAAGGAATAATTTGGAGTCTATTTCTATGTCTTTCCCATTGTGGAGAGAAAGTCGATTTCCTCCTGGACTAATTCCAAAAAGAATAAAAGCACCAAAGGGAAATTTCTGCACTAAAATTAGCAACGTTTTTAACATGATACAAATGAATGGATGTTTTGAACTTAAAGGTCATTTTCCCATAAAAGCTGGAATTATTTCTGTTTAGAGATTCTAGCAAAGTCTCTCTGTGTGGTGAGAAGTCCCAGTGAAATAACGGCCAAAGAAACATTTTAAAACAACCGGAAAACCAAGACACGTATTTCCTCATAAACGACATTCGTGCCGTAGCATTAACCCTTGAAATGGATCACAAGCCTCGTTTATTGGATTTTATTTTATGACACCTCGGTCGCTGACATATTTAGAACATATTTTTATTGAGATACGATCCCCATATTGTGCAGAGCGATTTCATGTATAGGAGACGCAGCTAATAATGTCCTTGAATCGGAGTGACACATCCGTCATCTCCAGAAAGAAACGAGCGCGCACCAGAGCAGAGAGATAACCCATTTTCTATTAAATAGCGCAATTCCTTTGCAAACCGTAAAGCACTAAATACGTCATGAATCCTATTTGTTGATAGCAGCGAAGGACCCTAGTTACTGCAGTAATGAAAAGTACACATATAAATATATATAATTACAATTGATTGTTATTTATAGTGGAAGCCCAGGGGTCTTTGCTTGTTTATTTTTAACTCACAATGGATCAATCATCCCAGGTTTATACACATTGTCTCTCTCTCTCACACGGCACTAGTATATAATTAGATAAGAAGCCACTTTAAACCTAGCGTAAACTAACACTGGGAAAGTTAAAGGACCAATTTGTCTACACAGTATTTTTATTAACTAACCTTAAAACTGTGAAAAATGGAAAAAAGTATATATATATATATATATATATATATATATTTTTTTTTTTATTTTTTTTATATATTTTTTGAACTCCACACTTTTATATGCAATCGTTCTTTACTGCTGGCTTCCATTTTCTTTTCCGAGCATTCATCTAGCAAGTTCAGTCCAATAGGGAGTGTCCCTTGTTTTCTAACAAGCGTTGCATTCGTGCTAGTCAGAGCACTGGCAGTAGTTGCTACCACAGTCCTACTGTGCATATAGAGCTTCCTCTCTGCATTCAAAGACTCCTCCCACATCAGGAAGTAGATAACTATAAACTCTAATGGTAGATTTCTCAGTAGCATATTTGCATACAAATAATAACTTAGCTCCTATATTATTATTAAAGCATGTTGCCTATTTTCAAGTGAAGTTATTTAATGAATTATATATTTTATATGTATGGTCACAGTGATCCTTAAAAATCAGTAAAATCAAGAACTTAGCCCATATATATTATGGGGCAAAGTAATGCTGGGAGATTTCACATATTAGTACATATGTCCCAAAGGATAACATAGGAATGGAGATGATCTCTCAGGGTCCTCCAACACCTCACCTGTGGGTGGTAAGCAGGGAGAGCCTGCTCAGTTGTTATAAATGAGAATAATGACAAAGGTTTCATACCTCGTATTGCTCCGAGGAGTGAGAGAGGCAGCAGTGGGGGGGGGGGGGGAAGGAGTGAGAGAGGCAGCAGAGGGGGGAGGAGTGAGAGAGGCAGCAGAGGGGGGGGAGGAGGAGTGAGAGAGGCAGCAGAGGGGGGGGGGAGGGGTGAGAGAGGCAGCAGAGGGGGGGGGAGGAGTGAGAGAGGCAGCAGAGGGGGGGGAGGGGTGAGAGAGGCAGCAGAGGGGGGAGGAGTGAGAGAGGCAGCAGAGGGGGGGGAGGAGGAGTGAGAGAGGCAGCAGAGGGGGGGGGGGAGGGGTGAGAGAGGCAGCAGAGGGGGGGGGAGTGAGAAAGGCAGCAGAGGGGGGGGGAGGAGGAGTGAGAGAGGCAGCAGAGGGGGGGGGAGGGGTGAGAGAGGCAGCAGAGGGGGGGGGGAGTGAGAAAGGCAGCAGAGGGGGGGGGGAGGAGTGAGAGAGGCAGCAGAGGGGGGAGGAGTGAGAGAGGCAGCAGAGGGGGGAGGAGTGAGAGAGGCAGCAGAGGGGGGGGAGGAGGAGTGAGAGAGGCAGCAGAGGGGGGGGGGGGGTGAGAGAGGCAGCAGAGGGGGGGGGAGGAGTGAGAGAGGCAGCAGAGGGGGGAGGAGTGAGAGAGGCAGCAGAGGGGGGAGGAGTGAGAGAGGCAGCAGAGGGGGGGAGGAGGAGTGAGAGAGGCAGCAGAGGGGGGGGGAGGGGTGAGAGGCAGCAGAGGGGGGGGGGGGAGGAGTGAGAGAGGCAGCAGAGGGGGGGGGGGTAGGAGTGAGAGAGGCAGCAGAGGGGGGGGTAGGAGTGAGAGAGGCAGCAGAGGGGGGGGGAGGAGTGAGAGAGGCAGCAGAGGGGGGGGAGTGAGAAAGGCAGCAGAGGGGGGGGGGAGTGAGAGAGGCGGCAGAGTGTGGGGAAGAGTGAGAGAGGCGCCAGAGGCGGTGGAAAAGTGACAGATGCGGCAGAGTGTGGGGAAAAGTGAGAGAGGCGGCAGAGGGTGGGGAGGAGTGAGAGAGAAAGAGAGGCAGAGGGTAGGAAGGGAGAGAAAGAGAGAGAGAGAGAGAGACACACACACACAGAGAGAGAGAGACACACACACACAGAGAGAGACACACACACACACAGAGAGAGAGACACACACACACAGAGAGAGAGACACACACACACAGAGAGAGAGACACACACACACACAGAGAGACACACACACACACAGAGACACACACACACACAGAGACACACACACACAGAGAGACACACACACACAGAGAGACACACACACACAGAGAGAGAGAGACACACACAGAGAGACAGAGAGAGAGACACAGAGAGAGACAGAGAGAGAGACACACACACAGAGAGAGAGAGAGAGACACATAGAGAGAGAGAGAGACGCATAGAGAGAGAGAGAGAGAGACACACAGAGAGAGAGACACACAGAAAGAGAGAGACACACAGAAAGAGAGAGACACATAGAGAGAGAGAGAAAGAGAGAGAGAGAGAGAGAGACATAAAAAGTATAGGATTTCTTGATTTAAGATGGGCAAGTTACTAGTTCGAAATATTTTACAGTTGCAATTATATTAATTTATATGTGGACTTTAAATCTTTTTATTATTGTATACACACATTTATACTTTATTTTTATTGTATTCTTTAAAATTATTTTCAGCAATGGATAATTGATAATAAATCTATTTTCCATGCACAATTCTTAAGTATCTCATTTCTTATAAAAAAAAAAAAAAAAAAAGGGATTTTAATACACACGAAAAAGTTTATGTTTCGTCATATTCCTGTAGAGGGCAGTAGTATAGTATTTTATATCTACAGCTGTCTTTTACATTTAAACATACTGCGATATCCTTTCATTTTACACAAGTTTTTTAAGCTTTCTTCATGCAGGAGATACTTAGTACTAGCAGCAGATGGGTAATTAAGTTGTTTTTTGTTCCATGTAAGCACAATGGAGATGTGTGAAAGTAAGTGCCGCAGTGCATTTAGTCAATGCAATAATAGTTTTATATCAGGCACAAAATATGTAAAATATAAAAGATATCAGGGTACGTTGCATGTATAATACATCAAGATGCACTGGGGCTTATTCAAAATGATTTAACTTTATTAAATGGGCATAGCAATTGTTCCAATTATGTTGTCATTTAACGCTACAGGTCAAATCAATGTGTTTAATGCATTCACTCAAAGCAAACATTGAGGTTTTTAATTTGTATCTTTAAATCAAGCACTCCGCTCTCAAGGAGCTCGGTTTTAGACTCCAATTGATACTTATTCCTTGGGATCTGCATGAGCTCAGATCAAATCAATGAAATGACAATTGATATGCTGGACATACAATCAATCTTTGCATGTGTAACCTTTTTAGTGAGTATTTACCAATGATTACACTCTAACACAAAGATAAAAGCAATAGCTTGGTGGGTGGATCAGGAAGTTATTATTATTTACGATTATTCTTTATTTGTAACTTGCCAACTCATAAAGCTATATAAGGGTTAACTACAAGGCAAAAACTATTTTAAACACATTGCAAGAGAATGGAGGGCCCTGTCTGAGCTTAAAATCAAATGTACATAGTTCCGGCAAGACTGAAAACTCACAAACTTATAGTCTAAAGAAAGACGGATACAGACACAAATATCAATGTGTGTTTACTGGAAAACATGCATTATTAAAGGCATATCTAAGTTTGATGGATTATGAATGCATCTGATAGGGGAGAATTAGTAGTGTATGTAAACATTTTTTTTTTGGTCATGAAGAAAATCCCAAAATAAACATTTAAACACTTACATTGAAATCAGCAAATTGTCTTGTAATTTCTGACCATTGAAAACTAGGGTTAACACCCCCTCCAAACCCAGACTAAATTAGCATTCATTTCATAATTTGTTTTGGCCAATCAGGTTTACTGAAACATTTGATTGAAACTCAGGGGTTCCTTTTTGTGCTGCAAAGCAGCCGGGGATATGTAGTATATCACTGATATGTGCTATGTATTGCTGCTGACACACAGACAGGACAGAATATTGCTCCCCTGATGTTGCATGCTGATTGGAAGGGATCAGATGGCTGTGTAGACACCCCCTGGAGGTGTCAACATAATCATTAGATACATTTTTAGATATTATTTTTTTTTTTAATGTTTTATGAGATGTGCCGCATACACATAGGCTGCTTTTTACCTATAGAGTGCAAAAATGAATTAATCCATGAAAAATGGATATGCCTTTAAGTGAGATTTATGGTATGATATTTAAATGATAGTACTAGTTTTAGGTTTAAATTATACTATATTTAGTACCTTTACCAAGTCTATTAACATAAGTATGACTTTTCTAATCTTTTATCTTCAAATACAAAAAAATATAAAAATAGTGCAAAGTATGTAAGTTTCTATGCAATATTATAATATCAGCCTCCACTTGAGGTGATTTGCCTAAGAGACAGATCTAAAAGTTTTAAAAATGTTCTGATTAGATAAGAGGGCAAACAGTCATTCATAGGCTGTCCCCACAGTAGCTCAGTAGAATGTTGCTAAGGGAAATCACTTTAACACAGCAAGGCTCCAGCCAATGGAGGGTTGTCACAGCAAACTCACTGTATGGCCAAATGGTTTCCATACTTCAGATCATTTTTAATGCGTCCGTAGAGTAGATGCGCTTTTCAATCTGCATTTAAATTAGATTAATGATATTAAAAATAAGCCCCATATTTGCCCCCCACCCAAATTTATAAATATTGTTAGTAATTGTTATTGTTCCTTTGCTTGCCTCAAAGAGTAATCCATTTTTAGTATCTCTACCTGCTTCATCCCCCTCTGGATCACCACCATATCATGGTGAAGGGGCTTGTGTACCTCAGTGAAGCTGTGAGCTTTACCATGTAGGGTCACCTTATATGGGCAGGTCAAAGCATCGACAAATAATGGGCAACCCACTCCAGTATCTTTGCCAAGAACACCCTATGGATGAGCACAACCAGACATAATATGTGCCTTGGCGTGATGCAGTCCATGTGGTCACAGAGAGTCGGACATGACTGAACAATTGAATATGCACACAGCAGCTTCATGATGCTTCCTACTGGTGTGCCATGATATGTACATACTCCAATACAGTGCAAATAATGCATGAGGAGCTTTGGGAAACACTGAGCCCAACATTTAATTTATTTGTCGGAGGATATAGCTTTATGTTTATTTACTATAATTACTCTAATTTACATTCAGATTGAAAAAAATCTTCTATTACGAGATTTTGGTAGTTTGGTGTCCTTTTAAATAAAATGGATATTCCAGCAATATTCAAAACAGGTTAATTGTCAGCATATTACTAAGGTGTTTGCATCTGTGGAATAAAGCAAAAAAAAAAAAAAAGAAGAAAACAAAATCTGTCGTTTTCCAGTTTGTTATTGAAAAATATTTCTCCCTCCTTCCTACATAATTTTTTCATATTTCCAAAACATAATCGGCTTGCCAAGACGCAGTAAGAAGTAAAAAAAATGGAGCAGTTTCAGAATCATATATTATTAACGTCATAAGTAAAGGATATGCTGTTTTCTTATTTGATTTCCCCGGCTACCTTCCTGCCCCCTATTCAACTGTCAAACACGACAGGAGGATGTGCAGCATATTCCAGACTCGTCTATGAGGCCGCGAAGATCAGAATCTTTAAGCGCATTGAAAATCTGTGCCCCATCATCGTGCCAAATGGAAAGGAAGCGCGGCAGTGTTTGTTTACAGGCAATGAATAATGCAATGGCACATCACTGCTGGTTTAAAATTCTAGCGCTGTATCAGTAGCATTGACTTATTTCATGGTTATCATTGCAAAATAGTAACCTCAAATGTACTGATATTTGTTGCTTATCTGCAGGAGCTGGCACCCGATGGAGAGACTAACCGCTTGCAGCTTGTTTGCTGATTATCTAATTTTACCTACATGTTTCAGTGAAGGAGAAAGGTGCTGCATGGAGATACTTGGTGCATTATGAATTTGCTTCATACATTAGTATCTAAAGAAGAGAATCAACCCGATAGAATCCGACTGGGCTTACAGAATTTAGGGACAAGCTATTTCTTCAAACGCATTGGTTCGATTAACGTAAAAAGAAGACTTTACTGTTATTGGTTGTAGAACTATATCATATTACAGCTGAAGACAGGGACATTATTAAATGGCCGCTTAATTCAGCACAATTTGGACCACATCATAGTAAAGATCTCCTAAAAGCCTGTTGAAATTCTTAGAAATATGTGCATTTTTTCACTGAAATCAAAAAAAGAAAAGTCTGTGTTTCCTCTAGACCAGTGGTTCCCAAACCTCTCCTCAGGGCTCCCCAGACAGGCTGGGATTACAATTTAACAATGTGAAGCATTTAGTATTCAACAGGCATCTAATTTCCTTACCTGTGGTCACACACTGTTACAATGAAATCCTGACCTGTCTGGGGAGCCCTGAGGAGAGGTTTGGGAATCACTGCTCTAGACTGTAAGTTTGTGTGCTTTCAATCATGTTAGGTGCTTTAGGGAAAGCACTTTATTTCCTTGATTTTAAGCTCAATAACAGGGCCTTCCACTCTTTTGTAATTTGTTATAAATGTTTTGACTTGTATCAACCCTTTATAGCCCTGTGGAATATGTTGTTGAGTTACAAATAAAGGATAATTAAAATAATAATACATGTGTAATTGACTGCCCACTCCCAGACCCACAGCTTCAGTTCTGTATAGTGAGCAAAAGAAAAAAAAAAAAAAAAAGAGTAAACGCTCAACAAATCAATCTGTGCAGAGTATGGATGCTGGAGTCACTTAAACAGGTCAGTTACAGGTTAACTTTTGAGGGCATTCCTGAGTTCAGGGAAAAACTGCTATCAACCAGTGTCCTCACCACACTCAATTCTCTGTTATTAATCATGAAACTGCCAGTAGGCAGGACAGACTGTGTTTGTAAACAGACTTCAAACTTTAGATTTTTTTAGCTGTTATTAGTGTAATTAAAAAACAGGTAATTTTAACATACAATCGTGTGCTCTTTCACACCATGAAGAGCATCTACAGTGAAGTAAATGGGCCTTTAAGAAATGCTTTATTTTATGCATGTCCAGAGATACAGAAAGAAACGATTATTATGAACTGTAATATCAATAGACTGTAAGAGGCAGAGACATCTCTATTAGCTTCCAAATAAAGAGACATGGAGTTCATCCGTACTGCTCTACATCATCAAACTCAGCATTGAAAAGATATTTTAGATTTTTAAAACGTGATACATATTTCAGTTTTATTAAAGTTTTATATCACTCGTATAGAAGTCTATAGTTGTAACTAACAGATGTGTTGAGCTTCCCTCATTGACAGGATCTGCAAGAACCAAAAATCACAAGCACTCTACAAATGACAATAACGTCTCCTTGCTGCAACTAAACAATGTAAAGCTGTGCATTACTTTAGATATTATGATCTGGGGGGGGAAATATGAAATATGTTATTGCAGTGAAGTCATTTTGAGGGACCTTGTAATTTTATAGTTGTCATGACTGATTTTGGGACTCCTCTGAACGCCACAAGCAACCATGTTATTTGGGACCCACGTGTGATTGCCAATATCAAAGGCTATAAAAACAGACATGAGATGTATTTTAAGGACTGTGACAATTTGTATTTCATTTACGTGTCATGTTTAAAGAATTAATGTGCGGTGTCCATAGTTACGGTCATGGTTTCTTGGTTAAAATGTATGCGCTTTTATTGATGTATGTTGGCAATATGGCTGTTGTAATAAACATAGAAAAATGTGTAGCTCGCAGGCTCTGAGTTACGCTCCACTAGAACCGGTAGGGCCCTGATAACATATTATCAGTCAGAACGATGTAGGGACCTGCTAGGCCCTAATTGTGGTCAGCCATGTTGCCTAGCCGGGTGCCATCTTGCCCGTTTCTTGACCAGGGGCAGCATAAACTCTCCAGATGTTGTGACAACACAGAGAAATGTATTACTTTAGATAAATAAGTGAGATATTGTAACAAGGACCCTGCTCTCCAGCCTCAGATAATCGTAAAAGTTAATAAGCTTGACCGAACAGATAAACCCCACCACACCTAATAGTAGAGAAAGTGGGGTAGAGACCATGGGGGGAGGGGAAAGTGGGTTTTATTGTTTTTTAATGTGTCAGAAAAGATAGAATAAAGGCATTAACTTCCCTAGCGGTAATCCTGAGCGTGGCTCTGGGTTAATTTTCAGTACCTAAAGCTGCAACCCCCGAGCCACGCTCAGGATTACACACTTCCTCCGACAGACGCCGACATCCGTCTAACTGGGTTCCCTTCCCTGCAAGCATAGGCGGTGCAGGGGGGGTCAAACAAGGTGGTCTGGCGACGTAGGGGGCCGTGTCAGTATCCCCAAGTATACCGCTTTAACACTCAAGGTTACTGACAAGGCCAGACCGCCAGGGAGGTTAAAAAAAAAAGGTATTCTGAGCTATCTTAACAAAAGGGATGGAAATATTGGTTATTATTTTTAATAAATTAGTAAGAGTATAAACAAATCAGTTTAAGATTATTCAAAAAAAGTTGATCTTTTGTGATAAACATGCTTTGTAGAGAACGGTTTTCTGCTTTATATTTAGGAACTTTCCCAAATTATTTGCCTGTGATGGTATAAATGTCTTTGCCTTTGCTACACCATAAAGAAGAAGGGAAGTTGTAGCACGCTCTGCCACCAATGCTATGAAGTTCGTAAAGAATGGGAGCAATTCTAGTGTAAAGATGGTAAAAAAGCTACTTTCAATGTAGGTTTCTATACAATAAATATTTTAATCACAATAAATTGCAAAGTTGTTGTTACTGACTTTTACTAAATAAAACTTCTGAAAACAGGTCCTTTATACTTTTCTGTAGCCCACTAGAGCAAATATAAAGGGTACTGTACATTTTACATTTAAAGATCAAACAAACCTCAAGCCGTGGTTGTAAAAATTGAGTTAAACTGAAGCAAGAAAGATTTACAAGATCTATAACAGACAGACCTCCCATGGGATACATTAAGTATTTAGACAACTCTCATGAGAAACTATAGTCTTGCCAAAATATTTAAGAAATGTGCAACGACTTGGACTTTAAAGGGACATCAGACACAATTCTTTTTTCATGCACTATACATTACCAAAGTTGGGTTAGCATAAAAAAAAAAAAAAAAGGATTAAAAAAGGACCACTGCAGTTCAAGAAAAAAAAGACACTTGTTTGTCAAGTATGTACAAAACTAACAATATTAGCAGCTGTGTATGTCAATGATATGAACCATTTTTCGGAAAAATCTTAATTTTTGAAGACTATGTATAGGAGTACAAGAATCAATTTTGTGTTACATCACTTCCTCAGAGCTGAATCATGAAGGTATGTGTTTTGTTTCAGCGGAGGTAGGAGTGCGGGAGGAGGGAACAACTCGTTTTTGTTAAGATAATTAATAAATTAGATTGAAAACGACACCATAACATTCCCCCTCACTGGCACAGAAGCAGACCTCCTTGCTTCAGGAAATGCAACCATATGTCTCCAGAGACCTTCTTGCTTCAGGAAATGCAACCATATCTCTCCAGAAATGTAACCCCTCTCTCATACAGCTTCCATTTATGTATCACGGATTCATCCACGATCCAGTAGAGGCATCAACATTTTTGTCTAATTAAAAACTAGCTGTATGGCTTTTTCCTCCTTCCATTTTTTTTTCAAACATCATTTTTTTTTTCTCATTGTGCAGTGACAAAAATACATATGTGTGAAAAGTTTAATAGCATAATTAGGCAGGAAAAATGCCATAAAGATAATTTTTTTTAATAAGGAATGAAATTTATATATATATATATATATATATATATATATATATATATATATATATATACGCCTTCTGCCCCCGGAGAAAGTTCTGCCTGCCCTAGGTCAGGGCCTCGTTAGCCTAAGCATAAACATATCACTTATATTACTATATTATACTTTGTAGAAGGTACTTATATTTCTAGATGAGCAGGCTTGCAGTTACAGGTGCAAACTACCTGCTTCTTTGCATGTGAAGGGAAGGAGGAAGGTATCAAATTCTAAAAGACTGAAACTATCCATCAGGAACTTTAGTTGCAATTATTTTGATTGTATCCATTTAGGGTTTGCCCTTAAGTTTCTGAATTAGCTTCTTGCTAAATATTCCCTGGGTCACCAGTATGGTGCTGGTTAAATAAGGGCACATTTTGATACCGTTTGTAGGAGCTGTACGATTGGTTTGTTTCAGTTTTTATAGTGTATGTATGTTTATAGGATGATAAAAACCTGGCGTGCTGCAGTTCACAGAGTCACAGAGAGTCGGACGTGACTGAACAACTAACAACAACAACAACAATGTTTTTATGGTTTGTATGGCACACTGTGGTGCTGTATAATTTACTGAGGGAATACAGCATAGTACATGTGGGATCAAACATCCCCAAAAATGTGACATAGGCCTTGTGTGGGTGCATGTATGTTTTCTGTTACAAGTTAGATATATTATTTACCTCATACCCTTTTGAAGATTATGGGCCTCATTAAATTCCAGCTTCGTAAATAAGAGGCTTCTACTTAAGCCCTACGTACTGCAAAGTTTCTCTAACTTACAATGCTATTAAATTAGCCCTGCTGCGAGCAACGTATGAGCTACGCAGCAGGCCCGTACGTATCTACACTGCGTAAATGTACATGAGGAGTGACAGCCTGCGAGATGATATCGCAGGCTCCCACTCCTCATCAAGTGCTGCGGGGGTCCTAAAAGGGACCTCCGCGGCAGTCCCCCTCATAAGCCCTGCCGTGGGGGGTACTCCAAACCCCCCCCCTAGGCACCTAAAATGAACCCCCCCTCAATGCGGGAGTCCCCGTCGGGACCCCCGAAGTGTCCTCACATGAACACCTTGCTGCAGTGGTCCATAGGAACCCCCGCAGCCCCCACACATTAACCCCTTGCAGCGGGGGTCCCCGATCGGCACCGATCAGGCCCCCGCTGCATTTAAAACTTTTAAATTCCCCGCCGCGGCTCCTTAAAGGGACCGCGGCACACTATTACCCAATCCCGGCCGCGGCACTTAAAATTAACCCCCCTCTATGCTGGGGGTCCCCATCGGGACCCCCGAAGTGTCCCCACATAAACCCATTGCAGGGGGGTTCCCCGATCTGCATAGATCAGGCCCTCCGCTGCATTTAAAACTTTTAAATTCCCCGCCGCGGCTCCTTAAAGGGACCGCGGCACACTATTAACCAATCCCGGCCGCGGCACTTAAAATTAACCCCCCTCTATGCTGGGGGTCACCATCGGGACCCCCGAAGTGTTCCCATATAAACCCCCTGCTGCGGGGGGCCCCAATCGGCACCGATCGTGACCCTGCTGCAATTCAATTTTAAATTTCCCGCCTCACGGGTCCTCAAAGGACCGTAAAGGTCCTGAAAGGACTCGCACTAAAAATATTAACCCCAGGCAACTATAATTACCCCATTAACTCATGATGGTCAATCCAGACCACCATAAGGCCTAAATTAACCCATTAACTCATGGTGGTCAATCCAGACCACCATAAGGCCTAAATTAACCCATTAACTCATGGTGGTCAATCCAGACCACCATAAGGCCTAAATTAACCCATTAACTCATGGTGGTCAATACAGACCACCATAAGGCTCTAATTAACCCATTAACTCATGGTGGTCAATCCAGACCACCATAAGGCTCTAATTACCCCATTAACTCATGATTGTCAATCCAGACCACCATAAGGCCTAAATTAACCCATTAACTCATGGTGGTCAATACAGACCACCATAAGGCTCTAATTAACCCCATCAGTCCCATAAGGGTATATTATTACCATTATGGGCCTGTTACAACCCAACATTAACCACATAAGTGCCATGATGGTCCTCAAGGACCATCATGACACTAACTACAAACACTACACTATAACCCCCAATAAACCATTTAATCTAAACTAACCCCCCTCTACACTAATCTATTAACACTTACACTACCTACCTACACTACCTACCCCCTAATAAACCTTCCCACCACTCTAATTACAAAAAATAAAAAACCTACAGCACAGAAAACAAAAAACCTACAGTACAAAAAACAAAAAAACCTACAGTACAGAAAACAAAAAACAATTACAACCCCACCCCCCACTACAGAAAACAAAAAAATACATTACAACCCCACCCCCCACTACAGAAAATAAAAAAATTACACACCTGAAAAGGAAAGACAGATAAACACAATACAATACATACATATAATACATTACATACATTACATACAATACATGACATTACATATAATATATTACATATAATATATTACATATAATACATTACATACATTACATACAATACATGACATTACATACATTAAATATAATATATTACATATAATATATTACATATAGTCCTAATCAAATACCCCCTATCTATCTAACATACAATCTATTTAATTTAAAAAAAATCCTAACTATATCAAATACATCTCCCTATCTATCTAATATACAACAAATCCTAACTACATACACAGACCCTAATTTTAAAATAAAATAAAATAATTACAGTCCTAACTACATACACAGACCCTTATTCTAAAATAAAATAAAATAATTACAGTCCTAACTACACAGACCCTAATTCTAAGCTAAAATCAATAAATTAAGACCACTTACCTTTAAGATGTTGCTTCAGATCACTAACCTATGGGTCAAACAAAAAATAAAAATTAGTACAAAACATTAACATCAAATAAATAAACATTCTATACATTCTAAATATTCAACTCACCTTTACAGCATGTCCAGTCACTGTTTAGCTCTTCCGGCGCGGCCCTGTTAAAAAAAAAAAACACAATACATGAATACAATATATAAACAATAAATAAAATACACAAATAAACATCTAAATATACATTGAACTTACCTCCCCGCGATGTCCCCGGCCTTCTCTCCTTCAGCCCCGGCTGGGCCGCGGAACCATCCGCGCTCTAAAAAAAAAAAAAAAAAAAAAACTAACGGAGGTCTGCACTGGCAGACCTCCCCGACGCTACTGAACCTCCCGGAGTCGTTTCCGGGAGGAAATTGGCATTGTCGGCTTGTGATTGGCTGAAAAAGCTGTCAGCCAATCAAAAGTCGTCAATGTAGGAGCCAATCAGGATGCGCAGATGTCTTCTACCAATCACTCCGTGGGGGTGTATCCCATAGTGATTGGCTGAAGGCATCTGAGCGTTGTGATTGGTTCCCAGAAAGATAGACAAGTGTTTAAGCCAATCAGGGTGGGATATTGGGGTGTATCCCATCCTGATTGGCTCACACATTGACGACTTTTGATTGGCTGAAATTGATAGACAGCTTTTTCAGCCAATCACAAGCCGCCAATGCCAATTTCCTCCCGGAAACGACTCCGGGAGGTTCAGTAGCGTCGGGGAGGTCGGCCAGTGCAGACCTCCGTTAGTTTTTTTTCTTTTTTTTTTTTAGAGCGCGAATGGTTCCGCGGCCCAGCCGGGGCTGAAGGAGAGAAGGCCGGGGACATCGCGGGTAGGTAAGTGAAATGTATATTTAGATGTTTATTTGTGTATTTTATTTATTGTTTATATATTGTATTCATGTATTCATGTATTGTGTTTTTTTTTTAACAGGGCCGCGCCGGAAGAGCTAAACAGTGACTGGACATGCTGTAAAGGTGAGTTGAATATTTAGAATGTATAGAATGTTTATTTATTTGATGTTAATGTTTTGTACTAATTTTTATTTTTTGTTTGACCCATAGGTTAGTGATCTGAAGCAACATCTTAAAGGTAAGTGGTCTTAATTTATTGATTTTAGCTTAGAATTAGGGTCTGTGTATGTAGTTAGGACTGTAATTATTTTATTTTACTTTAGAATAATGGTCTGTGTATGTAGTTAGGATTTTTTGGATATTAGATAGATAGGGGGATGTATTTGATATAGTTAGGATTTATTTTAAATTAAATAGATTGTATGTTAGATAGATAGGGGGTATTTGATTAGGACTATATGTAATATATTATATGTAATATATTATATGTAATATATTATATTTAATATATTATATGTAATGTATGTAATGTCATGTATTGTATGTAATGTATGTAATGTATTATATGTAATATATTATATGTAATATATTATATTTAATATATTATATGTAATGTCATGTATTGTATGTAATGTATGTAATGTATTATATGTATGTATTGTATTGTGTTTATCTGTCTTTCCTTTTCAGGTGTGTAATTTTTTTATTTTCTGTAGTGGGGGGTGGGGTTGTAATGTATTTTTTTGTTTTCTGTAGTGGGGGGTGGGGTTGTAATTGTTTTTTGTTTTCTGTACTGTAGGTTTTTTTGTTTTTTGTACTGTAGGTTTTTTGTTTTCTGTGCTGTAGGTTTTTTATTTTTTGTAATTAGAGTGGTGGGAAGGTTTATTAGGGGGTAGGTAGTGTAGGTAGGTAGTGTAAGTGTTAATAGATTAGTGTAGAGGGGGGTTAGTTTAGATTAAATGGTTTATTGGGGGTTATAGTGTAGTGTTTGTAGTTAGTGTCATGATGGTCCTTGAGGACCATCATGGCACTTATGTGGTTAATGTTGGGTTGTAACAGGCCCATAATGGTAATAATATACCCTTATGGGACTGATGGGGTTAAATAGAGCCTTATGGTGGTCTGGATTGACCACCATGAGTTAATGGGTTAATTAGAGCCTTATGGTGGTCTGGATTGACCATCATGAGTTAATGGGTTAATTAGAGCCTTATGGTGGTCTGGATTGACAATCATGAGTTAATGGGTTAATTAGAGCCTTATGGTGGTCTGGATTGACCATCATGAGTTAATGGGTTAATTAGAGCCTTATGGTGGTCTGGATTGACCATCATGAGTTAATGGGTTAAATAGAGCCTTATGGTGGTCTGGATTGACCATCATGAGTTAATGGGTTAATTTAGGCCTTATGGTGGTCTGTATTGACCACCATGAGTTAATGGGTTAAATAGAGCCTTATGGTGGTCTGTATTGACCATCATGAGTTAATGGGTTAATTAGAGCCTTATGGTGGTCTGGATTGACCACCATGAGTTAATGGGTTAAATAGAGCCTTATGGTGGTCTGGATTGACCACCATGAGTTAATGGGGTAATTATAGTTGCCTGGGGTTAATATTTTTAGTGCGAGTCCTTTCAGGACCTTTACGGTCCTTTGAGGACCCGCGAGGCGGGAAATTTAAAATTGAATTGCAGCAGGGTCACGATCGGTGCCCCCCGCTGCAGGGGGTTTATGTGGGGACACTTCGGGGGTCCCGATGGGGACCCCCAGCATAGAGGGGGGTTAATTTTAAGTGCCGCGGCCGGGATTGGGTAATAGTGTGCCGCGGTCCCTTTAAGGAGCCGCGGCGGGGAATTTAAAAGTTTTAAATGCAGCGGGGGGCCTGATCTATGCAGATCGGGGACCCCCGCTGCAAGGGGTTAATGTGGGGGTGCTGCAGGGGTCCCGATAGAGACCCCTGCAGCATGGGGATGTGTATAGGGTGCAGGGGGGAGCCTCACACTGCTGTCTCAGGCTGTTCCGAGGCAGCACGTAGAGGCTTTCGGATCCCTTGCGTGGACTTTTTGTCCACGTAGGGATTCTTACGATATGCGAGACTCGTGCATAGATTTAAGGCTACGTAGCTCTCTCGGAGCCTATTCTCGGCCATTTTCTCGCAGTCATATCGTAAAGCAGGCTGCGAGAGATTCGGTTCTCGCAAACAGCAGGAAAACTGCCTTTTGCGAGCACCGAGAGAACTACGAGGGAGAATTTAATAGGGCCCTATATCCTCATATTTACCTCTAAAAAATATTCACAAATGTGAAAATACAGTGGTCCTTTACCGGCGCCAAAAGTCCTAAGTAGATCTAATAAAATAGCACCTTGATATGCTATATAACTCGTGGCATAGTCAATATTCTTCTCTTGAAAAGCCATGTTTGGGAAATACTGCTTTAACAGTTACACCTAACCTAGAATACCATTTGAAGGACCACTGTAATCATATATTTAAAATAAACAGAAAATATATTTTAAAATGTAAAAAATAATGCAGCCTCCAATGTATTACATTTTACAGTTAAATCCCGGTTGTCCGGCACCTAACTAACCAGGACTCTCATGCAACCGGCACCAATTCCCCATTTAAAAGAAACTCCAGCTAAACCGACACTATTCGACTGCAAAAAAAAAAAAAAAAATACTAACTTTTTTTCTAAGTGTTTTTTCTGGGCCCAGTTTAGGTGCTAATGCCTTTTTAAAGACATTTTGAGGGGTTTAAGGGTTGTTTAGACCCATTTTGGGTGGGGACTCCCGATTAACCAGAGAATACACTTATCAGGCAATAGGGAGTCCCCATAGGTGCCGGATAACGGGGAGTGTACTGTATATACAATTATGCTCCTGTGAAGTCCACATGTTTTCTTCTGATGATCATCTTCCTGAGGTGAGAGGAGGCTCTGAATACACAGGAAGTTTATTTGCACTATGGGAATGTGCCATATAAAATTGCCAGTGCTTCCAAAGCTCAGTAATTTATAAGCTGAGACAGTAGAGGGCAGAATGTACAAAAAAAAAAAAAAAATGGAACCCTGGCATCATTCAATACA
The DNA here is from genome assembly GCA_027410445.1 of Discoglossus pictus. Classification (NCBI taxonomy): domain Eukaryota; kingdom Metazoa; phylum Chordata; class Amphibia; order Anura; family Alytidae; genus Discoglossus; species Discoglossus pictus. The sequence continues at coordinate 17,295,068 of CM050168.1, forward strand.
AGTTAAAAAATGTAAAGGCTGTGTTTATTTTTTATCAAGGTTAGCTATGTAAAATACCATATAGAAAACTGGGTTTACATTGAGATGCAAGGAGATTTCCCTACATGTCCTAAGCCCTCTTGAGGATGGATCAGATCACACATATGTAAGATATTTTCCTTCCTGGTTCCATCCCTCGAGGCTCAGTGTTTAACACTTAAAATGTACTCTATATTTATTTTATTAAACTTGAGTTCCATAAAAGAAATATAACCTTGTGAATGGGAGATGTCTATGGCTGGCTGCCAAGCCCACTAAGGATAGGAAAGGTCTACAGAGCGGGTTTCATGGTCTAATTTTAAACTACAGGTAATAATAAGTACTTTAACTATTTTATCTGATTAAAAACTAATTATACAAACATTAATTGCAGCTAGAAATTTAATAACGGCTCATTGGGTGCAAAAATAAACATTGAGCATTAACTGGCACGAAAAAAAAATGTAAAAAGAAAAGAAGAACATTTCTTACGCAAAGTTGGAGCAGGAAGACCAATTTCACTGTATTTGGAAACCATGGGAAGAATATAATAATTTTGATGTAATAAGAATTTGATAATAATCTTCCCTTTTAATAAAAACAGAATAGTAATGCTCATTATTAGAGGATCGGAGATCTGGTTTCCTCTGATGGGATGGGGTGCGATGAGGTTTTGCTATTGTACTTGGTTCGCCGATTGTCAGGATATACCATTTTAGGCCGAGTGTAAATTGAGTACCGATAATAAAGAAATAAATGTGTGACATTGATTTATTCTATTTGAGACGATCCAAGCTTCCATTTGAGGATGCCCCACAGATGCTCAATAGGGTCTAGGTCTGGAGACATGCTTGGCCAGTCCATCACCTTTACCTTCAGAATCTTTATCATGCTCTGCTTCAGTACGTCACAGTATATGTTGCAGTACATTCATGGTTCCCTCCATGAACTGTCGATCCCCAGTGCCAGCAGCACTCATGCAGGCCCAGACCATGACACTACCACCACCAAAAGTATACATCTATACTGAGGAAAGGTAGTTGAAATAATCCCTAAATGACACATAAACAGATAAGGCACAAAAACACTGATATAAGATGAAACCCTCAGTTTGAAAGTAAACAGCGATGCAGAGAGAGTGGAGGCAGCACCTGACATCAGCGGGTAAATGCATATAGGGGGAATCAACACAACATATTATAGAAAACATATATACACATATAGACATATGTGTATATATAGGTTTGCTCTGGGCCTGCATGAGTGCTGCGGGCACTGGGGAGCTACAGTTCATGGAGGGAACCATGAATGCCAAGATGTACTATGTACTGAAGAAGCTGAAGGTAAAAGTGATGGACTGGCCAAGCATGTCTCCAGACCGAAACCCTATTGAGCATCTGTGGGGCATCCTCAAACGGAAGGTGGGGGAGTGCAAGGTCTCTAACATCCACCAGCTCCGTGATGTCATCGTGGAGTAGTGGAAGAGGACTCCAGTGGCAACCTGTGACGCTCTGGTGAACTCCATGCCCATGAGGGTTAAGGCAGTGCTGGAAAATAATGGTGGCCACACAAAATATTGACACTTTGGGCCCAATTTGGACATTTACACTTAGGGGTGTACTCACTTTTGTTGCCAACGGTTTAGACATTAATGGCTGTGTGTTGAGTTATTTTGAGGGGACAGCACATTTACACTGTTATACAGGATGTACACTTACTACTTCACATTGTAGCAGAGCGTCATTTCTTCAGTGTTGTCACATGAAAAGATTTAATAAAATATTTAAAAAAATAGTTAGGGGTGTACTCACTTTTGTGAGATACTGTGTGTGTGTATATAATATATATATATATATATATATATATATATATATATACACATACATACATACATACATATGTATATATATATATATATATATATATATATATATATATATATATATACACACATACACACACATACATATGTATATATATATATATATATATATATATATATATATATATATATATATATATACACACACACATATACACCTTAAAATTAATTGAAAAGTTGTATTTTTATTTTGTTCTTTACTGTGTAAAAGTGGTGAAAGCTGGACCATTAACGTGACACTTTATATAACATTTCATCTCCCTGTACAGGAACATCTCTGTTCCGTTCCATAACAAGCGCCACCGATGCATTATTGCGTTTATTAGATTATGAAAAGCTTCCCAAGCCCCAGACAGGTCTGGTACTGCGGAGTACCGAGGGTATCAGAGTAACTACAGACAAGCAGCATCTCTCTGAGAGTATAGCCCTGGGATTAGACGCAACTTCTACCCTATCAAAAATGTCAGTCAAGCTCCTTATATTGGGCTTAATTAAAATGATTTTCCTGCAAAAGACAACAAACATTGGACGCAAATAAATAAAATACTTTTTTTTAAAACATCAACAGCAATTAGTTTTTGTTTAGCAAAGAATAAACTGTGATACGGTTCATTTTCAGAGACCTGGTAAAGCATCACTGGGATATGTCACATACAGCACTTGTGCCTTCTCTATAATGAGTACTGGCTCATTAAAATTTAATTGGTTCTTATGAAATATATCATATTTGCATACTCTGCCCGATATGTATGCCATTGTGTTGCAGGTCCCATACATACAGCTTTGTAAACATAAATAGTAACAATGTCGCTGAATTTATAGGTTTAATTTTTAAATATATATCTATAAGGACTGGGGGCTCACATATATGGCATACATTGTAAAGCTTACAGGACCACTGCACAATGAAAAAAATTAATGTGGAGTCTAAGACTAAGAGCATAATAAGGCAGGGAAAGACAGCTTAATTAGCTAGTTTTTAATTAGAAGAACAAAAAGTTGATACATCTGCAAGACCCTGGAGGATCCATGATACCTTGGTGGATGAGAGGGCATTTACATTTCTGGAGAGCTGGGGTTCCATCCTTTGAAGATGAGTGGAAGAGATGTGGTGTCAATTTCAGTTATATTAAATTAGCATACAAAGGCTCTGGACTTCTGACTACAACCCACACCCAGTGAGGGGGTGTGGGTTCAATTTCAATATTATCCAGCACTCATGCAGGCCCAGACCATGACACTACCACCACCAAAAGTATACATCTATACTGAGGAAAGGTAGTTGAAATAATCCCTAAATGACAGATAAACAGATAAGGCACAAAAACACTGATATAAGATGAAACCCTCAGTTTGAAAGTAAACAGCAATGCAGAGAGAGTGGAGGCAGCACCTGACATCAGCAGGTAAATGCATATAGGGGGAATCAACACAACATATTATAGAAAACATATATACACATATAGACATATGTGTATATATAGGTTTGCTCTGGGCCTGCATGAGTGCTGCGGGCACTGGGGAGCTACAGTTCATGGAGGGAACCATGAATGCCAAGATGTACTATGTACTGAAGAAGCTGAAGGTAAAAGTGATGGACTGGCCAAGCATGTCTCCAGACCGAAACCCTATTGAGCATCTGTGGGGCATCCTCAAACGGAAGGTGGGGGAGTGCAAGGTCTCTAACATCCACCAGCTCCGTGATGTCATCGTGGAGTAGTGGAAGAGGACTCCAGTGGCAACCTGTGACGCTCTGGTGAACTCCATGCCCATGAGGGTTAAGGCAGTGCTGGAAAATAATGGTGGCCACACAAAATGGCTATTGACTTCTGTCTGTTCCCTCCTCCTTCGCCTCTCTCTCTACTGTCCATTAAAGATATGCACTCCCATCATCAAGCTCTTGGTATGTGATGTAAGAAAAACAAAATTGATTCTTTTACTGCTATACAAAGTCTTCAAACATTCATATTTTCTCAAAAAATCTCTTTTTCAAAGCTGGTAGTATTGTTAGTTTGACAAACAAAGTTTTTTTTTTTTTTCTTGAACTGCAGTGCTCCTTTAAGAAATACAAAAATAAATTCATAACAAACTAAATAGTCCTGAGTATGGTAGAAGAAAAAATTAAAGGGACACTCTAACAGTAAAACAGATCATGTTGTTTTAAATATACAATATGCATCTAGCATAATTAAAGCTGTATTTGCCAAATTAAATAAGGTTACAGTTTTATTATAATATCTTTGCTCACCTCTAGGGCCTTAAAATCCAATTCTCTCACTATCTGTCATAGTGCGTGGTGGATGGTCAGCAAGCTGTGAATCTCCATATTGCATCTTATACTGCAAATAGCCCAAGCAGAGGCTTCTAAGTGGTACACACTGTTCTGTGGTGATTTTTTTCTGTAGGATAGGAGTCAGCACCACATGACCAGCGGTCCAATGAGAAGCTTTTGACTTTACAAGATGCAATATGGACATTCACAACTTACGGTCTACTCTCTGAAGTAGTTTGGAGACAGGCCTGCATGGTAGCAGAGGGAATTAAAATAGCAATAATTCAACACTGGTTACCACTGGTTAGAAATTGGCTAATAGGGCTTTCGTTCCATTTCTTTGTAAAATAAATGTGTCCATAATGGTTATAAGGTCTAGTTAAATATAATTAATATGTGGAAATACATTGTACTAGCTATGCTTTCTAAAATAATTCTGCAGAATTACAGGCATTTTAGTTCTCAAGTGAAGCCAACAGGACTGGTGGGTTTTACTGTTGGGAAGCAGGTGGTGTAATGAGTAGTTTAGTCAAAGTAATAGTGTCACCTAGTTTCAAGTAAGACTTTTATTAAATTGTAGTAATTCTAATATTAGCATACCTGTAACATCCATCGCAGATTTACTTCTTACAATACTGGTTCAACATTTTATTCCCAAATTATAAATCGTATCATATGTTTCACTTCACCAAAATATGACATTTAGTAGGAAAACTACGTAAAGCTCTACAGAGTTAGTCCAGACTTAGCGGCTTCTGCTATAAACTCACTCATTATAAGCTCAATGGAGGGAGGTGGCATTGTCTATAAGGAAGCTGCATAATGATCATCACCAACCCAATGGTCTCAATTGGCTGGAGACTTGTGTTAGACATCTCCTTTTGACGTGGGAACAGCCTATCAAGGATAATTTATTGTCTTAACATATCTGATCATTTTTAAAACCCTTTAGATCTGTCTCTTGGTTAAAACACCTACACTCCTAGTGGCAAAACGGCCCATCTGGGCCCCAAACTTTCCCCTAAAAGAGCTGTTCACTTGGGGCCTTAGATTATGCCAGGTCTATTTTCCCATAGACAATAAGGCTTTCTCTCATTGGCTCATGTGAATTAGCCGGGGGTTGCCGGCAATGTGTTGGGAAGTTTGAAGCCATTGTGTGTGTTTTGGATTCCCAGAGATGTATGATGCTTCCAGAGACTGAAAGAGCTAGAACCTATTGGCCTGAATCCTTTATCGTCTATCACCCGGAAGATAGGAGGGCGCCCTAATATATACCCATTGTTTTATCCAGCCTTCCTACGTAATCCCATCAGTATGACATGGTTTCCCCACTGAACAACTACAATTTGGTAGGCCTTATCATAATTGGACTGAAACGATTGTACGGGCCTGTCGGCCCCTTCTTGATTGGTCTCTCTGTTGATATCATGAGACAATAGAAGAAGCACCAACATCTGTTGATATCCCGAGCCAATTGGAGAAGCGCCAGCATCGGCCCACCTCTCATAGTCCTGCCCATTGAAGGCGAGTAGTTCAAACCATATTGGTAACTGCCTGCTGATTGGTTCACTGACGATAAATCACAGACCCGCCAACATAGGCGGGTCTGTGATTGGTCAACAGTGAACCAATGTATTATGAAACAATGAACTTCCGATTGGCCACCAGCTCTTAAGATGGGAAATTCAAAGATGCTTTATGTTTTTGTTGAAGTTAATGATTGACCAAGTTCCATTGCTTTATCCCGTATAATTATTAACAAAAATCCCCAAATAAAGGGTTACACTCTGCTGGAAAATTTACTGCATGTTGAGCTATATATTTAAAGACCCTCTTTATTATTTTAAGGAATAAAAGGTGCTAGGTGATGCTCTGATTGGTTTGTAGGGACTTGAGAGGGAAACTTAAACCTGGCATTCAGGCGCTACTGCATTGGCTGAGGAGCAGCTTGTTTGAGCGCTGAGAAGACCCTTCCTGATCCGATACTAGGCATTAACCAGTAGGACTTCCAGTTGTGGCCTGTGAAAATAAATATAACATTTCATATTGCTTTTATAAATTATTAAATATGAAATGTATTAATAAGCATTGTATAATTAAAATAATTAGATGCTCTTCCTATGACATTACAGTTTAGGATCATTTAGGCCAATCTAGCTGGCTTACTCGATCAGGCTGCTCTGTTTTTCTGCCTTTAATCAAACAAATAGTCCCTGTATGTGTCTGCCCACTGCAGTGTATACAGAATGTAGTACTCTATGTGAACTGTAGTGTCCTAGCCTATCAGGGACCAAGTCTCAGCAGCATATTGGAGTGTTTTCTGAGATGTGGTCCCCGATAGTCTAGGACACTACACTGCACATGCAGCACTACAGAGTCTGTGTCTGCATGCAATGCAGTGGGCAGACCCAAACAGGCACGATTTGTTTGATTTAAGGCAGTAAAACAGATCTTATAAACAAAGTACATAAAACTAAATAGATATACAGGTATATTATATACCTACTAAATCCAGACACCTTCCATACCCTTTTAAACCTTTCTCAGTAATGTTTGAGCTTCTTTATTACATTGGTCTGTACCATTTTCACTAGGAGGCTATTCCATTTATATACCACACTGTCTGTAAAATAGCTCTTTCATACATGACCACTAAAACTGGCTACCTGGCTCTTAAAACTTATGCTTGCCCATAATAATGCTATAATTCCATTTTTAATCCCATGTCCAAAACAGATATCCATCCAAGAACCTACCAACCCTCTAATTGGAACCTCATACTAATACCTAACCAGAAAATGGTAAAACAGATGACATAAGTGAGAACATACAATAGGTCCTACATTTGACCACTAACAAAAATATATATATATACACATATATATATATATATATATATATATATATATATATATATATATGTGTGTGTATATATATATATATATATATATATATATATATATATATATATATATATATATATATATATATATATATATATATATATATATATATATAATACCTTGGCAACTACAAGTGATGATATTGATAGTTATAGGTACATCAAGAAGTCTTCCCAACATGTTCATCAAATGAATATTTACATTTATACACTTTGTTCTGAAGTATCCAGCTATGGAATAGAGCACAAGACATGTTGTTTGATTGCACCCTGAAGGCCATGGATCTAAGTCGTCTTGGCACAGCCCATGCTTTTGATAACCGTACATGCAGACAAATAAATTACAACGGTAACTAAATGAATTTGATACAAACAAAACTGAGCAAAGAGCGATAACTGCATATATAAGGCTTACAATTGTATGCCAGAAAATCTTGAATGTATCTCAAGATTTTTTGTGGGTTAAGCTTAATAATCCTGTGAGAAACATGAAAAGTGACCATGCATATCAGAAACCCTATGGGGTCTCATACTTAATGACCAATATTGTACAGCAGAGAAAAGTGAAGCAAACTAATGAATCAAGAACACAATTAACCAAAGTGGTTCCAATGAACCGACAACCTTTGCATCAAATGCAGACAAGTCTATAGAATACTTCTTATCCGTTCCATCACAGACTTAAAGGTTGAAGAAATACAAAATGAAAAAAAAGAAACAAATACCATAGATGTATATACAAACTTAAAGATATTCCATTTAGGGAGAATGCAAATTTCCATCTCAATTAAGAAACACACTCTCCTGCAGGTACATTTTAGTGTAATGATAGTATTTTTCTCAAGTATTTCATAAAATGCACTACAATGCATTTAAACATTATTATAGCTTTTAGACCAATTACTCCTTGCAGGATGACAAAAGCATTAGTTGAATTTACTTTAAAATACAGAGGAGAAGGAGAGCAAAACACACAAACATTATATATATATATATATATATATATATATATATATATATATATATATATATATATATATATATATAAATAAAAACATCTGATATATACAAAAAAGATGATCAATAAAATACAGAGTAATAGCAAAATAAATGTAAAATTTATTTTATCTAACCCAAAGAGAAATGATAACTACATACTTCTACACGTCAAATAGATATCAGCTTGAGTCTCCTATTTTGATATACTATGTAGATTGCTGCCATTCATTCCCACTGAGTTCACACCATACATCTATCAGGCTTTCTGATGACATCCGATCAACACCAAGTCACACTTCCCTTCCTTCTCAGAACTTGCCTCCACTTAACGCTGTTACGCGCTCTTCAAATTCCCCCACATTGAAGTATTAGACATTTTTTTAATTTCAAATATCTTCTACGGTCAACCTTGGCTGGGGTCAGGCACCATCTAAAACACTTGTGACTACCAATATAGCCATTCATTTATGGACTGATTGTAATTCCAACAGCAGAAACAATATACTACTCAAGTAAATATATACACATAAATCCAATATAAAATAGGTAAATACAATCACGGTCACAAATCATCAAGGACAACTCCTAAAGATCAAGTGGGTAAAAAAATAGAATTTCTCAATAAGTTGTCTATAAACTAATTTTTTTTTTTAGTTTCATCACAAGTGCATGCCAATATATCCAGTGGTCTGATTTTAATTCCAACGGCATAAATAACCATACCAGGTAAGCAAATATACATATGTATCAATGTAATATAGATAAATACAATTGATAACGAGTAGAAATAAAAGCTTGGGATAAATATGTAATCACTTACATTTTTTCCTTACTTTATTTAATGGTGACGCCAAGCCAGCATTTTTATTATTTAATATAAATATGCATAAATAGGATAGGAAAACATATGCAATAAATCTCTAGTTAAGTCAAAGTCCCACATGTGTAATAGGGGACGTTAATATGTTTGGGTACCATTTATGATAGATAGATAGATATTCTTCGATAGATAGATATATATAAAGATAGATAGATAGATAGATAGATCGATAGATAGATGACCAGAATAATTATCTATCTATCCATCTATCTTGCGGTTCATCCATCTATGTATCCATCCATTTATCCATCTATCTAAATATATATATATACCCATCTATCTATCTACTTATCCAATCGTATATCCATCCATCCATCCATCTATCCATCCACAGAAGAACAAAACCAAAGGAAAGGTGACATACAAATACTAGAAGACGTAAGACGTGTCTCCTTACCTGTCATTGTCCACACTCCTGAAGCCAGGAATGATGTGTCGGAAGCTGCTGTTGCGGTCAAGCTTTGGTTGGCTCTTTGTCCTTTTGATGGAGCCTTTAAGACGCCGGCTGAGGAACCCCTGTGGGGTGAGACAAGAACACCGAATTAAACACACTGAACTGCTCCCTCGCCCCGGCTCGACTCTGCAGAGCCAGCCCGAGACGTCTTCATTGGCAGCCGAGGGGAGCGATGCTCGGTGTTGTCAGCCCAGCTCGGAGGATTCCATCTAACATCTGCTCCCAGTGCTCCGAGAGGCCAGCGAGCGACGTCAATGTGAGACTCCCCTAAGCCTCTGTTACCATAGCAACCATCCGCTCATAAAAATACTGTCTGACAGACAAGGCTGGCATATTGTAACTCTCACCGAGGTGAAACATTCAGAGATGCCTTGTATATATTATATTATATATATAGGAGCCCTGATCCCTAACGATCGGCCTCACAGTGTCGTCTCCCTATGCGGAAAAGGATTTCACATTCTTGGTTTGCAAATAGTACTCTCCCACCTGAAATCTGCTTTTTCCCCCCCAAATAAAAACAATTTCACTTCATTATAAAGCCTGAGGTAGATTAAAAACATTATATTTATCCCTTTACTAGCCCACATCAGCTGAGAGATTATTCTGTGCACATAAAGGCCCATCTATCCTGCCTATTCTATTTACCTTTGCTTAAAAGGGACATAGAACTTTTTTTTTCATGCATTTAAAAAAAGCATACTTTAAATTTTACCAAAGTTGTGATTTGCATGAATAAATATGAACTAAAACCGGTTTAAACTTAATTAAAACTAAGTGGAAGAGCACAGAGCTTATATATGTCTGTAAAATATGGAATTGTGAAAAACTACACACACTGTAACAGTGATTTAAATTAATCTGTATACTGCCCATGCTCTCTTATTCTAGCACCTTTTTACTGCTTCCCTTATGTATCTTGGTGTATGTAAAACTTGCAATCATAGGCCCCATCTTAAATGCTTCCATTCTGTAAATACTAAAGGGGCACTTTAATTTTAAAAGTGCATGTTTTTAATACTATTATATTTTTCGTAAGAAAATGAAGGGATCTAAAGAATTGCAAATTGGTAGTGGTAATCAGATCCAATGGTCCTTTCCATGGTGATAGTGTTGTATTGGGCAACTGCAAACAGCTCTGTGTGGGGCCAATTTGCACCGATCGTTACTTAGAAGACCACTGTACTGTAGCTTGGGAAAAACATCACATTTGTGATGTATGTGACAATTGAATACCATTATCTAAGTTTCTTATCTAAATCTATGATCTAAGTGGCAGATGAGAATACGAATACATGTAAAGTTATGCATCTGGGAAGGAAAAATAGCCATGCAATTTATAATCTTAATGGAGCAAATCTAGGGGTATCAGATATTGAAAGGGATTTGGGAGTACTAGTGGACAACCACCTAGGTTTCAGTGCTCAATGCCAAGCAGCAGCTGCAAAGGCAAGTAAAATATTAGCATGTATTAAGAAGGGTATAGAAGCAAAGGAAGCAAATATAATTCTGCCACTATACAAATCTCTAGTACGCCCTCATTTGGATATGGAGTACAATTTTGAGCACCACTTCATAAAAAGGACATTTTAGAGCTGGAAAACGTACATAGAAGGGCAACAAAACTAATAAGGGGAATGGAGGGGCTAAGTTATGAAGAAAGACCGAATTAAACTTATTTACTCTAGAAAAAAGGCGTCTAAGAGGGGATATGAAACTTTTTGTGCCAAGAGGTTTTCAACTGACAGGAGGACATCCTTTGAGATTAGAAGTAAAAATATTTCACCTTAAAGACAGAAAAAGGGTTCTACACAGTAATTCAGTTAATCTGTGGAATTCTCTACCAAAGGGGGTGATGACAGCGGATTCGATAGATAACTTAATAAAAAGGGATTGGATATATTTTAAAAATAAAAAGGGCATTAAGGGCTATCCTGGATAAATAGAGAGGGAGTATTGATCCAGGGATGAATCCTATCGCTAGTATCTGGGGTCAGGAAGGAATTTTATATATTTTTTCCCTGTTGAGCCAATTGGCAAAGTTTCACAGTTTTTTTTTCTGTTTGCCTTCCTCTGGATCAATTAACAATAAATCCATGTTTGCAGATCATTTATCACTAGAGATTTTGATACCCTGATGAAGCTTTTTAATAAAACGTGTTGATTACAAAAGGGGTAACAGCACAAATTTTAAGTATTTTTATACTTTTTGTACAGTTTTGTATACAGAGTTGGTTACATTATTGGAATTACCCTTTTAGGGCACAAAAGTACTATAGCATTGTGTTGATATAACCTTTAACCTAAAAATTTAGTACTGCAAGTTATTTAAAAAAATTACTAGTGTGCAGAGACCAGCAGCAGCGATCTATGAAAGTAAATGTAAGATATTTTACTGCATTTAAGTAAATTACTAATTTTTATTAAGGGATATGGAAGTTTTCTGGAACTTGCTAGCTATATAATATACCTGTGTATCCATTTACTTATGTACTTTATTGTATTACTACGTGCTTATAAGCTCTGGTTTGCTGTTTAATATCAAACAAATAGTCCGTGTGTGGGTCTGCCCACTGCAGCAGATGCAGGCACAGATTCTGTAGAATAGGAAGTGCAGGGTAGTGTCCTAGCCAATCAACAACCAAATCTCAGCAGCCTGTTGCTAAGAGATGGTCATTGATTGGTTAGTATGAGATGCCGCAAATATAGCAGAATCTGTTTTCATGAGCTGCAGAGGGAAGACCAGAGAAGGGACTATTTGTTTGATTTTAGGCAGTAAAAACTTAATAAAATAAAAGTACATAAAAGTAAAAAGATATACAGATATGATTAATGGGATATGGATGTTACTAGGAATATAATATAAGTGCCTAATTAAACCATATCTCTTGTTATAGCATTACAATAGCTGATAAGAGACTAGTCAATGGGTAAGGATCTGAGGGACTCATTATAGAGGTGACATTTCAGGCAGTAGATTTACGTCTTGCTAATAACAATACCTTACAAACTTGCTTATTGAGCTTTGTAGGTTGTAATGCCTTTACTTTTAGTCCTTATATATAAGGGTGGCCCTATCTGTAAGAGTGATATGGTCCCAACTATGAAAAATGGCCGGTTCCTCTGCCCACCCCCTCCGAAATTGACTGCGCAAGTTTATGCTTAGTACACAAATAACATTCGACTTGCAATAAAAGGATAAACAATGGGATAATTACATAGCCCTATAACAATCAACTGGGAAACTTTAAACACACGGATAGTAGCGGGCAGGAGAGAGCAAGACAATGCAATCTATTACCAGAGCGGGAGAGGATCATTAGTCAAACACATCAACATGCCAGCCTGAAATAGGTCCTAGTGCAGTTTACAAATATCCAATTAAGAAAGCCATTAATACAAATAGCATGCGTGTAAGCAGGTCTGCGGCGGTTATCTCTTTATAACCTATAATGAGCTCCTGCATTCTGCTCCCTCGCTGGATCTCCGTGTGTTTAAGCTGCTTCTGATTTAAGGAGCATTCTCAAGACAAAATACTTCTTTCTAGGTCATTTCTTTCACTCTTATTACAAAAAAAAAAAACACTTTACAGTGAAGACATAAATGCAGTGTATCTCTGTATACTATGCGTGTGAATAAGAGTATAATTAAGCAGGCTTGTTATTAATTAGAAGAAAAACAACATTGTTATCGATCCTGGAGGCATCCATAGTACTTTGGTGAAAGCTGTGGTTATAAAAAGAGAGCGACCGTTCCTGTTATCTGCCTGCCACGCTGCAGCTGCCCACCGCAGAGTTCTTAGAGTTTAGGGTTAGGGCGGTGGAAGATTACAGGTTTAATAAAAAAGTGGCACGTGCAGTTAACAGGAATGATCCAAAGAGCGTTTAGATTTGTGCAATAGCATGCCTTTAATTTATAGATACCAGCCTCCGCGTCTGGCCAGGAGCAGAGAAACGGATGTCAAATTCTAATGATCCAATTATTTAACAAATCCATCTCCCTCTTCCCTCCTCCCCATACCTTACATCCATGTATAAATACAAAACAAAGAGAACCCTTATGCTCAATTTCTCAGACAGTGATGAAACAAAGTCAAGATGGAATCTTCTATACATAAACAAGTACAGAAAATACCAAAATAAACCAATTGCTGAGGATACTAGATGAAACTGTTAATATTCACATTTCTTAGCGCGTAGTAATGTTCAGTGTAATTAGGGTATTAGAATCAAGGCCAGCTTTACCATAAGGCAGAGTAGTCCGGTGCCGCCATATTGCTGCATTAAAACAAGTTTTGAAATATTGTAGAAAACGCAGAGCCCCTTGCAGGAAATGCCATGCCTTTGGAGGGGGAGTAACAAAGCTTCTCTCTGATTGGCTGAAATGTGCTGCTCATCAACACACTTTACATAGCATGTTGGGATATGTAGTCCTTGTGTAATGTCAGTTTTAGCAACAACAGGCAGAAAAATGTAGTGTCATATGTAGTATCACCCTGTCCAGAATGTTCTATAATTCAAAATTGGTCCTTGTGAACTCTGGAAGATAACCAACCTCTTCTTATATCATACTGGTTGAGAGTTGGGTGCTGGGTGCTTAAAGGACAATTTACCTCACTACAAGTGCTCTTCATGGTGTGAAAGAGCACAAGATGCTATGTTAAAATGATCTATTGTATTTTTTAATTACACTAATAAAAGCTAAAAATCTAACGTCTTAGGTCTTTTTACAAACACACTCCTAACTCTTCCTTGATTAACAACCTGCGGACAGCGAGTAGTGAATGCTTAACACAAAAACTTCAGGAATGCAGCAGGAGGTGTTGACCGCTAAGTGTATTTAGTTGATTTCAGCAGTCCTTTCTCTGCACAGATGAATTTGTGAACAATTAACTCTCTTTCTGCACGGAATTGTTGCTGTGGGTCTGCCTGGGAGACTTGCCTAATTCTCATGTAAACAGACACTTCATGATTTCCTTCTGTGAAAAAGGCACCTATTTAAAAAATTCTAAAAGTATTTCAACATGTTTTTAGGAGAACTTTACAGTGGTGTGCTCCAAGTTGCGCTGAATTACCTGGCCCTTTACGGTTTTTGGCATTGCAGAACTAGTAGACATAGAGAGGCTAACAGTTAATAAGCAATGATTTGGTTGTATAGAAGCTCTTCTATAAGTGGGATATGTATCAATGTTACCCATGCAGTGCTCTGTTTGGTAAAAATCAATGTCCCTTTAACTAAATAAGCACATGAAACTTTATTGTATGGGCACTACAGTGATCATTTAACTATAAAATACAAAACAAATGACAAAAAAAACAGCAATTTTTTACGTAGTGAGACACGCTGAATGTTATTTACTAAATACAATATAGTGAACTCTAGTAACAAACAATCTAAAAGAAATCTCTATGAGATCAGATCAAGTTACCCAGGACTTTCTGTGCAAGTAATTGTCTTAAATCAAAGTAAATTTGATAGTGACTCTAAAATCAATAGTATTGAGCAGTCGCTCTCCTGTATAATTCAGCGCGGCTTTCAATCATCCCGTGTTCCACTCCTGCCACCAATACACAAGTGTCCACTTCACAGGCCCTGGTACACTATTTATTGTAAGTAAAGATACACAAGATTAATCCTTTCACTGGCAGAGGGTCCCGAAAGGTATTGATTTGCGCACCCCTTGGCTGCCATGATTTTTTATTAATAAAGAAAAAACACATTTTGTGTGGATGGGTTTAAAGGGACATGGAACGTCTCTGGATTTTAAATCGTCTATAATATAACTCTATCTATTTACTTTTATGTACTTTATTATATTAAAAAGTGCTTAAAAGCTCTTTTTTTCTGCCTAAAATCATTTAATTTGTATCTGTTTGTATCTGCCCTCTGTAGTTCATGCAGTTTATAAATACACAGACTGTGAAGTGCAGTATTTCAAATTTAGCCGGTCAGTGACCTCTCTCAAAAAGCATGTTGCCGAATGTTGCCACTGATTCGTTCATATGAGACAATGCGCATTGTGTATTTAGTAGTATATCGTCTTCATGAGCTGCAGAGGGGAGAATCCAGTTAGGAACTATTTGTAAGATTTTAGACAGAAGAAACAGAGCTTGTATGCACTTATTAATAAAATACACAAAATTAAAGAGATACATAGGTATATTATATTCCTAATGAAACCCAGAAACCCTCCATCTCCCTTTAAGACCTTTGACATTTGGTGAACATGTTTATATTGTGTGATATATGACGGTGATGCACTGCGATAGGTCATGGTTAGTAACTATTCCTCCAGATTTAGAGAAAACTATTTCATTAAAGCTTACATTTTAACTTTTGAGTTTCAGATTCCAGCAGATCTGTTTCTCAACACAGACCTATCCTCTTATGGTAGCGCAGCACAAGGCAGCAGCAGTGGCCGTGAGCATCCGCTAGATGGCGCTGCCGATATTCCGAAGATATATCATAGAGTCAAGGCTTCGGTAAACTGTTAGGGTGAGGGTTAGGGTTGGGGCGAGGGTTAGGGTTAGTTCAAGGGTTAGGCAAACATTATAAGCTTAGAACTTCTCTCACATATCGGCAATGCTGCAAAATATTGGCAGCACCATCTAGCGGCTGACCTGTCCCGACACCATAGGTTAGATCCCTCAACACTCCCTATTACGTATCCAGGGAGTGGGGTAGGATTTGCCCAGGAGGCTGTCCTGTCATTAGAGCCTCCTGGGCACATCCTTTTCCACCCCTTAACACCTAATATGAGATACATAGATGCCACTCTGCTAGCCCCTCAAACACTAAAGTTCAAATGTATGTTTAATAAAGTATATTGAAATGATGCTTTAGATACTCATGTTATCCCTAATCCTTGTTAAATAAATAAGTTAAACCCTATTGTACGAGCACTTCAGTGGCCCTCTAAATTGAATCTTTAACCAAATTAAAGTCGTTTTTTATAGTCTTAAGGCCATTTTTCTCAAATAAATCTTGGCTGAGATATTCAGGATTGTTTATGCTGCCTTATAATGCAAATGCCCAGAATACTGATATGCTAATCCATAACACTATTTTGCGACCATATAAACAAGGAAGCCCAACCTAAGCCAAGTGTTAATATGTCTATCCTCTACCCTTATCAAACTGCAAATTAGCATACAGAGCCACGATTTACATAATAATGCTCCACAAACAACATTGAACATTTTAAGGATGATTTTTTTTAGAAAAATGGCCAATACAATCTATTTTAGTCTAGTTCTTCAGAATCATACTAAAAATATGTGACTCCAATAATTATTTTATTATTAGGATGGTCGGCGCTCTCCTGTACGAAGGTGACAGTCACGTGGGCCCTGCGCTGTCCTCTCTCTTGATTACCACAAAATCACTAGTTTAATCATAAGGTACATTTTGTACATTTCATCTCTGCATGTATCACATTTCTAATGTAATGGAAAATCAGCTAAATTGCACTTGTGTCTGCTCGTTATGAATAATTGACAAGACACTTGTCATCTTCCCACAGTAAATACAGAGAGTTTTAAATTTTATCTTCAAATTAGGTAAGGAAGTCATCTCCAGCAAGTATTTCCTGGATTGTGTACAGTACATTGCTTTTCACTGCATTATTTATGCAAGCTGCAGCTCTGATTTTGTTTCTTATCTTTTTAAAGGGCAAGTTTCACCTGAACTTAAGTTTATTTTATATTAAATATCATTATTGGAGGAGATTAAAGGGACATGGAAGGTTTCTGGATTTTACTAGGAATATAATACACCTGTGAATCTATTTAATTGTATGTACCTTATTGTATTAAGAAGTGCTTTTAGGCTCTGTTTTTACTGCCTCGAGTAATACAATTTGTACCTGTTTGGGTCTGCCCTCTGTAGCTTATTCAGCTCGGGAATCTGCAGATGGTGAAATGTAGTGTTTCAAATTAGCCAATCAGTGACCTCTCTCAAGCAACATGTTGTAGAATGTTGCCACTGATTGGTCACTATGAGACACTGCACATCCTGTACTTCTAAGTGCATTGTCTTCATGAGCTGCAGAGGGGAGAAACCAGTTAGGAACTATTTGTTAAGAAAATAAAGTACATAAAAGTAAATAGATACATATGAATATTATATTCCTAGCGAAATCCAGAATTATTCATATTCCTTAAAAGTTATGGAACGTGCCTAATTTGACAGTTACTCATCCAGGTTTGTGGAAAATAGGGTCCATTCCCTCCTACTTAACACAAAAGATTGTCAGCAGCCGTACTACCACCAACCGCTAGATGGCGCTGCTGATTTCGGACTACTGAGGCAGATTGCATATAAGGCACGCCGACAGAAGAGGCCTTGAGCTATGAGAGGTTCGCCCGAGGGCCGAGTGCCCGCAGCGAACATATTGAAGGACTCGCTGTTGATTCAGCGCCGTCAAATTGCACCACAACGGAGTGGTGAATAATTATAGGACTTCCCTGAAACCTGACGGCGCCATGTAGCGGCTACTTGCTGGCACTACAGCTGTCAATGCTGGCGATTTCTTGTGCGTACACAAAGGGATAGATCTGAAAATAGAAACTGCAATTTTAAACTCCCTATAAGTCACGGATGCTAAGCTCATTGAATCAGAAGTTCAAGAGCCAGCTCAAGAGACAATCAAATGTATGGCCCCTTAAGGACCTTATATACTTATATACTCATTTTACTGCAACAACACACTTCATTATATTTTTTACTTTATAATTGATAAGCAAAGCTGTTTCTCCCCAGCCCACTTAGGTGTTCAGGGGGTGTGGTTGCATCTGCCCAGGAGGCTTCCTTATTTTTTTCTGATGTTTGTCTACAGTGGACACTGCAGCGGAGGCAGATATGGCTCATATGAAGATAACCCCTGTACAGATGCAATCCAATGTCCTGATAAAGTCTTTAACAATCACATTAAATTGCATTGATGATTAGTAATTAAATCAAATCATATTGTATAAAATTAACAGTATTCTGATACCCCCCCCCCCCCAAAAAAAAAAGTATGTTTCATGTTAACGAGCTTTAAAAACTGTCTATATATTGTACTAGCTGTTTTTCTCTACAATGAGTCACTCACTGGTTTATGTACAGCTCAATAAGCTAATTTGAGTCTTGGCATTCTTGATAAGGGTGGTGGAAGGGATCCAACTCCATGATAACTTTGTGTGTTAGTGTCGTTCAGTTATGTCCGAATCTCCGTCATCTCATGGATTGTAATGCACCCTGCTGATCCACTTGGTATTCATGGCAGAGAAACTGGAGTGGGTTGCCAGTTCCTTCTCCAGTGGGCATAGCATACAGCTCCTGGTACTCCTAGGTGGTTTCCCATCCAAGTACTGACCAGGCCCAACCCTGCATGGCTTCAGGGTGGTGTGACCTCTTGGTCCCCTGACTGGGATCAAACCCAGGTCACAGCAATGAAAGCACTGAATCCTAACCACTGCACCACTAGGAGACCTTATGATAACTTTAGGGGGGCATTCCTTTGCCATTACAGAGAAAAACAAACATACAGTAATCTTAATTTGAACAAGAGAGCAGCTAATTAATATTTGGGGGCCACTCAATTTCATAAGAATACACAAGAAAGAATGCTGACTATCTCAGGAATTATTCACTTTAGAAAAAATCGATAGTAAAATGTATAGCTAGTCTTCTACACTCTTTAAGATTGACTTAAGAAACAACTTGATTTTGTTTCTAATCCTTTAAATCTCTCTGTTTTTTTAATATACATTACAAGATCAACGCTAGAAATGGGTATATATCGGTGTCATATGTACAAAATATTATCATGTCCATTAAACAGCTGTATACGGATAATTGGAATAAAGTATATTTATGTACTGATATTAAAGGAATGGAGGAGCGTTGCATTTATCAATATTTGGGTAGACATAATACTGTGCACATATTTAGCCATACATTTATCAGATCAATAGAGGAGGGCGCTGCCAAGTATTTATTTTGAGTGCACCAGAAGCTGTTGGCAGTAACACAACTCAATGTGTCCAGGCCGCGGATTCTGCACAACGTGCAGCTCCTTGTCAGACCACATTATCTCCTCCGTTGTTGTCACCTTACACATCTGTGAGTATTACAGAATAAGGTGCATAACACCAACTGCATTAAACAAAAAATACAAGGTAAGATTGGAAAATTACTAATTTATTTTGTAAAGAGTGTGTAACGCTCCAGGGGACAACATGCACACTTTACAAACTATTTGTACGGAGACCGTACATGCCACAGTGCGTATAGTCCAGTGCCAGAGGGGGGAAGAGACAGAAGGGGAAAGGGACACAGGGGAGGGAGGAGGGGGAAAAGAGACACAAGGAAAAGGGGGAAAGAGACAGAGGGGGAAAGGGGGAAACAGACACAGGGGAGGGAGGAGAGTGGAAAGACACAGGGGAGGGAATAGGGGGGAAAGACACAGGGAAGGGAGAGGTGGAATCGACACAGGGGAGGGAGAGGGAGGGAAAGTGACACATGGGAGGGAGAAGGGGAAAAGAGACACATGGGAGGGATAAGATGAAAAGAGACACATGGAAGGGAGAGGGGGGAAGAGACACAGGGGAGGGGGGAAGACACAGTGGAGGGAGGCAGATGCGGCGCACCGACCTTCACACGCTGCAGAAAAAGCACCAACAATGGCGCCCTGATGATCCTCTGCGCTCCAGCCTGCATCCTATCTGCCACAGAGGCCCCCCTCTCATATTTACTGGACCTGCTTGTCAAGGTAAGGGTCTGACAGTGTGCCATATGGGCCCGGCATTGTGTGCATGTGTCACTAGAAGCATGTTGCATTGCATGTTTATCATGTATGTAGTGATAAACATGCAATGCAACATGCTTCTAGTGACACATGCTAGTCCCACATGGCACACTGTCAGCCTCTTACCTTAGCCCTGGCAGCCTCCAGCAAGCAGGTCCAGTAAATATAAGATGCGGCAGGTGGGATGCAGACTGGAGCGCAGAGCAGCATCACAGCTCAGTTCTCGGCGCCCTGATGACGGCGCGCTGTTCTCCAGTGCGCGAAAGACGTGCCACCGGCAGATACACTTGTAATATTATATCGTCATTTATGACGGGTAAATGACTAGTGTATTTAACCTATGACAATAATGCCACATTTAAAATAAAAGATGGACCACTAATATGAAACTACCACTGTCAAGTGCAAGATAAATCTAATTCAAAATAATCTATGATCCCCAAAGGGATACCTCCTGCTTGGAAGACTTCACAATTTGCTCCATCTGAGAGTATAAACTCCTTGTCAAGCAGGTCGGAACCTGAGGGGCTGAGATTAACTCACTGGCACTCAGTGGCAGTTTTATACCATAGACCAGGAATGGGCAAGTCCGGTTCTGGAGAGTCCCACGCAGACCTGTATTTGAGGTTATCCTTTCTGTGCACAGGTGAGTCAATCAGGATGACTGAAGAACCGATTCACTCACCTGTAGCCTGTGTGGGGCTCGCCAGAACCAAACTTTCCCAACCTTGCCATAGACAATTGATATGCATCTGCCCTTCAAGCAGGAAGTAGTATTAGAAGTTGAGTTATTACAGATAACAATGGAGATGGCAATTCCTCCATATAATAGCTGGTAAATAAAAGGTTGCTTTTACTTTTCTAATATTCTTAACACATCTGTCTATTACTGCTCTTAGTTATTTAATAGAGAACAACTAATATGTGACACAAGGGTTCCCTGACGGTCCAGTCGTTAGGATTCTGTGCTTTCACCACTGCAGCCTGGGTTCGATTCCAGTCAGAGGGGACACCACCCTGAAGCCATGCAGGATTGGGCCTGGTCAGTACTTGGATGGGAGACCACCTAGGAATATCAGGAGCTGTATGCTTAGTATCAGTGGTTAAGAGGAGGCCTACATTTGGGATTAGGGGTTAAAGGACCACTGAACTTTTGAAAAAAATATTTACACTGCATCAAAATTAATCCCTTCTATACAACTAGAAAAGATGGAGGACGATCTCAGTGAGGGAGAATGTAGGGGGGAAATGGCAGCCCCTATAGGGAGTAATATGAGTGTTAGAAAGTAGCAAGTAGACCCGAAACACCTAATAAATGTCAGTAACATATTTGTAAAAGTATAAAAGATTAATTTTGATTCAATGTAAAAATATTCTGTGGAGAATGACTACTTTGCAGAAAAAGTAGTAAATAAGTGCAACAGTGTTACAGCAATAATGGTGAATTAATTCATACAGTCATTTCCGTAAAAAAACAAACAACATCTGGCATCATTACAGTAATTATTAATACTGGAAATTTATTTCTAGGAGCCAGTGAGCCCATTCATGCAGATCCATTGTCCTTCTAGGAGCCACAAGAACATTTTTAAGAGCCAAATCTCGTAGTATTTTTTTCATCCCTGAGCCAAGTTACCATAATATTTATTGTTGATACCATGGCTGGAATTAATTAACACAACCCTAAAAGGAGTAATTAACAATATTACAAGAAAAAAAGACTACCGTATATACTCGAGTATAAGCCATGTTTTTCAGACCTTTTTTTAAGGCTAAAAAGGGCCCCCTCGGCTTATACTTGAGTCACTCTCTTCCCGTGTCTCTCTAACCCCCCCCCCCTTGTGTCTCTCTAACCCCCGTGTCTCTCTATCCCCCGTGTCTCTCTATCCCCCATGTCTCTCTAACCCCCCGTGTCTCTTTCCCTCCCTCATCCTCAACCCCCCCCCCCCGCTCATTCTAACCCCCCCTCTCCCCTCACTTACCTGCTCCGGCCTCCGCTCCTTCCGGGTCTTGATGTGGCACTCATGTGACATCACACGCATGCCACGTCAATAGCATGGAGAGTGGGGGGGGGGGGTATTTAGACGGCTAGTATGAGGTGGGGGGGTTGAGGATGAGGAGGGAGGTTTAGGAGGGGGTTGAGGATGGGGGGTTGAGGTTGAGGAGGGAGGTTGAGGAGGGGGTTGAGGATGAGAAGGGGGTTGAGGATGAGGGGATTCTGAGGATGAGGAGGGGGGCCTGAGGATGAGGAGGGGGGCCTGAGAATGAGGAGTGGGGGCTGAGGATGAGGAGGGGGGTTGAGGTTGAGGAGGGAGGTTGAGGATGAGGAGGGAGGATGAGGAGGGGGGTTGAGGAGGGAGGTTGAGGAGGGGGTTGAGGATAAGGAGGGGGGTTGAGGTTGAGGAGGGGGTTGAGGAGGAGGGGGTTGAGGATGAGTAGAGATGATGAGGAGGGAGGTTGAGGGTGAGGAGTGGGGTTGAGGAGGGAGGTTGAGAATGAAGAGGGGGGGAAGAGACACAGGGAAGGGAGAGGGGGGGAAGAGACACAGGGAAGGGAGAGGGGGGGAAGAGACACAGGGAAGGGAGAGGGGAGAAGAGACACGGGAGAGAGAGGGGGACACAGAGGGCACAAGAGGGACACAGGGGGCAGCACATTTCCCACCCTCGGCTTATACTCGAGTCACTCATTTTACCCAGTATTTTGTGGTAAAATAGGTGCCTCGGCTTATACTCGGGTCAGCTTATACTCGAGTATATACGTTAATTATTTTAATGATGGAAAAAGTTTAAATAGAAATTGGTTACGAGCATAAGAGCATGTTCCCTCCAACACCTCCTGATTCACAGGGTAAGATTCGCTAAGATTACCTGACACTATGAAGGGTTCTCTTAAAGGCATATCTACGTTTCCTGGATTATGAATGCATCGGATAGAGGAGAATCAGCAGTGTATGAAAAAAAAAATTTGCATGGAAAAATACCAAAATAAACATTAACAAACTCACCCTGATGTTTGCTAGTTCTCTTGAGTTTGCAAGCAGTTGCTTCTGTCAGTTGACAGTATATCGTTACAAAAATTAGCATAAAATTCATAATTCGTTTTGGCCAATCACAGGCAGCTGAGACATTTTAATGCATTGTAACAATCAGTGATGGCAGTTTGTGCAGGAAGGAATCATGGGATATGTACCCCCCTTGTAGAAGGAACAGGAGCAGCCAGATACTGATCTGTACATCTCTGCTTTCAGCTGCTGTTGGCTTGAAGGTTGGTAAAGTGTTAAAATGCATACCCAAATGCAGTGTTTCTATTGGTAGGTACACTGTGCCTATATAAGCAGCTCTGGGGGCGTGGAAAACAGGTTTTATTTTAAAATAAAATTATAGAATGACTCCGTGTATTATGTGTGTCTGATATAAGCAGCGTGTGTTAGATTAGAAAAAGGTAAAAACAGGGACATTTAGATATAACTTTAAGCTACAATGAAAGATAAATAGAAAATAACCATCAAGAACCTCTTCATATCTGTAGAAGTATAGTCCTGCAACTGAGAAGAAATCTACGACAATGCAGATACTAGTTCAATGTATATTAATAAAAAAAAACAAGTTTTGAGTATAAATTATTATTTTCTTTTACTCATTTTGAAGTCATTGTAAGCAACCAATGAAATATGTTGGTTAAAAAAAATCTAAAACAGACAAATATTTGGGTCATAGGTACTAAAGGATTAAGTTCTCATCAACTCTTGGAAAGGTCCAATATATATATATATATATATATATATATATATATATATATATATATATATATATTTATATATATATATATATATATATATATATATATATATATATATAAAATATAATAGATATATGCTTAGGATATAAATATAGGAATGGAGAGTTTGTCCAATGTGTGGCAGATACCTCTATACTTGTCCATTGGAAAATCCAATTCAGTTAATAATGCAAGTAGTACTTTTCTAACCAAGACAAGTTTTATTGGCTGATTAGGAATTTGCAAGATGGTAAATTAACCAAATCAGAGACTGTTGCACTAAAAATATATATTTTTTATGTAAAATTTCCATAATTGATAGAACAAATTGTATTTGTTGCCGCCCTCATGGACCCCGGCCTAGAATTTAGTGCAGATAGTGAAATCTTTGCAGAATTGGCTTTTGTTAGATCTTTTGATTTGAACGGCCGGGCTCTGAGCTCCCGTTATCTCCTTTCTGATTCAATCAGTGCCACAACTGATAAACGGAAGAGCAGAGAAATAAAAATGTACAGTGTCAAGTCATATCTTCTTTGTCAGTGCAACGTGAGGATAAGCTGCTGGAGAGAAGATCTCGCCTGCGACACATTCCCAGCATGGCTTCTCGAGGTGATGTGTAAAATAAATGAATACATTGGCAGGAAGAAATAATGTATCATTTTGAAAATATCTGCTAATTACTCTCTTCTCACTAATGGAGGGCAGACCTGCTTATGACAACTATGTTTTAGTTTATTTAAACAGGCAATTAGGAAAATAAAACATCTTTATGTACCAAAGCAATTCAGATTCCATAATGTCAAAGAGACTCTTTCACCCCCAAATCAAGTTGCCTTGTACATTGTTCTAGCCATTTTTTTCTAAACTGAATCACTGATGAGATAATCAGCTGTTTCTGCAGTATTCTTATAGAAGTGAGCAACTCTGCTTGTTTGTCCCTGTGGTGTCAAAAACAATGCCTCCAAGGTTATCATTGTTATAATCCCCTCCCTCACCCGTATCAAGTAAAAAATTAGCATTTTAAGATTTGCATTAGTATAATTGAGCTGCACAAACAATGCTGAATATCTTAGATATGATTTATTGTAAAGAAAAATTGCCAGCACAATGGTCAACCAAATAGTTGTTTGGGTGACAGTGTGCCTTTAATTAAACAGGTGAGTAACTATGATTATGGGAGTGTCCACTCAAACGCCACCTTTAAATAGCCTCTCTAGACTTAACACCTTGAACGTTCATTTCATACCTCCCACCCATCTCTCCCCTCATTTTAGCATTTATTACATCCCTTGACAATCTAAGCAGAGCAAGAAGATGTAGCTTTAGCCACACCACCAGCTACAGGGGCATGGGCGTAGGAGCCCAAAAGAATCTGGGGGGAATAATTCAACTCTACTTACAGGACAGGAAGCATGGCCAGGTCTACCCCCTGTGCACCTGGTCCTGGCCCTGCTCTGGGGGGCCCCATTGCTGCAGTGCCCCAAAACGTTTTATTTTTATTTCTTTGTTTAAATTCTGAAATGCCACTGGCCCAAATATCATTGAGAAATTTATACATATATATAATAAGTTGGCTATATATATATATATATATATATATATATATATATATATATAAACTATGGGTCATGGTAAAGACATACTGCTCCATAGTGCTGGTAGTGGGCAGATCTGATAATACATCATTAAGCTCAGTTTTGCTATTTTGTTGTGTCCGCTATTCATTTAATCTGGGGGGGGGGGGGGGGGGGGGATTTATTCATAGATAACTTAGATACCTATACATGGAATAGCACAAAGACACAAGGCAGCATTTATGTATCTGTATATAAAAGTTTAAAATAATTTTCCAAGTAATTATTATTATTTCAGTTATTTGTAACACTCCAACATATTCTGTAGCGCTATACACAGGTAAGTTTAAGCCAATACAATATTAACAAAATAAAGGGGAAAAAAAGAAGAAAATAATGGAGGGCCCTGTCTTTGAACTTGAAATCAAGTGTACACAGTGTTTTCCCTAAAGCACATAAGATTGAAAACGTGTAGACTTACAATCTAAAGGGTATGGGAGAGTATAGAAGGATAATAGATGTTACATAGTTACATAGTATTTAAGGTTGAAAAAAGACTTTCAGTCCATCAAGTTCAACCTTTTAAGATCTCCTCTGATCTGCAATATGCGGATTAACTATTGATTCTTTGGTTGTTAATTAATTATTAATCAATTATCTAATTTTTATTTATTTATTATTAATTAGTCCAGTGATGTATATATTAGGGCTAGAGGTGATACGCTTCTTTAAACAGATGATTTTTTTATGAATGTTTTAAAGATTTGATGCAGGAGGATAGTCTAGTGGAGCGAGACAAGGAGTTCCAAAGAATAAGGGTAGCATGAGAAAACTCCTGAAGATGGGAGCAAGCAGAGGTGATAAGAGAGGCTGAAAGAAGAAGGCCGTAAGCAGTGCGGAGGCGTCAGTTGGGGGTGTACTTAGAGGGTAGTGCAGAGATAAAAGAGGGTGCATTTTTGCTGAGGGCAATATAGGTTAGGGTCATGATTTTCAATTTATTTTTGGAGACTATGGGAAGCCAGTGGAGTGACAGACAGAGAGGAGATGCAGCCACTGAGCATTGAGTTTGGTGACTAAGTTGAGTGGATGTGTTTTTTTTATGTATTGGAGTGGAGAGAGACAGGTGATGGGGAGGCAGCAAGGAGATAGTTGCAGTAGTCAAGGTGGGATATGATGAGAGAGTGGATTAGGATTTTGGTTGTGTCTTTTGTGGGATAGTGACGTATTTTGGCATGTTTTTTTAGGTGGAAAAGACAGGATTTTGTATGTAAGGAGTAAAAGAGAGGGCAGGGTCCAACAGAACCCCAAGAAAACAGGCCTGGGAGGTGGGAGTGATGATGGCAT
>CM050168.1:17326961-17576961 GCA_027410445.1 Discoglossus pictus
TGCTGCTCTTTTTAAACAAGCTTTTCTCAAAATTCAAGCAACTGTGGGCATTACATCTGACAGGTAGATACTGCTTTACATAGAGAGATGGCCTAGAGAGAAGGAGACGCTGAGACAGGGGAAGTCAGGTGAAGTTTATCAGCAACTGACAGAGGGTTACTGATGAAACTAAGTATTTCTGATAAGGTGACAAAGATACTAGAACTGAGGCAGAGCACACAATGCTGTCAATCAAGGACATAAGGCACAGTTAAAGGTGACAGATCCCATAGTACAAAAAGTATCATGGCATCATGGAGGGAAAAGAGATCATGTGGAGTGGAGTTAGAGAATGAGAGAGGAGAGAAAAAGAGAGAGAGAGGAGGAAGACATAGAAAGTGGAAACTGGGGGCTAAGAGAGCGAGAATAGACACATATTAGAATGTAATAAAAAATAAATAAATAACACAGCCACTAATTCAGAAGTGTGTTTCTGCCTAGGCTCAGAAAGGTTGGTTCGTTCTCTAATGAGCACCTCTGACTTATTTGTTTTGTTTATGCAAATTACCCTTAGGGTTTAGTCTCCCTAAGAGGTATAGGGCACTCCAGACGTGGAGTCCTTGCTTACTGTGCCTTAGGGAGTACAGCTGCGCTTCACTGACGAAGCCCAATGAAGGCTGAAACGCGTCTGTGGTTTGCTGTTTCTTCTGTTCAGGGTAGAATTGCCTGGTATTTCGGGGCTGGGTCACTCTTTTATATACTACATATACTATATACTACAGGATATATCCCCCTGTGAAGGGCACAAGTGAGCTAAAAGAGGTTGCTCTCAGAGTGGGTTATCCTGTCCACAGAACTAACCTATTACGGTTAGTTCGTTTTCTGATGAGCACCTCTGACTTATTTGTTTTGTTTAGGCTCATAAAGCCCAAGCCTCTGTGAGCTCTATGCACACGTCCCGACTGCCATAGCGCCATATGTTTTTATTTTGCATCAATCAGTCTTTCTCGACTCTCCGTGACCTCATGGACTGTAACACACCAAGCACATCCACTTGGTTCCCATGGAGTGGGTTGCTAATTCCTTCTCCAGTGGGCCACTTCATACAACTCCTGGTATTCCTAGGTGGTCTCCCATCCAAGTACTGACCAGGCCCAACCCTGCTTGGATTCAGGGTGGTGCGACCTCTTGGTTCCCTGACTGCAATCAAACCCAGATTGCACTGGTGAAAGCATGAAAGCACCAAATCCTAACCACTGGACCACCAGAGAAAACATTGTGGCGATACCACAGTTGATTTTTTCTCACGCCTGCGCAGTAAGCACCGCACGGACGTTCCAGACAATTGTCAATGATTACAGTGGATATATATATATATATATATATATATATATATATATATACACACACATAAACTTATAATTTGAGATATAGAAAGAGGCAGCTGTATGTAGGGGGTGCACAAATCTAAATGGTCTAGGACAGCTTAAAGTCGAAATACACCCATGCTGTAATTTATTATATTTTATCTGCAATAATACAATGGAAGCTGCCATTTGATTTTCTGTTAATCACAGTCAAACGAGGGTTACCAGCAGTCCAGGATTTTAATCTCTCTCTGCATGAGGTGGAACAATGAGAATGAAACAGAGTAACTCAGATGTGCAGAGAGAAATAAAATGCAGACAGAGATTGAAATCCTGGACTGTTTGGGGTCCTCTTATGATCAAGTTGCCTCCAGTGACCTAATTCATGAGATGGGACAGTACATTGAATATGTAGGAAGCTCTTATCTGCACAATATGAATGTGGCAGCTAAAACTGCAAGTTCTTACTATATAATTAATAGAAAAAAACATTTTATAATTTAAAAACTAGTGTTACGTTTATCTCTCTGTTTAATTATGATCACAGTTTCAAAGTTTCAAACATATATATTTTTCTCTGTACAGTGATCCATTAATGAAGCAGTACAGAACACAAGGAGGTTGAGGATCTTCCTTTCATTTGTCTGCTCATCAAAATTCCTCCATCTGGCTCGAAGTAAAAACATCATGAACTGCACATTTACATCAAATGCAGAAATCCGGTGTAATAAGTTACTTAGATTTGGTGAAGATGCCGAGGAAAAATAATGTTTTGCTCTATTCCAATCCTTCTTACATAGCCCCCTAGCTGTGATTCCTATCTCAGCAGGGTTGTATAATACTAATAAAACAGTCAAAGACATGTTCAGAGTCTTCTGATGAAATGAAAAACCATAGCCTGCATAGATTAAACCTTAAGGAAAAAGAATTGGAACTTGCAAGTTTAACGATATACTCTTAAAGGGACTGCGTAGTTCCATATTTTCAGTGCTCTACTTTAAGATATAAATTATACAGGTAAAATGTTTTTAGACTGCAAGAAAATAAAAATAACATTTAAAGGGTCACTTTCATGATCTTATAACAGGCTCTCTAAAGGGGGGGGTTGGCTATGGGGGGCCAGTGCTGTTCCTGACATGGGCTTGGCCCCGTGCACCCCCTTGCCCCCTGGCCTTCTCAGCCCCCCAATCTGCATCCTGTTCCTATAAGTGCCGATCTGCAGCCTGTGTCTATAAGAGCCAATGTTCAGCCTGTGTCTTTAAGAGCCAACGTGCAGCCTGTGTCTGTAAGTGCCAATCTGCAGCTTGTGTTTGTCAATGCCAATCTGCAGCTTGTGTCTGTAAATGCCAATCTGCAGCCTGTGTCTTTAAGAGCCAACGTGCAGCCTGTGTCTGTAAGTGCCAATCTGCAGCCTGTGTCTGTAAGAGACAAAGTGCAGCCGATCTACTGTGTGAGTTGATGCTGGCTGGGCCCTGTAGGGGAGGCCCATTTTTTTTTGCACCGGGGACCGGGGCCTTCCATGCACTAGCTCCACCACTGCTCCAAAGAATATTTAAGAAATTGATTAGAAAAAACCTTTATTAAAAGGTTACTGTACATTTAAGCAATGCAGTATCAGCTCTCTATCTCTCAAATATCTGAACGTTGCGTTGTCTCCAGGGTGGGAGCCGCCATGAGGGGGTTGTTCTCCAAACAGACATACCGTCTTGTTTCTGGTCATGCTCATCCATAATCATGGCATAGATACTGGAATGGGTTGCCAATTCCTTCTCTAGTCAACCGCGATTTGTCTGACCTCTCTGCTATGACCTGCGCATCTTGGATGACCCTACATGGTATATAGCTCACAGCTTCTTACTCCTGATCTTACCACCTGGACATCTAGTAGGAGTGGAGAGAAACAGCTGTGTAAGAGTCTAACTTAAGTTTTAAAAGCTACATTATTTTGTTTTCTACAATTGCGATTCAGGTGTCACATGCTAGCCTATGTCTCTGTCTTTTATCCACAAGCTGTCCAATTGGCTATACTGTATCCCATCCCCACAAACAGAGTTCAAAGAGACATGAAAATATTTTCTTTTCCTTAGTGTATTTCATAATGCACACAGTATGTTTTGTCTTTTTCAAATAAGGGTCTCAGAGCACAAAAACATATTCTGGCGTTTAACTGGTATTGGGGCCTGCCCCTGCTATACAATGAGATTTACAGACTGACGTATGCTTTGTGTGTTTCCTGTTTGCTTCAATGAAGTTTAAACATGTTTTTATTTACTATCTTTTTCATGCCAAAATCAAATTTAAATTTTGCTTAAAAATCATCAGCCTTATTAAATTGCAATTCGGCAAATTCTAAAGGGCTCTATATAAGTACTTAGCCTATTTTATTTACAGAAGTTTTTAGTTAGTGAACTTCTATCCAAAAGCAACTAAAAACTTCTGTAAAAAAAATATGCTATGTGCTTATATAGAGCCCTTTAGAATTTACCGAATTGCAATTTAATAAGGCTGCATGTTCTCAGTCCCTTTAATGGGTTGCATTGTATATAGCAGCAGTTTTCTTAAAGGGATATGGAAGGTTTCTGGATTTTACTAGGTGTATATCATACCTTGGTATCTATTTACTTATATATACTTTATTTTATTAAGAAGTGCCTATAAGCTCTGTGTTTTGCCTAAAATCAAACAAAGAGTACCAGGTCTGCCCACTTGAACGTATGCAGGCACGGACTCTGTAGTACTGACTGTGATGTCTCTCATACTAAACAATCAGAGACCATCTTTCAGAAATATTCTGCAACATGCGGCTGATATGTGATCCCTGATAGGCTAGGACACTACACTGCGCATCCAGCCCTACAGAGTCTGTGTCTGCAAATGCAGCAGTGGGAAGACCCATACAGACACTATTTGTATGATTTTAGGCAGTAAATACAGCTCTTATAAGCACTTCTTAATAAAATAAAGTAAAGTAAACAACAATAAATAGATACACAGGTATATTATTGAAATGGCCATTTACCTTCCTATAAATGTTCTTCATTGTGTGAAAGAGCACACGATTGTATTTTAAAGTGATCTATTGTTTTTTTTTATTTTATTACAGCTAAAAATCTGCAGTCTTTGATAAACACACTCCTGACTGTTCCATGATTAACAACATCTGCTGACACCAGACGGTACAAGCTCAGTGAACACAATATTTATGTTTTTTCTCTGCATTCAGGAATGTAATTAGCCATCAGTTCACCCACAAATAACTAAGGGCCAGATTCAATTGCAAGCCCGCAACTCGATCGCAGACAGCCAAAATGTCTGCGAGTGAGATTGCGATGCTATTCAATTGTTTAAGGCTGCAAGTTACGGGCCCCAAGCCAAAACCGTCAACCATGCACTGGTTCGGAGCAGTTCAAGGCGGGACATGATCAATTAAGCAAGCCCGTAACTGACCATTTTGAATCAGCCAATAGAAAATGAGACATTATTATTTTTATTATTATGTAATTATTACAGCAGTAAAACATGGAGGTTACATGCTAATCAATTAGGTTCGGGGGTCCGATATGCAATCAGATTGGCAAATCCCAAAAATGAAGAATTATAAAAATGAATGCCAATACTGTTTTAGTCCATATGGGTGGCCTGATATGTATTAACCCATTGATATTCGAGATCAATTTAACAATGAAATTAAACATAAAAAATAAATCAAAATTTTTGCCGATTTGCGGGCTTGAGACTGTTGTGCAATTAATTCTGTCTATCATCGCTTTCCCCGTATTTTACAGTGCAGTATTGAGTTTTTATTTGCATTTACAGTGCTACAGATAGGTGTTTAACCCCCTTGCGGGTCCTCTCTAGCACTCGTTGAATTTTCTCATTTTACCATTTACGGGTTATGAAAACATTTACGGGCTTAGGCAATTGAATAGCGATTTGCGATTTTAACTTTGCGAAAATGAGAGATCAAAGGCTTCTGGAGGCTGTAAGTTGCGAGGTTAACCATCGCCATTTTTTCAAGTTCGTAACTCGGAAGCCATTCTGAGCCCGCAAAACGACACCAATTGAATAGCAAAATAGCTTGCGTCCTCACTTACGGGCTACTGGATCTCCCGAAACCTCAATTGAATGAGGGACATTATTCCGTGTTTTAAGTGGTCATTTCCCTGCAAAGATTAATTTGGGAAGTGTTAACAGTCTTTCTGTTTCTACTCTCTGCACGGAGCTCTTGCGGTCAGTCTATGAAAAAAGCATTTATTTCAAAAATTCAAAAAGTATTTCAAAAAATGTTTAGGAGTATTTTACATTGGTGTGCTCCAAATTGTGCTGAATGGACTGGCCATTTAGAGTAAAACCCAGAAAACGTCCATAATCCCTTTAAAGCAGACTGAATGCCGACTCTCTACACCTATCAAGTATTATTGTACAGAATCATTGCAGAAAAGGGGAAAAATATATATATATATATAAAATGAGCACTGCTCACGACTGCCCTGGGCTGTCACCTACCTAGCAATTTTTCACTTCTGTACGAGTTCTCTAAAAGAACATGTTCTCCTGGCGGTACCGATCGCTCATCATCTGTAACTTTCTGAAGACGCCGTTACCTCTCTCTCTCTCCCTAAGTCACACTGTAATGTGGAAAGTTGCAAAGTAATGTGTTTGTCAGTCACGGTAAAGCACAGAAAGACGTACAAGAGGAAGGCTGCGAGATGTGAAAAGATGGCTATTACATGCTATTTTTTGCCTGTGTATAATTTGTGCTGGAATGTGCGTCACAGAAGTATATTTTTATTCCCAACTGCCAAGAGACAAAAATCTGTTCGGAAAAAAGTATTGATGTGATATATATTATATTTACGAATTTGGTGTTTATAGAGAAAGCTGAAGTTGTACGTGAATTAAGTTCATAGCCAAAATGTACACTAATGGGGTGTCATCAGAAAACCTGGGGCCAAGTACACACGGGACCCCCAAACACACACATTCAACACTTCCCAAGTTCATGTCACACATACGTCACACACGTCGTTCAGTTGTCTCCGACTCTATGTGACCCTATGGACCACAGCATGCCAGGCACATCTTGTGTTGGTTGTGCTAACCCATGAGGTTTTAATAGCAAAGATACTGAAGTGGGTGCTAGCTCTTTCCCCAGTGGATTGTGATTTGTCTGACCTCTCTGCTATGACCTGCCTATCTTGGATGACCCTACATGGTATAGCTCACAGCTTCATTGAGGTACACAAGCCCCTTCACCACGACACGGTAGAAAAGTAAATACCGTATATAGAAACGTAAATCCCAATAGGATAACCCTTCTCCACAACTACAACCAGGCTAGAAGTCCAAGATGGAATCTCTCATGGTAGATGGAGAGACAATATAATATTTTTCAAAAATGTTTTTATGCTCCTGAATTGCACAACTGCTGATGTAGTTTGTTTGTTACATATTTCTGCAGTGGTCATTTACAGTGGCATGTAGTGGGATTATTTAATAATACATTAAGCAAGTATGAGATTTTATAAATCCACTAGTTCCTTGCCAGTCAAAAATGACAATATAATATTGTCTTAAAAATTGTCTTCTGTCTGTTTGTGCGCCCTCTCTCTGTGTACCCTCTCTCTCTCTGCATCCTCTCCATCTCTGTGCGCCCTCTCTCTCTCTCTACCCCCTCCCTCTCCTTCTCACTCTCTCTCCATCTCCTTTTCTCTCTCCCTCTCCTTCAATCTTTCATTCTCCCCTTCTCACTCTCTCTCACTCTTTCTCCTTCCCTCTCCTTCCCTCCTTCTCTTTCTCCTTCACTCCTTCTCTCTCTCCCTCCCTCTCCTTCTCTCTCCCTCCCTCTCCTTCTCTCTCACTACGCTCCTCTCTCCCTCCCTCTCCCCCTTCGGCACCCATTGAGAGCCTCGCAATGCTCAGCGCGCAATTTGAGAGCGTTACACTCAAACTCGCAGTATGACAACTATATTAGTGATTAATAACAAAACACACAGTTGGACTCTTAAAAGCATTAACATAAGTTATAAAGAGACTCTGAACTCATGGATACTTATCTTCACAATCATGTAAAGCATTCACAATCAGGTAGAACATATTCAATTTGAAGCACTTCTCAGTGTTAGCATTTTTAAATGCGGCAGCTTTAGCTTTTTGCAGTGTTCAATCTGTTTATTTTTCAGGAATTAAGCAATACCACAAGATTTCTTAGGCTTATGGGGACAAGCTCTCATGTCCTGAATGGACCGTAAATAACAAGCTTCCTAAAAAAGCATATATATTCACTGCATTGCAACATTTTTTTCATTTTTCATTTGGGGATAGGATGTCCAAAGAGCCAAAAGGAATCAACTGCCATTTTTGGTTGCCATGAATACAGGGTATTGCCATAATGGCATAGATCATGCTAAAGAGCAATCTCAGTTCCTGCAAAATAGATGGGGAAGAAGTGGAGGCAGTGACAGATTTTATTTTCCTGGGATTCCAGACCTCTGCAGATGGTGACTGGAGCCATGAAATTAAAACATGTTTGCTCCTGGGAGGAAAGCTATGGCAAGTCTGGATAAGCTATTAAAATGTAAAGATATATCACTATCAACAAAGATCTGCATAGTTAGAATTGTGGTATTCCCAGTAGTAACATACTGAACCATAAAGAAGTCTGAGCACAAATTTGATTGTGGTGTTGGAGAAAACTGCTGAAAGATTCTAGGACTGCAAGAAGATACAAACAATCAATACTACAGGAAAATCAAGACAAACTGTTCACTGGAAGGTTTGATCATAAGGTTAAAGCTCAAATTTTTTGATCATATCATGAGAAGACAGGATTTCCTAGTAAAGACTGGAAAAGATTGAAGGCACACAAAGAAGGGGAAAACAGAGGCGGAGACGGGTAGATGCGGTCATTGACGCAATGAACATGAACATGAGGGATTTCAGAGAGACTGGTGTGCTGCGATCCATAGGGTCACATAGAGTTGCACACAACTGAATGAATAAACAATAACAAAAATAACTGACATATGAGTGGACTTTTTGGTCCTTACAGCACCTGAGACACCACATAAATGTTTGTTGCGCCTATTAGAGGATTAAGTGCTACCAAATGCTTAAAAAATAATGAAATCTGTATCAAATGTAATTGTTTTTACTTGTTTATCAGTGACCTGATGTAGAGCAGTATCAACCCCATTAACATATACTGAGCGTCAACTTTCTTTTCAAACCGTAATAATACCCCCAGGATGGCATTGTCTGAATGGGCATAGGGTTTAAATAAGTTCAACACAGCAAAATGATCCGTACTTAAGCACAACATTTGAAGTTAATGGCCGTCCTCCAGTGGTGCTCACTCTGTCAGATTGCACACTAGACTCTTACAGATCGCGAGTGCGTTTGGAAAGTCGCTCTGTGGCCAAGTCTGGAGGCTTCTGGGACACATTCCTGATATTGGATTTGTTTCCTGTGTATAAAACAGCACGTCCTGTTTCAGCTAACAATTACCAGTAATTATCTTCCACTTAGCGATTTTAGCTTAGGAGAACGAAGAATTAGAAAACTGCCATGAGTGCTGAGAAAAGAAGGAACATGGAAATAAAGAGATAATGACTGAGCTATGGCAGCTGAGATCGCTGAATTCGCGCCAAACATCCTGGCGTGGTTTACTGCTTTTTAAGCACAAACTTTACTTTAAGTAACGTTTCCAGTTGGTACTGCCTTAAATCTGTCCTATGGTAAATTGTACCAGTACCCGTTGCTCAAATATAATTATAATATCTGTATTAAAGCGCAAATTCCACCTAAACTTAAGTTTTTATTTATTAAAGAACTGGATTTGAGAATATATTTTTTTTTATTAATATAATTTAACTTGTCTACTTTGCCAGTTACTCATTCATTTTGTGGAGAATGGAAACGCCCATTTTAAAGAGAATATGTCACCCCAAAATTAAGTGGTTTCCTTTTAGGTTATTCTTAAAGAGCTTGAAAAACTGGATATATTTTGTGTTATCCATTTTATTCTGAATCAATTCTGAGAAATTCCAAGTTGTTGTTGCTGTATTTAAATGGACGTGAGTGGCTCACGCATATTAATTAGTGAAGAAGACAAGCCTGGGTATAGCGATAGTAAGAAGAGAGATATAAGGAGAAACTGAGGAGTGGCTGACCTTGAAGTAGAGGAGGAGAAGGTTATGGGCTATTCTTGACTATATTGGAAATCAGTTGAGGGAGTTTAGCATGGAAAAGAATGAAGACATTTAAAAGAGAGGAAGATGGAAGTTTCCCTGTTTTACATTGAGACATTCTATACACATACAGATTTATTTAATAATAAAAAAAATGGTTTCCACACACTGGGAGGTGCTTACATACACCTGGTACTGACCCACAGAAACACAGCATTCAGGAATAGTTTTTTTTAACACAATACTAACTTTCAATCCAACAGCAGCACAATGCAGAAATTAACAGCAGAAATGTCTGAGCTCCTCCTTTCTTCCTTGTGATTGGGAAAAATACTACACATTCCATGATGCTTTGCTGCAGAGACTGACTTCCTAGACATTGCAACAATGTTATAGCTGTCTGTAATTAACCAAAACAAATTATGAATTGTATACTAGTTTAGCCTGGGTTAAAGGTGTTCCTTCTTAGAATCAACTGCTAGAAAACTGAAGGGAATGTTTTTATATTAATTTTGGGGATTCCCACACAAACAAAAAATGTTTGCATATACTATTAATTCTAATCTATCAGATGCATTCATAACACATGATTCTTCTAGATCTTTAAGTATTGATTGAAGAGAAAAGAGATGAGAAGAAGAAGACCAGTAAGTAAAAGGCTGCAGTAGCCCGATGAGATAGGATAAGAGCTTGTGCAATTGTCCTGGTAGAGGAGGATACCAAATGTTACCTCCTGCTTAGTATTAGACCTGCTAGTAGATGCCGATATGAGTGTCCCAGTAGCAGGAAAAAGAAGCCTAAAGAAGCATTTTCAGGACACTAATATCAAATAATTCAAGCCTACACAACAATACAAAAGAGCAATCAAATAAATCACAATGTAAATGACAAATGCCTGCTGATACCATTAAATATTAACACACAAGTAAAGCTAACTCACACCTGATTAACACAGAGGGGTTAATAACTACCCACCTGCCACCCACCCAACTGTGTATCCCTTGCCATTTACTACCATGTAATAAGTGGAAAATTAACATATAATATGATGTGTCTGAAATGCAATGTTATGGGCAAGAATAATAAACCATACAAACGTATGAAGGTGGGAAACACAATATTATATTTACCGATGTTCTGTAACTTTACTGGGACTGCTTTGGGAATTACTGGGCTCCTGGGCTATGACTCGCAACTTAAAGTTCATATCTGCTTAAGTGACCTCATAAGGATTTTTTGTCCCCCCTGGCTACATTACAGTAAGTTCTTACATGAAACAGGACTTCCGTAGCTACGCCCTAGCCAATGTGGGACATCCTACGGGAGCCATTTAATCCAACTCACAGCTGTTTAGCATTAAAATATGCAATAAGGAAAGTATCTGCAGAATCCAATGTTCCCATACCAACTACCTTCACTCTTAAAACATGAAAGCATTCAGGACTCGTAGGTGATTAGTTAATTGCCAGTATTCAGCATTATTAAGAGTGAGGTATAGCAGGGATTTGGTACGAACAGGATTAATCTGCATAGGTAATTATACATTTACACAATATATTTTGATAGAAAGGTGGATCACGCTGTTAGTAAAAAAATTATGTTTAACTATAAGTGCTACTGTACTGTTCTGTAGTCCCAGTTCTTTTAAATATCTTTTTAACATTGAAGAAACTATGTACATGATAGTGCTAAACTTACTTTCAAACATCTAATTCTTAACCTGAAGTTGAGCTGCTTGTCTCTACCCCTTACTAGAACTGAAAGGGGGGCAGTCTTTAATGATTGTGTGTGTCATTCAGTTGTTTCTGACTCTCAGTGACCTTATGGACCATAATGCACTATGCTGATCCACTTGGTATTTATGGCAGAGATACTGGAGTGGCTTGCCAGTTCCTTCTCGAGTGGGCCACAGGATACAGCTACTGGTATTCCTAGGTGGTCTCTCATCCATGTACTGACCAGGCCCAATCCTGCATGGCTTAAGGGACCTCTTGGTTCCTTGACTGGAATTGAAACCAGGCCACAGAGGCGAAAGCACCATATGAACCACCAGGGAACCATCTTTAATGGTCAGACACAAGCTTATGTCTATACAGGTGCAGATGCACTTCACTGGCTGGAGACTTGGGATTTTATCATTTGTTTATCTTGGCAAGGACTCAATCTTATGAATGACCATTCAGGGCTGACTCTCAGAATTGATCAGTTCCATGTTCCTTTAAACAATATGTGCACTCAGATCTTTAGAAGTGCCTTCTGCGTCTAGAAGGGTCAGCTTGAAAATACTCCCATTTGGAATAAAAATCCAGTAACATTCTCAATATTAGTGCTTCATATTTAAAATATAACCTACATTTGTAGCACTTTCTCAAGATCATTTGTAGAACCCGTTCAGTGGTCCTTTAGGAAAATACATAATATAATGTTTAAGTTCGGACAATGTTTCACTTACTGCCTAGTTATAAAGACTTCAGTAACAAATGGCCTGATATTTTAATGCACATGTTAGTGCTGTACAGTAATATTACTGAGGTTTGAGGACGTCCATATAATATGCCTCCCTCTGTGCTAGGCTTCCTTTTTTAGTAGCAGTTAAACTCACGTTGCCCTGTGTCCCTCTGGTCCCTTCTGGTCTAAGAGAATTGCTGCAATTTTCATATCTTTCAAAATATTGAACTCACTGTAGCCTGGATGAAGAATGCTTTGCAAAAAAACATTTAAAATATCATCCACAACAAGTAGAATTTGGTTCATACATTTATATATAGATTAATTTCTGAAGATATAAAGATGCCTATACAAAACATAAACACACACCCTATTTATAGATATACTGTTGCAGTCAAACATTTGCATAACCTTGCAGAATTGCCAGAAATGTTGGCATTTATTTAGAAAATTGCAATTGCAATTAATGTCTGTGTATAAATATGGTCAATAGCCAGAGTTTGTTAGCTCTCACGTGGATGCACTGAGCAAGCTAGATACTGCGCCATGGGGAGCAGAAAGGAACTGTCAAAAGACCTGCGTAACAAAGTAATAGAATTGCATAAAGATGGAAAAGGATATAAAAAAATATCCAAAGCCTTGAAAATGCCAGTAAGTACTGTTCAATCACTTATTAAGAAGTGGAAAATTTGGGGATATCTTGATACGAAGCCAAGGTCAGATAGACCAACAAAGATTTCAGCCACAACTGCCAGTAGAATTGTTCAAAATAAAAATAAATAACCACAGGTAACCTCAGGAGTAATACAGGCTGCTCTGGAAAAAGATGATGTGGTTGTTTCAAGGAGCACAGTATGACGATACTTGAACAAAAATGAGCTGCATGGTCGAGTTGCCCGAAAGAAGCCTTTACTGTGCCAATGCCACAAAAAACCCTGGTTACAATATGCCCAACAACATTTTGACACCCCTCACCGCTTCTGGTACACTGTAATTTGGAGTGACAAGACCAAAATAGAGCTTTATGGTGACAACCATAAGCTTGGAGAGGGGTCAACAAGGCCTTAGTCAAAAGAATACCATCCCACCGTGAAGCATGGTGTGTGTGTTTTTTTCTTTGGGGGGGGGGGGGGGAGTTGTGTGCGTGTGTGTGGGGGGTTGGGTTGGGGGGGGGGGTGGTTGTTATCAGAAAATACAGGCAGACAATTTGCATTCTTCTGCACAAAGGCTGCTCATGGAAAGCTCTTGGACTTTCCAGCATGACAATGACCCTAAGCACAAGGCCAAGTTGAACCTCCAGGGGTTA
Organism: Discoglossus pictus; assembly: GCA_027410445.1. NCBI lineage: Eukaryota > Metazoa > Chordata > Amphibia > Anura > Alytidae > Discoglossus > Discoglossus pictus. The sequence goes on from CM050168.1 coordinate 17,340,251, forward strand.
CAGCAGAAAAAGGTAAAAGTTGTGGAGTGACCATCACAGTTTCTTAACCTTAATATCATGAAGCCACTCTGAGAAGATCTCAAACATGCGGTTCATGGAAGACAATCCAAAGACTTTGCATGATATGGAGGCATTTTGCCAAGATGAATGGGCAGCTATACCACCTGCAAGAATTAGGAGCCTCATAGTCCTCTATTATAAAAGACTGCACGCTGTAATTAATGCTAAAGAGGGACATACACAGTATTAAGAACTATGGGTATGCAAACTTTTGATCAGGGCTATTTGGGTGATTTCTGTTATCATTATGATTTTAAAAGGAGCCAAAAATATGTGATTATAAATGGCTTCCCATGATCACTATCCTTCAATAAAATACACTTTTTTTGCATGATCAGTAATATTTTAAAAATAATTTTCACAATTTCTTTCGGGGTATGCAAACTTTTGAGCTCAACTGTATATATATATATATATATATATATATATATATATATATATATATATATATTAAATAAACAGTACATTTGTGTTCACATTTGAATGTTTAAAAACAACTTAAAAAACTTGTTTCATGCCCAAAATTCCAAGAAATACAGTTATTACACTGCACTCTGGGAACCTTGGCAGGGACAGGCAAATGTGCCCACAAAGTCTTCGCTCTGGCAGTCCATAGCCATATTATCATGTGTTTATATTTTTTTGGGCCATTAACCAACCCAGTTTTGGAAGAGAACATATTGTATATATGTATAATACAGAAATGATGAATAACAAAATTGAATGAATTACAAGATCAAAGGCAATATGCATTTAGTCTAGAAAAATCATGCAGGCCCAATTTAGTTTTTTTAGCACATCTAAATTTTAGTAAAGCATTTGACACTGTCCCACACAATAAACGTTTATAATTTTTATTTTTGGAACTTGATTTAAATCTAGTTCAGCAGATCGCACATATGTTATGTTTGAAAGAGTCTTAGATAATGGAAAACAGTCAACGGAGGGGATGGCTACTAACAAAGTGCCTCAGGGGCCTGTGGTTGTGGGTAAATATATTTATTGATTTTACAAACAGACCTAAAGAGAAGTTTTACATTTTTGCAGATGACACAAAACCATGACACCGATATATGTATGTGGATATTCCACAAGGAGGAATGGTAAATATATGGAAACTAAAGTGTAATAATGGTTAAAGGCCCACTCATTATGAGATCATCAAGGGGTAGGGGAAATATATGTTTGAAAACATAACTGAGCATTGAAAAGGTCATTATGTCCGTTACAATTACAATAAATAGGTTTGACGCTTCTGTTGTACCCTGGAAGTATCTATCAGATGTTGGTGGAAACTGTGCGTGTGGAGGGGTGTTTACATTTCTGGAGATGCAAGCAATCTGCTTCTAGACCTGTAAGGGAAAGGATGAGGTGTCAGTTTGAATTGGATCCAATTATCTAACAAAGCCTTTCTGTTCCCTCATCCCTGCTCTTCCCTACTCTGACTGATAGAAAACACACTATCTTGATCCATTTCTTAGGATGAATTTTACCGGCTGATAATGTTGTTAGTTTGTTATATACTTCTCAGACAACTTAATTTTTGTCTTGAACTACAGATGTCCATTAACAAAAAAGCATCATCCCATATCCACTACAGGTTAATAAAATATATAAAAATAAAGGTTGTATTTTCTTATTTTGTTCATTATCAAGTTCATTTCTTCAAAAAAGCACTGTATAAATAGATGACTCACGGTTCCTTTAATCCCTCTGTTTAATGCTCTCTTTGGGGATCAGTTGAGTTTTCTCTCTCTACTAATTCTCTGTAACCAGACGTCCATGCCAAGACAGGGACAGAGTACACTTCTATCTAACATTTAATCCAGCATTATTGATACCTCCCACATGCTATCCGTATTATATATTACAATAGAGACCCATAGATTCCATCTTCAACAATGATTTGTCTAAAGTGCGGCTGGATGTGGAAAAAGTACTTCCCAGATTAAAAAGGATAATCTCCAGATGAATAAAATAATTCTGTCTTGCTTAAATCTCATAGGTTGGGATAGATGTTTTCTATATGCAATAATGACTTAGCCTCTTGGTGTCCACTGTAAACTAAAATCTACCCTGCTGAAATGGCAATTTCACCGACAATCCAAAAAACAGGATTTATAGGGCATAAACGTAATGTATATCTGGATTCTGGGCGCTGTCATTAGACCATGAACACTAACCCATGGCTCTTGTTATTAAGATAAACTGCTCTTATTATCAGAGTGTTTTATGAAGCAGCTACAATGTCAGATCTGTCATATCAAGGACTTGCCCCTGCTGAGAATTCATTTAACGGTTTATTATTAGTCGAATCTGAATAATTCAATATGTGTATTCACAGACAAGAAAAACACTGTCAGTAACATAGTAACTGAGGATGAAAAAAAAGACGATTGGTCCATTTTTAGTATATAGTATATGAATAGTGAACTGATCCAGAGGAAGCAAAAACCCAAATGAAAAATTGCCAATGGTCTCATTAAGGGGAAAATTCTTCTTGTTCACCAAAGCTGGCAATCAGATTATTCTTGGATCAACATCCAGCCTATTACAGTTATTATTTTATGCCAGTTTTATTCACCCTTGTCATGAAAACCCTGTTGCTTTCTTTAAGGTGAAATCTGTTTTCTTCAGTGTGTGACCTCTTGTCTACTGAAAACCTCTTGGCAAGCAAAGATCACCTATACTGAGGCTTGATGTATCATACAAGGTAAACATATAACCTTGTAGGTGCCATTTCTTTCTAATCTGGTTAACCACTCCGCATAGCTCAATCCCTCCTCCCCCTTAATTTTATTGCCTTCCATGAATCTTTTCCAGCTCAGATGTTTTATTTTAGAAGTGATGTCCACAATTGGACTCCATATTCCAAATGAGGTCTTACCAGGGTTTTATAGTGGCAGAATTACACTTGTGAATAAATGCAGTATTACAAGTATCTATAATAACTAACACATTGATTTATCCTTTTTTGTTATTGTTCTTTTAAGTTTGAAGTAGTTACATCTAGAACCTGACAATGATGTACATTAAATTTATTTTGACTTTTTCTGAGGACATGACAGCATCCATTTTAACCATTCCCAATGACATGGCAGAGTCCATTTTAACCTTTTCAGCGGACATGGCATCTTCAATTTTATCTTTCACCACGACATGACAAGGTCCACTGTAAATGCTTCTGATGACATAACAGCGCCAATGTTTTCCTGTGCTCAAATGGCAGGCTCCATTTTAACCTATCCTAGGAACATAACAATGTCTATTTTAATCAGTCCTGAGCACATGTCCATTTTAACCTGTCCAGATGACATGACGGGGCTCATTTTAACCTGTGTTGAGCACATAATAACCTAAAATGTTATCCAATTTAACTGGCCATGTATATAAAACCAACTAATCAAAGATCAGGTCCCAATTTTCTCTTCCATCTCTCTGTATAAAACCAAGTTCCGACTGTCATAGAATTTCACTAGCTGGGAAATATTAGCAATAATTGACAGCTTTATGTGAATCTGTATCGTCCCTAAAACCGAATTCATCCTCACTACAGCCTTATTAAACTATAATGATACATTTTCAAAGACATCATAAAAACAGCTTTGTGCACAAGTTACAATTCATCCAAAAAAACTCTTTTTGGAACCTGTAAATTCTTTTGGCTCTAGACGTCATATACTTGTACAAATCATATATAACCCACAGTAACTTTCTGATTTGTAATAATCCTCGTCTTTGAGAAATTCTTATAATAAAAAGTTGAGAAGAGAACATTTCAAAGTTCCCCGAGACCCTAATGAGCGATGTTCTGCTACCAGCTACCATCCGAAAAGTCATTTTGGTACAGTGTGCAGGAAAAGGAGCACTTTAGTCCCCTATTTAAACATATTCAAACACTAAGTTTGGTCATAGTAAATATGGTGTTTGAAAGTAAAAAACGAAATAATTATAGCTTTAAAAGGCCACTTTGTTTTTTTCATATATATATATTCTTTTGAATAATGAAACTTGAGAAAGTGCAAAATGTTTTTAGAAAGCCAATTCTGTGTTACTTTCTTAGCAGGGTGTGTCCTTGAAAACGAATGAGAGTCTATTAGTCCTGGTAGTTTTAGCTACCAAATTCCAATTGTGTGGATATCATTTTCTTCTTATTCAATATAAAAAGGATCATTGCATATAAGGAAAAAAAATACTACAGGGTTTTGGTTTTGCACAGTGTAGTGCTCCTCAGCTATCCCCTCACCGAGCAACTTCTCATTTGCCTTCTTAGTCATATGATTCCTGCAGCCAATAATAGTTAAGACATCTTGGGATGTCTTCAGTTATTCCATGTAATCGGCCTACTGCGCTCAGCAGGGAGTAAGGGGTGGTAAATACAGATTACCTCAGTCTGCTGCCTTTATATATATATATATATATATATATATATATATATATATATATATATATATCTATATATCTATATATATATATATATATTTATCAGAAGATGACTAGCAATATATATATATATATATATATATATATATATATATCAGAAGATGACTAGCAATATATATATATATATATATATATATATATATATATACATACATACATAATGCACATAAATATTTATATATATAAAATAAAAATAAAAATATATATATATATATATAAATAACAACAACAAAAAAAATATATATATATATATACATACAGTATATATATTTATATGTATCAGATATTTCACTACTATATGTGCAGTTAATGTGAAGGCTTCCTATAGGAGAATAGGAAAATGGGACTGCTTTGGGATGGGGGATTGTCTATTTGTACTGGGAACTGTTTCTAATGGCGACACTGACTGTACGACCAAATCTGTCACTGTATCTTTAAATGAAACTACCATTTTAAAGCAGGTAATAACAGCAATCTTGATGTACCAACTGATCCTAATCTGCCATAAAATTGCCATACATACATTTACAAATATAAAAAACACAAGTCATATATTGCGAGTCCCGATAAACTCTCGTGACCTTCAATGTATCAGAAGAAAATGGCTTGTTTTCCCTCTGTAATCTTCAGAGCGACATCCGCAAGGTTCTTTTTTACAACTAGACATTTATAAAAGCAATTACAGCAGCAATCACTTTGAAAGAGCAGTTGGAGGCTGACATGTTTAAACTCCAGAGATAGTGTTATCCATCTCATATGTGGACTCGCTGCGCAGCTCTGCAGTAAAACTCGCTCATGCAAATGTACGAATCTTTGTTTTAAACATCTGTTGGAAGGAAGGAATGCATGTCACATCCAGTTAGAAGAAATATGGAGATGCCATTTTTTGCAGAGAATTATTCTTATTTTCAGTAAAAATAAATAAATCTATATAACATTTTTATTCTAGGACCACTTATATGGACCACATATATGGTATTGTGAATGACCTAGTTTGATAATGGGCATAACTTTTTAAAATGGAAAAACTGTTGGTTTCCTTATTCTTTACTCAGCTTCTTCTAGGAAGATGTCCTTCTAAGCTAATGAGTTTTGCTAATGTGTGCTAATAACAGCACTGGCTGTAGTTACTGCCACATTCCTATTGTGCATATGGAACTTACTCTCTGCATTCAAAAATCTCTGCCAACATCAGCAATAGATGGACACCCAGCATTTAAAAATCAACATGTCCAAGACAGAGCTGTTTCTTATTTCTCCTTCCCTCTCCACATTTGTACCTGTCTTACTGTTGAGAATTAGATGTCTTGGTGTCATACTAGACTCTTTCCTTTATCTCCCACATTAAATCACTAACCAAATTCTGCTGTCTCCAAATTTTGTCTTTTGCTCAACACTACTTGTTGTTCAGTCGTGTACGGCTCTCCATGATTTTATTGACCGCAGCTTGCCAAGACAATACTAAGACACTACTCCACACCCTCAGAATGTCAGGCCTTCACTTTTGCATCTCCATCCTAATTACCCTTCACTAAACTGCCTATCCCATTCCAATTAATGCTTCTGCCAGACTCGTCCTCCTCACCAAACACACATCATTTGCTGCCACTCTCTGACCCTATACTGGCTCCTGATTTCCTCAAGAATACAATTAAAAATCCTTGAGGATTCACAGACAAAGCACTTATCAACACAGCACCTCTCTGCATCTCAACTCTTGTCTCATGTACACTGCAAACCGCCTCTCCACTAAGCCCCAAATATTCTCATCCTCGACCATCACCTCCTCACGTCATCGCCTGCAAGCTTCACAAGATCAGAGCCCCATTCTTTAGACTTGTCTACCTCGCTCTAGTAGACTTTTTCTTAGTCTTCAAATAGACAAACATTCTCTAAAAACCCAACTGTTCAGAGAAGCTTACATCTACCTCCCTAACACAGCCATGCATAACTTCATATCAGTTATCCATTCTGGTTTGCGTACCTCACCCCCATCACAATTGAAAATGAATCCATCTTTTTTGTTCTGTTGTTAAGTCGAGTCTCCGTGACCCCATGGGCCACATCACGCCAGGCATAACTTGTGTCTGGTTGTGCTCATCCATAATGTTTCATGGCAAAGATACTGGAGTCGGGTTGCCAGTTTTTTCTCCAGTGGACCTCTCTGCTATGACCTGCCCATCTTGGGTGACCCTTCATGACATAACTCACAGCTTCATTGAGGTACAAAAGCCTCTTCACCACAACAAGGTAGCGATCCAGAAGGGGTTAATCCATCTAGCAGTCCCCCTATTATTATGATTATCCTTGATTTATAACTCGCCAGCATATTCCGTAGTGCTATACAGGGGTTAAGTATAAGGCAAAAAAACGTATCCCTTATTATCTCTTAGATTGTAAACTCACCCGAGAGCAGGGCCAATAGGGCCATCGTCTCCAGATGTAACTGTGTATGTACAAACATGCAGTCCTGCTTTATCTGTCTTCTAATTATGTACATAATGTGCACCCATTATTTATTGTATTCCTAGCGCTATAGAACCTGCTGAGGGTCTAAAAATAAAATATAATAATAATAATAGAGTCCATGAAAAAAGTAATAAAATGGAGGCTGCAATAATATTAATTTACCTTTTAAAAACATGTTACCTACTTTCAAGCACAGTTCTTCAAGAGTATATTTTAAATGTATTAGAATTTAATTAGAATTGAATATAAATTGAATATATTTCTGTACATTGTTTTTAATTATTAAAGTATAATGGCAACATCGTAAATATATATATATATATTTGCAGTAAAATAGAATATCTTACAATTCACTATTTAAACCCTTTATGCAAAAATGGTATTAAATGACAATCAACACCTAAGAGCCTCATTCAATTCCGAGTTGCCCAATTGAATAGGGCTCTATATAAGCACATACAAAAAATGTTCACAGAACTTTTTAGTTACTGAACCTCTATCCAAAACCAAGGTTTTCAACAACTAAAAAATGATGTCAAAAAAATGTTTTGTGCTTATATAGAGCCCTATTCAATTGCCAAAATACAAATTGAATGAGGACCTAAGACATCTGAGGACTCTCTACCCAGCACCCCTGTGCCCCCATGCTGCTTCTCCTCACATGCAGCAGAATGTCACTGTCATCCACCCCAGAAGAGATAACCTCACTGCTGTATCTGTAGGATTTTGGGAGTTGCAGTTCTTTTGCCTGTAGTTGATCTATATTGATAATAGAACAGGAGAACATCTCCCAGCGTGCTATTTAGAGAAGATATGAAGTGTCTTGATTAGCAGCACAGTTCAGTCAAGGCAAGGCAATCTGTACTTTTCGATAAAGCTGTTTAAGAAACTTTAAATTAACACTTTTATCAGAGCTGCAACATGGAACCCCCTGCAATCAGCCACCTGCCTACTCTGCCTAATGGTAAATATGGCCGTGATAACAACCAATTAAAATTGTATTCATTCATATGCGCACTTTTCGGTTCTGTAATAGCTGACGCCTTTGCTGTATCACTTTAAGCTCTGCGCAGTGCAGTGTCCTGATATAAAAGTATATTTGCTTGATTGAGCTCCAGAGCAGGCCCAGATACTTCATCAAGCACAGAAGCATTACATTGTGAGTAAGGTGCAGGAAATCAGCAGATATACACTTACAAGGCAGGTAGCTGAACGGTACAAATTATGGCACTCGTTCCTTACCAGTGTGTAAATTGCTTAATAGCTTAATTAATTGCTACTCACAGACAAAATGCTGGTTGGAACCTCGGAAAATGGTTTAAATAGGCAAAGAAAGGTTACAGATAAATACGTATTTCAGTTTTATAAATGGATTAACTAATAAGTATTTCAGTTTTGGACATAAGATTTTCTGTACTATTGCTTTTTCTTGTCAAATTATTGCTTTTAAAGCAACATAAATCATAATTTACAGTGCTTTCTCAGTAATGCAATTTTTTAGAACCTGGACAATGGTCATCAAAGTCATAGATTTCTGCCAAGCATAAGAAAACATAAATCACATTTCAGATTTTTTGCATAAAAAAATAATTTGGACAATTCTGGAGCAGGCAATTACAATGGATTTTGAACTGATTTTGTAAAAATATTATGATTTAGGGATGATTTTTATGTTGATTAAAATTAAACCAATGAGGGTTTAAAATGCAGACTGTAAAATGTTCAGATTATAAGGGATCTTTTAGATAGTCCCATGGCCAGGAAGAATTGTTCCTATTTAGTGTAATTGGGCTTTAGACTTCCATACTGTGCGCAGTGCTCCACGGTTCGTGCTGTAGGACGCCTGGCAGTGTCCGCGCTCTCTGTGCATCCCTTGGGCCTGAGATTTCCAGATAATGAAAGATTATCCTCTGGAACAAGCTTCTCTTACACATTACAGACGTCTCTCTGCTGGAAAGCATCCAAAATATTGCACTTTACCTGTGCATTTCTTAAAGGGCAATTTCCATCTAAATTTTGGTTTATTATATACTAAAGCTAAGTAGTAGAGAAGAGTAACTAACTATATAAAACTTACGGGAACTACCTAGGTTGACAGCTACTCCTCCATGTTACACCGAATGCAGCTGGCTTTTAAGCTGTGATGCTTACATTTATATTCTGTGTTCTTCAGCAGCTCACACTACCTAATATACATAGGTCTTGTAGCAATTAAAGGCAAGTGTTACAACTTTAAAACATGGATCTTTTCTGTTATGTCCCCCCCAGCGCAGTGGTGTGCAGCGTCTAGTAGGTGGCACAACAGTAGCAAGCCAAGACTTTGTTGAATTTGTGTGATGATTAGAGTTAGAATTTAGGGTTAGGATTAGAGTTAGGATTTAGGGTTAGGCTAGTGTCAGATGACAAGCTTTACATAGTAACAGTGGCGTAAACCTAACCCCTAACCTTAAGAATACATTCAACAAAGTCTTGGCACACCACGTTGCATCACCTGCTGGCCGCTGCATGCCATAACAGGAAAGTTCCTTAAACATTTATTAGAACTTCTACAAGTGAGCTCTTTCATATAAAAGCAACTTGTGTTAGTGAAACGTCCCCTTTAAAGGATTACTGTGGTCAAATGTTTGTATATGGTATTTTTAATAAGTAAACTAACTGTGCAAAATATTTTGAGAAAACAATAGAGTGATCCAGGCCCAAAATACCAGGCAATTTTACCATAAACAGGAGAAACAGCAAACCCCAAACGTTCAGACATCATTCATTAGGCCTCATCAGTGGTCCTGAAACGTACATCTGCTGTTTCTCCGGTTCAGGGTAGAAATTGGGGCTCCATGGTCAAATCTTATTGAATTTTGCCAGATGTCTCTGCAATCTAAGGAGAAAACAAACTGATGGAATCTCTATGCATGGCTTTTTCATTAAAGGACAGAGAAATGATGTCATCATTGAATTAGAGTCTCATATATTATACAAGCATAAATGGATTGTTAAAATAAATTATCAGATTTCCGTAGCGGTTATTTAACACACCTTAAAATATTCCCAACTTTGCATCAAGATGAACAGGGACAGGTACAATATAAGGAGTCATCAAAATCCACTGCATAATAGGGATCAATCATAACTTCTCAAGAAACAAAGTTATTTTCATTCGTATTAAAAAAAATGGATTTAAAAATAGTTTGATGGAAAAATAAACTTACTTTTTCTTTTATATAAATGTTTTAACAAAATTAATTATTATTATTTTATCCTCCTCAATGCAAATGTAATATAAAATCCACGCTTATGTCTAAGAAGCCCGCAGAATAACAGATGCTTAACCCCAGGAACCTCCCCCAATCTTCCTGTTTTCTATCATAAGAACTGCCACCTTGCTTCTAAAGCCATGCCCAAAGAGCACGGGCTTCATTCTCCCAGTGTCTCATGCTGCACAGGCACACAGCCTACCACTGTCTGCTTGTTAACAACAGGTAGTATAAAGCCTGTAAAGATAAGACGCATTTCGACACTCGTTCTGTTGCTTCTTCAGTTAAGATAAACAATCTCCACAACATGTAAATTACTATTCACATGTTTTGGAGAACGAGTGGCGAAACTATTTACATGTTTTGGACATTTTTTATCTTAACTGAGGAAGCCACAAAACGAGTGATGAAACGCGTTTTATCTTTTTTATGAAATTTTTTATTGTTTATGTTGAATGAATTTGGAATAAAGACCATTTCTACATGGAATATATTACAATCCGAGTCGATTTTTTGTGGTGAACTTCAACACATGTACATGTACATACAGTGGTAGTATATTTGTATACAATATTATCTGATTACTAAACATCATTACCAGGAGACAAGACCCGCAAGTCGTCCCAAGTTATGATCAGGAGATCATCAAGCATTTGCAATTGTAATATCACATAAATATTGAGGTATATAAAGGTGAGAGTTCAAACAATTAATTTCCAAGATTTTCCAGCATTTTATGAAGTGACCTGCGCAAGGTTCTTGTGCACTTTCTCTCCCCCATCCCTCTTATTTTTATGGATGAGGATGAGGAGGGAGGATGAGGAGGGGGGATGAGGAGGGGGGTTGAGGATGGGGGGGTCGAGGTTGAGGAGGGGGTTGAGGATGAGGAGGGGATGAGGAGGGGGGCTGAGGATGAGGAGGGGGTTGAGGATGAGGAGGGGGGTTGAGGTTGAGGGAGGTTGAGGAGGGGGTTGAGGATAGGAGGGGGGTTGAGGTGGAGGATAGGGTTGAGGATGGGGGGTTGAGGATGAGGATGGGGGGTTGATGAGGAGGGAGGTTGAGGATGAGGAGTGGGGTTGAGGAGGAAGGTTGAGAATGAGGAGGGGGAAGAGACACAGGGAAGGGAGAGGGGGGGAAGAGACACAGGGAAGGGAGAGGGGGTTAGAGACACAGGGAAGGGAGAGGGGGAAGAGACATGGGAGAGAGAGGGGGACACAGAAGGCACAAGAGGGACAGCACATTTCCCACCCTCGGCTTATACTCGAGTCACTCATTTTACCCAGTATTTTGTGGTAAAATAGGTGCCTCGGCTTATACTCGGGTCGGCTTATACTTGAGTATATACAGTGTGTGTATATATATATATATATATATATATATATATATATATATATATATATATATATACATACATATATATTTTAAATATAAATTATTCATTGTTTATGTCATATTATTATTATTACTATTATCATTACTATTTTCAATATGGGCCTTTTCATGAGAACATCTACTTCTAGTGATGATTGGTTTATTTCGGCCAACAGACGTCAAAATGAAACTTATGCTGAGCTTCCAAAAAGCCCTGATCCTGATATACAAATCAACAAAAGTAATTTGCATGTAATTTCTCTACACAGCTAACACTCTTTATCTGAATTCCGTCTCACTTGACAATTTAATGATAATCGCTTTGTGTTACTATATCATCTTTGCGAATGCTCCTATGCACGGTACTAGAATAAGGCACAGGAAAAAAGTATGTATGCCCTAATGCATTCTGCCTGATACCAAAATCATAGTCATTTTCTTTCTGGATTAAATTGTTCAGTAAACAATTACATTTCAATTAAAGAGAGGGCGTTCAGGCTGAAATAAACCCTACCACGTACATTCCACTTTCATTATAACCCGAAAAAAGCAAATCCCCAGACAAGTATTAAGCTATTAAAATAGGTTTTGAAGAGGAATATGAGAAATGAGACAAACAGAGGTTTATAAGAAAAAAAAATGAATTTAAGTGCAATTTAGTGCTCAAACAATAAGGCTTCATTTGTTTATTTAGTTACTGATTAGCAATAAAAGTAACATTTGTAGGAAAGAACTAATTTTAGGCCCTATTCACTTGCAAGCCCGCAACTCGAGCGTTGTAGGCAATATGTCTGCGGGTGTGTTGCGGGCTCCCATTCGTCTCAGATTCTGTAGCAATTCAATTGCTCAGTTACTGACCCAAAGCCGACTCCGTAAACCATGCACTGGTTCGTAGCAGTTCCGGGCATTAAGCAAGCCCGTAACCTCCCATTTCAAATCAGCCAATAGAAAATGAGACCGTCATTATTACGGCAGTAAAACATGGAGGTTACATGTCAATCAATTAGGTTCGGGGTCCGATATGCGATCAGACTCACAAACCCGCAATAAAGAATGATGAAAATTAATGCCATCACTGTTCTAGTCCATATGGGTGGCCAGATATGTATTAACTCATTGATACCCAAGATCGATTTTAACCCCGAAGATGAAACCTAAAAATAAATCTTATATACTGCCAATTTGCGGTCTTGAGACTGCTGTGCAATTAATTCTAATGTCTATCGTCACTTTCCCCGATTATTTACAGTGCAGTATTGTTTTTTTATTTGCATTTACAGTGCTACAAATAGGTGTTAAACCCCCTTGCGGGTCCTCTCTAACACTTGTAAGATTTTGTCCTTCTTTCGCCATTTACGGGTATGAAACATTTGCGGGCTTGGGGAATTGGAGCAATTGAATAACAATTTGTGATTTAAGCCATCGTAATTCTTGCGAAAGTGAAAGATCGAAGGCTTAGGGAGGCTGTAAGTTACGGGTTTAACCATCGCAAAGTTTTCAAATACGTGTTCTTCAAATACTTAAATTTGTTTGCTTTAAAACAATTATAAATTGTTTTCATTAGTAAGTCATTGGTTCTAAATCAATATCTTCCACTTGTTTAGATCTTTACAGTGGACATATAATTAATTTGATTATGTTACTGTGGAATTGAAGTTTGTTTTTACAGATAAGAATCATTAAAGGACCACTGTTGTGTCTCTTTATAAGCCTTCTATGGATTGATGTATACCAATTTATTTCCTAACCATCCAAATTCTCACTGACCATATAAAGAGAAACACAATTAATATTTATACTGGTCTTCTCACCTTAGTTTCATCTTCAGTGCATGATTTACCAGACCATTAACATCTAATTAAATATTCAATTTATCAGCAGGTTATAGGGCACCAATTACAGAGTAAAACATTTATCTTGTACGTGCAAGGACTGTTATTGATGCATCTCTGTCCTACAAAATATCCCATCCACAATGACCGAGATAAAACACTGAAATGAACAAAGTAAGGAATAGATCATATTCTCACCATAAGGATTAAAAAATATATATTCGGAAAATGTGTTCTTTTCACGAACTCCACAAAATAAGCAACATGTTTTTAGAAAGTAAAAAAAAAAAAGAAAAAGGAATATGGAAGGTTACTGGATTTTACTATGTATATAATATCCCTGTGTATCTATTTACTTTTATGTACTTTATTTTATTAAGAAGTGCTTATAAGCTCTGTTTTGACTGCCTAAAATCAAAAAAATAGTCCCTGTATGGGTCTGCCCTATGTAGACACAGAGAGCCTGGTGTTTTTAGAGCCTTCTACAGTATAAATGGCAACCTGGTGAGTGACCAACTTGTTCGATATGTAATGGAAGATTGTTTTTATTAATAAAGAGCAATATACTGAATAAATTCTAAAAACTTAGCTCTAAAGATCAATTAATATAAAGTATGACACACCAGTTAAAGGTGGTGGGGGGTATTAGAGGCAGTGGCCGAGCTAGTGCATGGAGGGCCCTGGTGCAAAAAGAAACATTTTTGCAGCAGCGTGAGCACTAGGCCCCAGATTCAGGGCCCAGTACATTGCGCCGTCTGCACCGGCGGTACATAGTTACGTGGTTACATAGTATTTGAGATTAAAAAAAGACTTTAGTCCATCAAGTTCAACCTTTTGAGATCTCCTCTGATCTAAAATATGCAGATTAGTTGGTAATTTATCCTGATTAAGGCAAACAGAAAAAAAAACATTGATACTTTGTCAATCGTCTCAAAAAGGGAAAATAAATGAATTCCTTCCTGACCCCATATACTGACGATCGGATTCCTCCCTGGAGCAATACTTCCTCTCTAATTATCCAGGATAACCCTGAATACCCTTTTTATTCAAAAATATATCCAATCCCTTTTTAAAGTTATCTATCAAATCCGCTGTCACTACCTCCTTTTGTAGAGAATTCCACAGATTAACCACCCTTACTGTGAAGAACCCTTTTCTTTCTTTAAGGTAGAATCTTTTTACTTCTAACCTCAAAGGATGTCTACTTGTCAGTATCTCCGCCACTGATCAGAGTGATTATTGGGGACATACCAGGTTTTCTGTCTCGTTTCTAATATTGGCGACGGGTTACAAAGTATATGCATCTTGTTGTTATAATTACTGTATGATTATTTGCATTGCATTCATTTGTTGCTCATTTTATTACCCATAAATCACACTTTTATGGGACTTTTTCACCCCAAAATCTAAAACAACATGAAAAACTAGCTATACATAGTACTAGCCATTTGATATTAAAATGGATCATTCTTGAGACCATCAGCATTGATTCATCTGTATTCTTATGTAAATCAATGGCTCCTAAAAATTAATTAGCTGCTTTGGTGTGCAAACAATGCCCCCTAAAGTTATAATGCAGTTAGATCCCTACCACCACCTATATCAAGAACTGTGAGCCCCAATTAGCATATAGGAGCCACACAATCAAAGCAGAATATTTCAGGAATGATTTACTGTAGAGAAATATAACTAGTAGAATGTAGACAGTTCTCTTTATGATGAAATCAGCTTCCTATTGTGGCGACAGTGCCCCTTTAATATGATAATATATATAAATTGGAGTATTTTATCACTTTATATTAATGTAATTATTATATGTTTCAAAAAAGCTTATTAACACATAAAATAAAGAATGTAAAAAACTAATACTGCCTCTAATTCATCCATTTTATAATCAATTATGTTGCTGTGGAATCTACTATTTTGGTTTCCATCGATCAACTTTCATGAGACTTTGAATAAAGAGAATATTTTAACTGCATAACGGGAAAGTGGCAGCTACAACTATCAGTGTTCTCAGAAGGATGGAAGGAAAGCTCATTAGTTTAGTTGCAAAATGTAAAGCTTGTGCTTATTTTGTAATATTTAAATGTGTGCCTTTAATATGCCGCTTTGTTGCTCCAATATGCTAATTTGAGACAGAGTATGCTAATTTTTATTTCAATGTTGTTATTGTTCTTCTCACCACGGAAGCAAACAAAAACACTGTGTGACTAACTAATACACCAGAGCAGCTAATTAGTACATGTATGCCGTTCTTTTGCTTAATAATGCTGCACCATTATATCAGGAATGATTTACTTATTTAAAAATGTCAAGTAAACAATGTACTAGCTTTTTTTTTCTCTATAGTATATTATTTCTGAGATATTCAGCATTGTTTTAGCATTTAAGGCTCAGTTTACTAATTGGCGGCTCAGAATAGTTGATAAATGTACGGGTTCTAACTGAATGACAACAGTGGGGGTCATTGTTTTGGCCACCACAGAAACAAACAAGCAAACTGCAATTGTAATTAGCACATCAAAACAAGCTATTCGATTTTCAGGAGCCTCTAATTTGCATACAAATACAACAACAAATTATACTGGATTTCTCAGGAACAGTTCATGTTATAAATAAATGGTTAATACAATGTATAGACCATTTTCTATACATAACGTTGAAGAATAACTTGATTTTGGGGTAACAGAGTCCCTTTAACTACACATTAGTAAAATCACATACACAGATGTTTGGTTCAATGTTGCACTGTAGTTCAAGAAAACCTGCACATGTTTGAGGAGTGGGGTTTGTAAAGTATGTATCAAGTCATGAGCCTAAAAATGTTTTAAGAGAAATTCAGAATTTTTTTATTGAATATTTGGTTAATACATAGAGACATCTTGTCATTGCTCCATGAATTTGTGAAAGCTGTAGCATGAGGGCCATGATTTTATCAATCAAGGGATGGAAGAGGGAGCGGTGCAGAGGGTTTGTTAGGTAATTGAATCTCATTCATTTGACCGATGCCCCCTCTCTCACACATGCTCAGAAGAAGGCATGGTGCATCAAAAGATGCAAGTCCTGCTCTGTAGAAATGGAAGCACCTCTCTCACACACAGACCACACAGTGTGTTGGATGCCTCCAAACACCAGCAGAGGCATATTTTTTCAGTTCAAGACTGAGCTTTATTTCTTCTTGTTTAGTCGTTCAGTTGTGTACAACTCTCTGTGAACCCCATGGACAGCAGCGCGTCAGGCACATCTGCCAGCCACGGCCCCTCTGAGCTCCATCAAGCTTATGTTCATTGCTTCAATTACCTCTTCTATCCATATCGGCCTCTGTCGTCCCCTTCTTCATGTGCTTTCAACGTTTCCCACCATCACAGTCTTCTCTAGGGAGTCTTCCCATGATATGACCAAAATATTTGAGCTTTAGTCTCATGATCATACCTTCCAGTGAACAGTTTGTCTTGGTTTCCTGCAGTATTGATCGATTGGTTCTTCTTGCAGTTCAAGGGACAGTTTTCTCCAACACCACAATTCAAAGGTGGCAATTCTATGGCACTCAGACTTCTTTATGGTCCAGGACCATATATATATATATATATATATATATATATATATATATATATATATATATATATATATATATAAACTATATATAACTGTACAGTGAATCTTTAAATTTCTTGAAAACTGGAATCTTATCACTGGATGTCCTTTTCCATTCACAGTCCTTTAATCTAGCAGTAATGTATTCTCACAACTTCCTTTTGATTGTATCCACCTTAAACTCATATATGTTGTCTCGGCTTATTTTCTTAGTCTTTCATAAAACTGTATCAAAGAAATTCATTCAAAGAAACCCACAGCAAAAAGGCTTTTGTGCCTCCTAGTAAGTGTTTTTTTGTGGTCAATTATTCTCATTGCCGAGACAGATGAAGCAAAGGCAAGTACGTTCTGTAGTCAGAGGATACACAACGCCAACACATAGCTAGAATGATAATGGCTATGATACGAGCAACGCCAGTATTAAAAGGATCACACATCTGCAGATTTAAACCTTATCCCTGACTCTAAAATCTGAAAGCAGCCCTGACCTTTATGCCTTGTGCCAGACTCTATGGCTGGGACCTGCCCTGACCTTTATGCCTTGTGCCAGACTCTATGGCTGTTACCTGCCCTGACCTTTATGCCTTGTGCCAGACTCTATGGCTGTGACCTGCCCTGACCTTTATGCCTTGTGCCAGACTCTATGGCTGTGACCTGCCCTGACCTTTATGCCTTATGCCAGACTCTATGGCTGTGACCTGCCCTGACCTTTATGCCTTGTGCCAGACTCTATGACTGTGACCAGCCCTGACCTTTATGCCTTGTGCCAGACTCTATGGCTGTGACCTGCCCTGACCTTTATGCCTTGTGCCAGACTCTATGGCTGTGACCTGCCCTGACCTTTATGCCTTGTGCCAGACTCCATGGCTGTGACCTGCCCTGACCTTTATGCCTTGTGCCAGACTCTATGGCTGTGACCTTTATACCTTGACCCTGTCTCTGACAAGTGCCAACTTCCCTGACCATTTTGTATGGAATGAGACTGAATTTTGCCACCTGCCCTCACTGTGCTGCCTTGAATCTGAAGAGCGCCAGCTTCCTTTATTGTTTTGTATGTAATGTAATTCTGAAGTTTGCCGTATGCTCTCTCACCTTTCTGCTTTTAACCCTGAAGACTGCCCACTTCCCTAACTGTTTTGTATGGAATGTGACTCTGGCACCAAACTGTCTTGGAATGTGACACATGCTCTCTCCTTTCTGTCTTGACTTTGACTCTGAAGAGTTCCAGCTTCCTTAACTGTTTTGTATGGAATGTGACTCTGAAGTTTTCCACCTACCCTCACAATTTTTTTATGGAATGTGACTCTGAAATTTGCCACCTACCCTTGCCTTTCTAAGTCACATTCCATAAAAAAATGTGAGGGTAGGTGGCAAACTTCATAGTCAAGGCAGAAAGGCAAGGGCATGTAGCAAACGTCAGAGTCACATTACATACAAAATGGTCAGGGAAGCTGGCACTCTTCAGAGTCAAGGCAGAAAGGCGAGGGCATATAGCAAATGTCAGAGTCACGTTACATACAAATTGGTTAGGGAAGTGGACACTTTGGAGTTTGCCACCTACCTCACTTTCCTGTCTTAACTCTTACTCTGTAGAGTCCCACTCCATGCAAAATGGTCGGGGAAGCTGGCACTCTTTAGAGTCAGAGTCAAGACAGAAAGGTGAGGGTAGGTGGCAAACTTCAGCTACCCCAACCATTTTGTATGGAATGTGACTCTGACGTTTGCTACCTGCCCTCGCCTTTCTGTCTGGTCTCTGAAGACTGCCAGCTTCCATGACAATTTTGTATGTAATGTGACTGACGTTTGCTACTTGCCCTCGCCTTTCTGCCTTGACTCTGAAGAATGCCAGCTTCCATGACAATTTTGTATGTAATGTGACTCTGACGTTTGCTACCTGCCCTCGCCTTTCTGCCTGGTCTCTGAAGAGTGCCAGCTTCCATGACAATTTTGTATGTAATGTGACTGACGTTTGCTACTTGCCCTCGCCTTTCTGCCTCGTCTCTGAAGAATGCCAGCTTCCCTGACAATTTTGTATGTAATGTGACTCTGACGTTTGCTACCTGCCCTCGCCTTTCTCCCTTGACTCTGTAGAGTGCCAGCTTTCCTGACCATTTTGACTCTGAAGAGCGCCAGCTCATGAGCATTTACTGGTTCTCGCCATAGCTTTAAAGAATTAATGAGCAAGAAACTTCTGCAGGATTTTTTTTATTATTATTATAAGACAGTCAGAGATGGAAAAATAATGAAAAAAGTTGTGAGTATATTTATGATTCTAAAGGGCGCTGAAAGAGACAAGTTGCTATGGAGATTTGGTGTATGTACATTAGCAATCCGTTTTATTTCATCTCTTTCATATCCCAGAACTGTTTGCTACTGGATTTTCAGGGAATAAAGAATTATTAAAGGGGACAGGAAAGCCAAGGCACATTTTCACAGATTGTTCTTTTAGAGATCATTTATGGATCGTGTAAAATTAAAGGGCCACGGTAGTCCGAACATTTCTAGTAAAAGATCATGATTAAAACATTTTTTTAAAGAATTGATCTATAATGCAGAAAAAAACACAATTAACAATGTCTCCAAGAGTCCTTGTAAAATTGTCCTCTTAACTAACTGGTAAGAAGAAGGTATATCATATACATTATTTTTTTATCTACCTGTTGGTTTATTGTTAATATAATTTATTTTCCACAGGGAACATACAACTTTTGTATTGTATCATCTATATTTTAATTTATGACAGGAAATACTGGTCTTTAGTGTCCCTTTAAAGTATCCAAATATATTTAAACAATTAAAGGATCCTTTGATCATTTTTTTTCTACATGTGGTTTTGATTATCTAAACCTGAAAATTGACAAAATGTTTTTAGAAATTAAAATAAATTAACACAAGCTTTATACTTTTATCTGTCATTATTATGTTACTTTTTTCAGAATGGCGTGTCCTTTTCATTAGAAGTAATGGAGATTTCGGATACTCCTAAAGCACTCTACTTTGAAAGTCTATTCCCACCTCTGAAAGTTCATTGGAAGAAACCAAAATTGTTGCGTTAAACGTATATGCCTTTTTTTTTTGTCCACATAACAACAGTAATAGAGAAAAATATACACTCTGTAAGGTATAGAACAACTATGTATTCTGCAGTACAGTGACAGAATAGGTAAGAAATTATTTAGACAGACCAGACTAGGAGAGAAATGGGTCTCCCAAACACAACACAAACATGAGTTTTCCTAAACACAATACAATACACAAGGCAAACTATGTAGGTGAGAAATGGTAACCCAAAAATAATAGGTACAAAATGCTTACAGTAAAGAAGTAGAAGCCAAACCACAAAAGGTTGACACCATCTACCACCTCCCACCTTTATTAATAAATAAAAAAGATCCAAAAACGTTCTTATCCGATAATGCCGATCACACAGAAGGTCTGTAAAAGTAAATTAACTCTTATCAATTTGAGATCTTACCTGGAGACTTAAGGCAAAAAAATTCTTTTTTTAGAAATCCGTTCTGGATACTATATTGGGTTACCCAAGATGGACAAGTCGTAGCAGAGAGGTCAGACCCATTTTGGTCAAGTGATCAAGCAACTGGCAAGCCACTCCAATATATCCTAGGATAAGCACAACTAGAGACATAAAACTGGCACACGAAGATGAGGCTCTCTGGTCAGAATGTGCCTAACACATTACTGGGGAAGAGAAGATTAGCACCAGATCTAATAAAGTAGTTGGGCCGAAGTCGAGAGGACGTCCTGCTGCGGATGTGTCTGGAGGGGACAGTAAAGTTTGCTGCAAACAATTCCGCATAGGAAAGTGGAACGTTATAACCCTGACCAAAGGAAAACTGGACATGGATATGAGATTCCAACAATAAACATTGATATTGTGTGAATTAGTGAACTCAAATGGACTGGAATGGGACATTTCATATCAGACAACCACCAGATATTCTACTGTCGTCAGGAATTCCGCAGAAGAAATTGAGTAGCTCTCATAGTCCTACACAGGATGGCCAAAAGACTGGTTACAACCCGATAAATGACAGAATGATTTCATTTCGAATTCACGGCAAGACATTTAACGTCACAGTGACCCAAGTCTGTGCTCCAACCATGAAGGAGACTGAAGTTGTCCAATTCTAGAAGGATATTCAACACCTCCTAGATATAACACCAAGAAAATATGTTAATCTCAACATAAAAGATTGGAATGCTGAAGTAGGAGACCAAAAGATACATGGAATAATTGGCAAGTTTGGCCCTTGTAATACAAAATAAATCAGGTCAGAGACTAGTAGAATTCTGTCAAGATAATGGTCATAGCAAACACCCTCTTCCAATCAGACTGACTATATGCTTTGTAGCCAAAGATTGAGGAGCTCTATACAGTCAGCAAAACCAAGACATGAATCTGACTGCGGCTCAGACTATGAGCTTCTTATTGCAAAGTTCAAAATTAAACGGAGGAAGACAAAGAAAATGATCAGACCAAGCAGATACAAGATAAATAATATGCCCAGTGAATATATAGTGGAGGTAAATAATAGATTTAAGAGATGAAGAAACCTTTTTTCGTGGTTTTAGAGCTGAAATAAACTGGTTGCCTAAAAAACTTTTTCCTAATCTGTATTTACATTTTTCAAGAGGATTTAAAAGCTTTAAGAGTGGTGAGTCAGCTGTTATTTTTTCCTCTCACTCCTATCTCTCTCCATCTATCCTTTAGGAAGCTTCCATATGATCCCTCACGTAGTATGATTGGCCACTGATCTTAAAAAGACATTGTTTACCACTGTGCGTTTTCTTTTCTCAAATTATTCTCTTAAAGCAGAAAACCTGAATCAAAAGATTAACTTAACTGGTGGTTGTCCAATTCAGCCAGTGTAATGTTCATGAGTCATACTTCATTCATGTGTAAAGCATGCACTTTTAAATGCATGGAAAATGTGCTTTGGTGAAAGCACTATGGACACTGGATTCTAAGCTCAAAGACAATTGGTGACTTCATTAATTTTATCTACCTCCATGTAATTTTTATTTAAAGTATATATATTTATTTTTTCTAAGAAGCTCCCAGAGTAAAAGATTTTCAACTTATGGAAGCTCCCCCAATCTTCCTGTTTCCTATGATGAAGAGTGCCATTTTTCCCTTCTGTAACCTAAGGGGTTACACACTGCCAGTTTCTCATACTGTTGCAAGAAGACAGTTGCATGTGTATCTGAGCCGCATTAGACACCTGGGGCCTCATTCTATTAGCGGCCGCAGCCGTTGCGGGGCCGCAAGGACTGGCCGCAAGCTATTCTGCTATTCTATTCCCTTACGGCCAGAGGCTCCGGCAGGCTTGCGGCCGGTGCCTTGCTATCTCTTGCGGCCGCTCGCGCCGGAGGAAATCCTTTGATCTTAAACGGCCGCAAGAGTTTTGCAATTCAATTCCTCCAGGAAACCTCTCTGCAAGGCTAAAAGTGAGCCGCTGCTTACTTGCAGGAAAGAGGTCTCGCTAGCACCAATTAAGCACATAAAATAGCTCAAATAAAGCCATCCTGCACTTTGAGAAGACTATAAAGGGATTTTAGGTGTTAGAAAAAACAGCACATAATTATCCTGTACTCAAATCCGTAAAATATTTTATTTTTAATATCCGTAAAATATCCATGTAAAAAGTCCAGAGTGCTTGGAGCACCTCAGACCCGCCCACGCCGCAGCCGGAAAATAAAGAGTTAATTTGAACTCGGGTTTGGGCAGATGTGCAAGCTTGAGAGTGGGTTCCTTTTAATCCTCATGTCCCCCAATATGATCCCTAGCATTTACAGAGCTGTACAGTGCAGGCTTGAATTTATTTTTGAGTTTTTATATTTCAGAGCTTACGGCCGGTTCCAAGATATGCGGCCGGCCGTAAGAGGAGATCCCTGCGGGGCCGTATAATAGAATCGCGAGTTAACTGAACCCCCGCAAGGAATCGCAGCCTTACGGCCGATTTACGGACGATAATAGAATGAGGCCCCTGTAGTGTGAAGTCCCTTCCTTATAGGCATGGCCTTAAAGGGATATGTAAGTGAGCTGGATTATAGGTGCATCTGATAGAGGAGAGGGTTAATACCCTCTAAACCCAAGCTAAATTGGTATACAATGTTAAAAATGTTTTGGCCAATCAGGAGGAAGTAAAGACTGAAACATTTGTATCACAATCTGGCAGTTGCTGTCTGTTTTTTTTTTTCTCTCTGCCTGTCTCCTTATGGACAAATTCATCTGTGACACCACCAACCATCATTTCCTTTAGAGGTCACACACTGTACGCTGCAGGGTACACTTTATGTAAGATTCCTAGTAGTGTGCACATTCACATATCAGTACCTAGCATATAAATATATAATTACATTCAACTTTTCAATATAATACATATTTTTTCTTTTAATCAATAGATGTTTATTAGGAAACATTTGAAATCCAGGAAACGTACATATACCTTTAAGCCACAGCTGTTAAACCTGACAGCACTCGTAAGAGAGAACAGGAAGACAAGGGGAGCCTCTAAAAGCAGATAATTATTTACTGTAGTAGCTTCTTAGAAGTAAATTACATGTAAGTATAAATTTTATATGACAATGACATTAAGAAAGATACAAGTAAGCAACCTAGTTAAAACATGTATATAAAACTAAAAAAATTGCCTAAGGAGTTTCTTTACAAAAATAATAATAACTCCAATCTTGTTTAACAGGTAGAGTCACAAGAAAAACGATGATTGCCTAGCAAGGAGTAAATCCCCAAAAATCTATTTTGCTGCTCTGTAAAGGTCACACTAGCTCTGAAGTCATTGAGAAAAATGGAAATATATTCCAAGAGTCCCAATACAGCAGAATTCAGTGCTCGAGGGGTGACTGCCAAACAAGAAGCACAGGAGCGCAGGATATATTTTTAGACTTTGCTCAAGGCAAGTTTAAATTTTTCTGTTTATAATAGTAGTTATAAAAAAAGACATGACTTTTTTTATTTATTATTTCAACATAACTGATGACTAATACACAGTGGGCTATGTTCACTATAATGAGAAGTTTCTCACTTGTGAAATTAAACCCTACAATTCCTATGCAGTTCTTTGGAGCCTGTCTGAAGAGATCAACTGCATGTTCTCAACTCTAGTCCTTAAACCTCGTTTTTGAAAAATGTCACCTTTGTGACGTTTTTAAGAAATTAATGAAAATAGGAACTGCTTAATTCATGAGTATGAAGCCATTTAAAAAAAAAAAAAGCTTACATTCTGCATACTCATCATCATCATGGTGGATTCCATTTTGCTCTGCTAGTCTGCCTGAATCCTGGGGGAGTATTTTCCTTGCACTTGCTCTTCAATACACGTCTATTGTAAAGTGGCTATATATATAGTGTCATTTTATCAATATAACTGAATAGAGAAGTTATCTGAATCCAAATGTTTTCCGTCGTTACATCAACATTGGAATCAACAGATAAATAATAAAGGCTTCATGAATCTATTGTATCCTTTAAAAAGCAAGTTCACAAGAGCATACAATACATATGACTCTTCAGTGGTCCTTAAAGGCATATCTAAGTTTCCTGAATTATGAATGCATGAAAAAAATACCAAACTTAACATTTACAAACTCACCCTGATGTTTTCTCAATCTTTTCAGTTTGCAAGCTGAGGCTTTTGTCAGTTGACATCGCTGAAAATCCCTGCTAAGGTTAGCATAAAATTCATAATTCATTTTGGCCAATCAGGAGAAAGCAGATACATTTGTATGATACTCTGGGATTCCTGTGTTGCAAATCAGCCTAGGATATGTAGTCTCTTTCCTTGTGCTCGGATTCAGTTGTACATTTGTATGATACTCTGGGATTCCTGTGTTGCAAATCAGCCTAGGATATGTAGTCTCTTTCCTCTGATTCAGTTGTAAGCTCATACCCCATTCAAACATGTGATTCCATCCTGCAGTAAGTACTTCCTTTGAAAGGTCAAACTCCATACCTAGCTGCATTTCATCTGCATACTTGGTTATGTAAGGTTCCTGTGGGTGTGCACACTGGAATTTACTTTCCTGCCTATAACTTTGTAACTGCACTGAACTTTTCTATATAACACACATTTTTCTTACCAAACATTTCAAACCCAGGAAACTTATATATACCTTTAAGGACACAAAAACTTTTTTTTTTTTCAGGATACCCTTATTAAGTACAGGTAGATAATCAGAAATACAGAGTGTCTGACTTCAAACAGGCAAATTATTAAAGGCTAATACAATTTTTTTTTTACTTTATTTTTATTAAGGTTTTTTTTTCTTTTTTCTAACACTTTTG
This sequence comes from Discoglossus pictus, assembly GCA_027410445.1. Classification (NCBI taxonomy): domain Eukaryota; kingdom Metazoa; phylum Chordata; class Amphibia; order Anura; family Alytidae; genus Discoglossus; species Discoglossus pictus. The sequence goes on from CM050168.1 coordinate 17,365,600, forward strand.
CTGAAGTCTTAAATTATTGAATATAGAGTTGAAGTTTCACAAAAATACACCATAAAGAGCGGAAATACTAAGCAGCTTCTGTCCTCGCAGTTCGGTTATACAGGATTCAATAAGGAATATAACAGGTGTATCAGAAGTCATTGGTTGGGAAAAATATGAAACAATATTTTACAGTTAACAGAGTTACCAGGTTGTAGCCCCATCAAGACTGATAAGTGAGCCATGGATCCCATGTGTCATGAAAATTGTATCTCCTGTCTAGGACGGTATATTTTTTCCATATGGAGTTGGGTCTATGATTGAAGTCAGTATGTAGATATTACTGTTTTGGTAGTGGTTAATAAATGTAATTTGTATTTAGTAGAAGAGATATTGAACAAAAATTGGACAAGGGTCAGAGGGAATTCCAGGGAAGAGCGTGACCCATCACATCATATACAAGCTTATAGATCTTGGGGTAGTTCCACAACAATGGAGGGCACTACCCTGATGTCTACAACTTCTGAAAGGTGGGGGGTGCCTGTGGTTAATATTTCTGAATTATATTAGCTGTTCTGTACCAGAGAATGAGTTTGTCGTTTCTTTAGTTGCTTTGGCATTTTCTTGCCAGATAATGCACCATGTTTTTGCTTGTATTTCTGTAGCACAAAAAAGAATGCCCTGGAGGGGCAATGGACAAGTCATTTATGAAATGAAATGTAATATGTGTGTGTAGAAGACATTTAATCTTGAATACTGTTGGGTGAGTAGTGAAGAGACATGGAAAGCATAGGGAAAAAATTTCTAGCTTGCAGGTAGTGTATTGTGTCTGACTATGGCAAATTGTATTAAAGGTTAAGTTCTGAGAATATAATTAATTCTCTATTTTTAACTAAGTTGCATACATTTCTGACGCCAATGTAAGAATGCTGTGTGACCTGAGAAGTCTGGGTTATTCATGAAAGGTAGTGAATTCATTGAGCGATACGAGGTGTGGTGGAATCCATGGAACATGTTGTCTTTCAAGGGGTTGTCAAAGGCTTTGTGGGCATGAACTGTGATAAAAAATTAGCTTCATTGTTTGGTAAAAGTTTTATAGCATGGGCTATTTCTTCTATTGTGATTGGGGTCACAAGGGATTCTTTCAATGAGAAGGTTTGTTTGGGAGTTTGATGAGATTGAAGGAAACATGAGATAAGTTCTGGATTTCCATTGTGGAGTATTATCTTCAAGTGTACAATTTTTTTTTTAATGATCATACAAACTGCTTTTAAAAGTGGAATAAGGCATTCTCTTGATTTTTTTTTTAGCTCTGTCCGTTTAGCCCCTAGAGGGAGTAACACGTCTTTCCATAGAGCTCCATTTCCCAATTGGTGCAGTGGATAACCCTCCCGCTATGACCTAGGCCATCCAACAGTCCAAGATGGAAGCATCCATGATATTAGCATAGTCCGCTAAAATTATTTTTCTTATTAAAAGTGCTTTTATACTCATGGCTTAGATAGCTTCTAATGTTTTGTTTCTTATATACGTCACAAATGGGATTTCCCTCGAAAAACTGTTGTGGGCCTTTAAGTGAAAGTTGATTTTTTTAGCCTAGGAGTAATACAGGCTTACCTTCCATATAAAAAGAACATGACCATCTGCTGGTAAAGTGAATCCTGTGAAATATTTGATTAGCGCTAATAATTTTACATAACATTTGACAGATAAAGGACATGTCCACGCTATAACAGCCGGAAAATCTGATCTTGAAGCATGACCTTAAATAAATTAAATTTGCAATTAGTTTTTGTGGTTTTATTCTCATATGTGATAGCTGGATTGCAGAACAGCAATGAACCTGCGATCAGTTACAATTATTAATACAAGATACATCTACTGATTAATTAAATCAGTTTTAATTAACATTAATATAACTTGCATTTCAGTTACCGGTGACAAAAATAGCATAAAATCAATGTGAAAGCCGTAAAGGTTTAGATTTTATAACTAATTAGCACTGGAAAAGGCATCTCTAACCTTCTGTGTTTTTGCATTCCAAGCAATCATCGCAACTGTGCTTAATATTTGTTCATTTCTTGTTAGGGAAAAATAGCTTAAAAAATCCTGGCATGCAATGTAAGATTCTTACAGCACCGGAGAGCTTCACAAAACGACGCCAACACTTTATAAAAAGCAAATAAAAATCTTTACTAATGAGGCTTGACTAAAATGTGCATAAATAAACATAAACGGAAAAGAAATGCAAATGGCCAAAAGTGATGTTAAAAATTGTAAGAAGAACTGGTTTGTTGTCAAAAAATTTTTTTTAATTATCACTTGGTATTTAGAATAAATACGAGATTAAAAATAATTGTAAAATATAAACACACAGGGTTAAAGTTTCTGTTAGATCTCTTTAAAGTTATATCTAAGTTTCCTTGTTTTTCTCTTTTTCTAATCTAACACAAGCTGCTTATATCAGACAACCACATTACATTGAGTCATTCTATACACATACAGATTTATTTTATTTAAAAATAAATCTTGTTTTCCACACCCCAGAGCTGCCTACACAGGCAACTGATACCTACGAATAGCAACACTGCATTTGGGTACGGATTTGAACCCATTACTAACCTTCAAGCCAGCATCAGCCCAATGCAGAGATCTACATAGCAATGTCTTAGCTCCTCCTGCTTCCTTGTGGAGGGATCTACACATCCCATGAATATCACAGATTGACACAATGTATTATCAGCCTGTGATTGGCCAAAACAAATTATGAATTTTATATTAAGTTTAGCATGGATTTCCAAGGGTGTTAACTCAACTGCTTGCAAAATCAAGATATTAAAGCTTATTTTGGTATTTTTCCATGCAAAAAAAAAATGTTTTCAAACACTGCTGATTCTCCTCTATGCAATGCATTCATAATCCAGGAAATTTAAATATGCCTTTAAAGTTATACATGTAGCAAATCATCCCAGGCTTAGAAACAATGGTCGATTGAGTGTAGTATTTCTTTAAAATATACTCTTTTGAAGAATTACACTTAATGGTCTAAATATTTTTAGGATGTAATAAGAATATACAACCTTTTAATTTAATAACTTTCTGCGCAATTATTTAGCAAAGTAACTGCCATTTTGGATTCTGCTGATTATTTCCTGAGGCTAAAATTGTGGTACTTACAACTAGTAGAAAACTCATTCATTTACAATGCCCCACTCTCCTAAGAAAGCAACAGACAAATAAGAAAAAAAAACTGGAACCCTGCAATAAATGCTAATTGCATATAAAATAAAAAAAATTAATGGCTAAATTTATTTATTTTTTTATTTTTTGCTTTAATTTTTTTTTTTCCGTTATTAAGTGTTTTGGTTTTTCAACAGAACAGAAAAATGTGACCACAGTGGCCATTTAAACCTGCTTGAGACTATAAAGCCAGGGGATGTTTTGCTAAACGGTCTATGATACAAGAACATCAATGATTCCTCTTTTAATGAGTAGGCTTTAAACTAGATAGTATTTTCCTCTGAAGCTGTAAACTCTGTTACAAGTGACTATCATGACCGTGGCTATAAGTGTTTGTATCATAAATACCCCAATCTGTCAACCTTATACATGTCTGAACAGCAAAATCACTGCACTCAGATATTACTTAACGTAAAGTGATCTTATATTGATTGTGTAAGTGGAAAGCAATACACAGCATCGTAGAGGCCCACACAAAATCCATAAAGTCTCACAGGGACAAGGTCAATATGACAAAGTGGAACGTGGCAAGCATGAGAACAAGACGCGCCGTCACAAGCGCAAAGAAAAGCCACCCGAGAAGAGACCAGTTGTCTGGTAACCTTAAAAAAAAATTAACAGAAAAGAGAGCACATTCACCAATGGAAAAATAATACCACATTTATTGAATAAAATAAATACCTAAAATATTACTTACAAACGTCTAGATGTACACAAAAATGGAGGGACGCCATGGTCAAATAAATATTCCTCAGGGTAATTTAAACATACATGTTGCAAATCAATTCTTACTCATACCAAACTCTTCTATAACTAAAAGTGTCGACCCATAATACTCCATATGGGGAAACATATAGAATTCTCTATCGAAATATGTGGGTATCTCCCCCCCTTCTTGTGTTGATATTTGCACATCTGGACATCTGTAAACAGGATTTTATGTATTTATTTTTTTCAATAAATTTGATGTTATTTTGCCTTTGGAAATTGTGCTTTCTTCTCTGTTTTGTTTCTCTTAGGATGGCCTAAAGCTGTAAATTTGAAAAAGAGATAAAAAAGAGATAATAGTAGAAAAATTCCACATAGATGCCATTTTATTACTCTAATCAAAGGAGTTTTCCACTATCTGGAAATTATAGTTGGGACATATATATTAATTTATTTTACACACCCATGAGCAAGTGAATAACCCCTTGTTCTTTGGGAAAAAAATATAATTGGGCTGACACAGAAAGCAAAAACTATATTCATACTGGAAAAGAAGGAGTATATAAGTGGATTTCTGTAAGATTATTTCCACTCAGTTCTGTATATTTTTCACTGTATTTTATTAAGACAGTTTTCCCAAGAGACAATGGCTGCAGACATCTTGAAAACATGGATAAGGATAAGAGGATGATGGAACTTCTTGATGACTGGAGTGTGAGAACAGATGTACAGTGTATTTTTTCAAGGGTCTTAGTTTCCACCAATCTTCACTAATATTAATATATTTTTTTTTTATATATTAATATTAATATTTTTAAAGAATAATGCTAATTTGTCATCTGAATATTGTCTGCCTATGGCATTTAGCAGTAAGGCCAAACCACACATTTCAGGTTCACATAATGCAGGTTTTATCAGATAATTATTTTTGGCTCCAAATGTATTGATCCCGAGGAACTCTCACAATTAATACCCTGGCTCTCTTATGTCATAATCCTTTTTTCAACAAAAACTATTACAATTCTCCCTAAGTAACACAAACCTTAACATTTTCTATTGAAAGAAGTGTTTTGTTATCACAGAAAATAGAGCCCAATGTTTTAAAGGAACAATGTTTCAGAGATACTGATTTAATAGTAAGCCAGCTGATGAATATATGTTTTTGAGAATATCTTACCGTCACTCTGAATGGTGTGGTGGCTGTAGGTTCCATAGTGGGACTCTTCTCAGAAGAACTTCCTGGCATACTGCGCCGCCTCCCTGACTTCTCCGGTGGCGAATCTACAGTGGAGAACCAGAACATCAACATCACATAGATGAAAATGCAGGGCAGTAAATAATCAAGTGTACAAGAAAAGTCCATCATTTTCCAAGAAATTTTACCAACTCTCAGACAAAGCTAGTCAACTCCATTCACGTTTCAGAGGTGTACTGCAAACATTTTCTTCTATTGCCAAGTGCCTTCATAAAATCTATATTATTTAGCAATATCGAGACCAAACTGTTTTAGTGTATTTAAATCCTCAAATACTCACTTGAGCTAAAAAGCGTTCACAAATTGCAAATATATATATTTTCCCATCAGAGAAGAAACATAATTTTGTTCATTTCAGAGATGTTCGTATAAGGGTGAAATAATCTTTTCCCTCAAATTTAAATTTTACTGTTTTGAAGAAAAACAATTAAAAAGATGCAACATGAAAAATAGTAGAATATCTAATTGATTATTATTTATAGGTGACTGTGTTACTGTGAAATCTTCCATATAGTCTATCTATTAAAAATACTGTATATACTCGAGTATAAGCCGAGTTTTTTAGCCCTTTTTTTAAGGCTAAAAAGGTTCCCCTCGGCTTATACTCGAGACAAAGGGAAGGGAGAGGGGTGAAAAGACACAGGGAAGAGAGAGGGGGTCACAAGAAAAGGGCACACAAGAGGGGGACACAGATGGCACAAGAGGGACACAGGGGGCAGCACATTTCCCACCCTCGGCTTATACTCGAGTCACTTATATTTCCCAGTATTTTGTGGTAAAATAGGTGCCTCGGCTTATACTCGGGTCGGCTTATACTCGGGTATATACGGTAGACAGATCACAAACGTTATATACAAACTAAAGGCTTTCTTTACAGGAATATGATAGAGCATCACACCACTATTTGAACTTATTGGAGTACACCCTACACATATTCATCAATTTGGATATTTTATTTTATTGCTGGGAAAACTGAAAAATTAAGTTGGGAAATGTTCACAATGAAAAATATATCAAAACCACACACAAAAATACACTTTATGTCTCACCAATTATTGTTTGTTAACTGAGATATTATTCTTGAGGAGTCAGCTGGTACCATCAACTGCTATTTATTTTTTCCTTGCACTCCTTTCCCTCTCCATATATCAGCTGGGAAGCCTCCATATCAGGTTATATATGATCCCTCATGCAGTGTGACTGATCATTGAAAGCATTATTGTTGGATCTGAGGGTATTTGATAATGTACCACTGTGTATTTTCTTTTTTTAAACTATCAAATCTGAAAAACTGAATCATATTTTTAACTAAACTGTGGGATTGTCCATGTCAGCCAGTGAGCAGTGATATAGATGTATGAGTTATAATAGTCTGCCAATGAAATCCACGTATGCCCTGTGCATTTCCGGTTAGCTTCATTGCATTTTAACCAGGTTTTACTTAATATATTTTCATGCAAAAAACAACTTTGTTAATGTTTAAAAGCATGGGGCCATATTCAATTGAGCGAATTTGAGATCCGGAAGCCCGTAAGTGAGCTTGCAAGCTATTTTGCTATTCAATTGGTGCCTTTTGCGGGCTCGGAACGGCATACGAGTTACGGCCTTGAATAAATGGTGCCGATCAAACTTGTAACTTACAGCCTCCAGAAGCCTTTGATCTTTCACTAGGTTAAACTCGCAAATCGCTATTCAATTGCTACGATTCTTCAAGCCCGCAAATGTTTTCACACCCGTAAATGGCAAATGAAGGAGAAAATCCTATGAGTGCTAGAGAAGACCCGCAAGGGGGTTAAACACCTAATTGTAGCACTGTAAATGCAAATAAAAAATCACTACTGCACTGTAAATACCAGGCAAAGCGATAATAGACATTAGAATTAATTGCACAAGTCTGAAGCTCGCATATCGGCAGGAAATAAAATTATTTTTTATGAGTCATTTCGGGGGCTAAACCGATTTTGGGTATCAATGAGCTAATACATATCAGGGCACCCATATGCACTAGAACAGTACTGGCATTCATTTTCATAATAATTTATTTTGTGGGGTTGCGAGTCTGACCGCATATTGGACCCCCAAACCTAATTGATTGACATGTAAGCTCCGTGTTTTACTGCCGTTATAACTACAGTCTCCTTTTCTATTGACCGATTTGATATGGGCGGCTTGCTGAATTGATCAGGTTCCCGCCCAGAACTGCTCCGAATCATTGCATGGTCTACGGTTTTGGCTTTAGGCCAGTAACTTGTGCCCCATCTCAATTGAATAGCATCGTAAGAGGAGACCAGCGGGAACCTGCAACACACCCGCAGACATTCGTTTGTCTACGATCGAATATGGCCCATGGTGTTTTAAATGCATAAAAAAGAATTATGTTCCTGTCCCCATAATTCTGTCACTTTCTGTCCATTTAAACTGGTGCTTATTCTTAGAGCACAAAAGGAAGTGACGATTGACCCTATGTTGTAATTTACACCTATTCTGACCCTTGAAGAGACATGGAAGGATTCTAGATTTTTCTAGGAATATAATATACCTATCAATGCTTTATTTTATTAAGAAGTGCTTAAAAGCTCTGCTTTCAGCTTAAAAACTTACAATAGCTCCTAACGGGTTTCTCCCCTCTGCTGTGCATGAAGACAATGTACGGCTACGTAAAGGGGTAGCATTGTTTCATAGTAACCAATCAGTGGCAGTATTCTGCAACATCCTACTTGAGAGGGAACACTGCCAGGCTAAACAAGCTAAACAGTTCACTGGAAGGTTTAATCATGAGGCCTTCAGATCAAATATTTTGGCCATTTTGGGAAAGACTGAAAGCACATGGAGAAAGAGGCAAAGATGGATAGAAGAGGTCATTGAAGCAATAAACATAAGCTTGATGGAGCTCAGAGGGACAATGGCACATCCTGCTGTCCATAAGGTCACAGATAGTCAGAGACAAGACTAAACAACAACTGAGTTTGCAGTCCTTTTTGTTAATTTTTAAGTAGATTCTTACTTTTTAATTTGTAATATAAATCATACATCCTAAATTTGGGAAGGACAGTCCTTCCTCAACAAGAAACCCTTCTGTCCCTCCCAGATCCCTAATATTCCTCTTTAATGTCCATACCCAGGTTCAAGAAAAAATTCACTACCCTAGGAATTTTTGTAAGACTATTATTTTGGTAATTAGGAGGTATCAACTACAACCAACCTGGCATTTTCTGCAGCCACTAAAAGCTTTAAAACAGATAACAGGAGAGATAAACCTCTGTAAGTAACTAAAAGGTCTCTTCTCTGTATATTATCTTCTGTTCAAGCAACAAAGTCCTGAAACTTATTACAACTTATTCTTATTTGTAGCATTTGTCACCACAAAGGTGAAAAAAAAAGAAGGAACTAGCCCCAAACACAGACAACAGAGGATGGAGGTGACCCCTATTCAATGTCAGACTGAGATTCTTTTCAATGGACGATTTATTGAAAAATCATAAAATTACACTATTTTTCTGAAGAGCTTGATTCATTTTGTTTCCTTTTAAACTAAGAGTAGCTATTCTGTTCTTGAAGATTAAATTACATACTACAAAAAACATTCAGCTATTGAAAAGAAACAGCATTCAGTAAAAAGAACATGGATCTATCTAGTTGGGGGAGGATAAAAACGGGCTGTCAACGTGTTTCTTTATATGTGATGTTCAAGCTCTTTTACCTTGGTGTAAAAATTAGGATTTTTCTGACTGATGTGGAAATTAATATTGAGTGTGCTAAAGCTAATTGCTTTTTAGTAGATATTTCATCAAAGGGAGAATCCAATTTATAGGCTAATACATTTTGTAGGGCATATAGTGAAAAATGAGAATGTTATGTTAAAAAAACTAAAATTAGATTTCAATTACTATTTTCAACATCACATCATGTTTTTAGCCCCTGTGACATTTTGGTTATGTCTTTGTTGCTGTTTAGTCGTTCAGTCATGTCCGACTATCTGTGACCCTATGGACTGCAGCACGCCAAGTACATCTCTCAGTCACTGCCCCTCTGAGCTCCATCATGTTCATGTTCATTGCTTCAGTGACCTCATCTTTCCATCTCCAGCTCTGTTGTCCCATTCCTATTGTGCCTTCAATCTTTTCCAGTATCAGAGTCTACGCTAAGAAATCCTATCTTCTCATGATACAGCAAAAATATTTGAGCTTCAGCCTCATGATAATATCTTCTAGTGAACAGTTTGTCTTGATTTCCTGTAGTATTGATTTATTGAATCACCACAATTCAAAGGCATCAATTCTATGGAGCTCAATCTTCCTTATGATCCAGCTCTCACTGGGAATACCATATGTTACTACTGGGAATACCATAGTTATAACTATGTGGACCTTTGTTGATAGTTTTTACTAGCTTGTCCAAGCTTGCCATAGCTTTTCTCCCCAGAAGCAAACGTCTTTTAGTTTCATGGTAACAATCACCAACCAAAGAGCTTTTGCATCCCAGGTTACATCTTAGATGTCCCCAATTTTCCCTCTAATTCTCAAAGGCCTAAAGCAAATTTAACCTGTGCAAATGTTTTCTCGGTGACCAAAATGTATGCACATGGAGTAAAAGCCAATCCAGAAAAAAAGGAAAAGAGATGGTGCTAAGATACATAGAAACAAATAAAAAGAGAAGGTGGGTAAAAAAATAATAATATAGTGTAGTAACTTTTCTTTATTGACACACTAGATCAGCTCTTCCCAAACCTCTCCTCAAGCCCGAACCAGACAGCCCATGATTTCAGTTTAGCTTTGTGTGAACACATGAGAAGCAATTAGCATTCATCTATTTGTGGCCTGTCTGGTGGGTCTTGAGGAGAGGTTTGGGAAGTGCTGCACTAGATCAAATATGAAAAAACACTAACTGGAAAAAAACAATTAAAAAATCCACATAAAAAAGCTGAATGGGAAGAGGACATAAACCAAATATGTGGGTAGATAACAAAATACATAATATCAAACGCATTTTGCTGATGTAATAAACAACTTCCTCAGTAATGTACCCAGGGAGGAAAGAAGCGGGGGAGAGACGAGGAGCAAGGAGCTAGAGGAGGGATGAGGTATAAAGAACAAAAAGGCATTGAAAATAACAAGGGATAACGGGCGAGTGGGGGGTGAGCACCGATGTTCCCTCTAAGCTCTATGTAGCTACCACGACCAGTGTAGAATTAAATGGATTAATGCATTTTACTATGTGCCCTTGTTTTACACCCCATGTGGTCTTATTAAAAGCTCACAGGTTACTGGGAACATCCCCCCCAGAGTAATACTTTATCATCTTCTGGAGCCTCTTCTTTCTATTCACTCTTATGAAGGCTCACAGAGGAGAGTCTCACAGCATTTCACTCTGTTTGCCAACAGCATTATAAAGATAGGGATCTTGAGTGTTTGGCTAGCGCAAGACCTGTGCGCGCCCTGCAATAGCACGCCCTACCGCGTTATGCGCATGCGTGTGTCTTGAATGACATCTAGTGGCCAAAAAAGTAAGTAGGACTGTATGTATGTACCTAATCGTCCACCCCCCAGCTCCCCCATTATGATCTCCTACCTCCCTCTCCACCCCCCCCCCCCTCCCCCATTATGATCTCCTACCCCCACACCCATAGATACATGGACGGATAGGTACACATACAGTCCTACTTACTTTTTTGGCCACTAGATGTCACTCAAGCCACGCGCTAGGCGGTAGGGCGCGCACAAGTCTTGTGCTAGCCAAACACACAAGATCCAAAGATAGTATCTTAGCTAAATAATTTATATAAGACAACATTGCCTAAAGATTCCCTTTAAAAATAAAATCTAAAATATCCTTTCTTTCTAATAATACCAGTAAATGGTTTATCTAGAGACAGAATATCTATTTGAGCTGTATATATTTTTATTGTTATTTTTTGAGCGGCTTTTTTTTTAACCTTTTTTTTTTAAACACAAAACTACAACCAGAGACAAAGTCACAATATTTCTGTACAAACGCACTTACGCATTTTCCTTCTCAGCCCTGATCTCATACTTTTAAAAACACATTTATTTCCAGGTTAATATGTACATATCTCAGTGTGTGGGTCTTAATTATTTAAGAGTACTGATTGTATAAAAGATTTAACATTTATAATAAGATTAATTGTTTATTCTTTACACTGGCATCAAACCAGGTGGCTTATGACAATCTCAGGAGACCTATGCACTGAATAATTTGTAAGCTTCTATGCATCTGAGAATAATTTTATGCACAATTCTATAATGAGAGCTGATTGTAAATGTCAGGGACAATAAGTAACAGGAGATTATTAATCCTTAAGGTTCTGCGTTTTTACCCAAATATCTCGTTTTTTCCCCCAAAATAAATAGGATAAATTTGCAGTATCTTAAAGAATAGTTTCTTTAGTGGATGTCAGGGAGCATGGTAGTAGAACTGTGTGAATAGATGAGTGTTCAACAGTGGGGGAATTTACTAAGCATCTTAAGTGGATCTCTGTATTTACTATACACTGCTAACTATGTGAAAAAAATAGGGGCACGACCATTCTCACCTTATCTTACCCACTTGAGATGCTTAGGAAATTCCCCGCTGTTTGAAGTTATGAAGAGTGTCTGACAGATTAAGCTAGAGCAGTGATTCCCAAACCCCTCCTCAAGACCCACCAGACAGGCCATGGTTTAGGTCATTATGTGAACAAAGATGAGACAAATAGTAGTCAACAGGCTGTGGAGACTCAAATTACTTCACCTGTGTATTCACACAATGTTTGACCTAAATCGTGGCTTGTCTGGTGGGTCTTGAAGGATGGGTTTGGTAACAACTGAGCTAGAGAATTCTATAGAGTGGAGCTGCACATGAAAAGTCCTATAGAATGGTATGGGATGAGGTAATCATGGGTGGAGAGAGGAGTACATAATTGGCGGAGGGAGTGGAGGGATTGTTAGGGGAGCTTTTGGAGATCAAATAATATATATATATATATTTATTTATTTTATTGTTTTTTTTTTGTTTTGTTTTTTATTTGCATATTTGTCTCAGAAAGACAGTATTTGACAATGTGCCACAGTGTTTTCTTTTTTTAAATAAAATATTTATAGCACAAAAACGTATTCAGAAGTTCAACTGCTCTTGGGAGCTTGCCCTCTGCTAGCCAATGAGATCTACACAGTAAAGTATGCTCTCTGAATTTCCAGTTAGTTTCATTAAGGTTTAAACATTTCTTCAAATATTTAGACAAAACTGTTGTGCCCCATGTCCATTTAGGCTATAATTATTATATATATAACTAATACAGTTTCCATTGTGTGTAACGCTGGCCGGCGCATGCACACAGTGGAAATTATATTGACCAACAACCGCAAGTGGGGGTGGGAAAGGATGGGGGAGGGGGGGAGAGAGACACAGGGGAGAAAGAGAGAGAGACACAGGGGAGGGAGGGAGAGACACAGGGGAGGGAGAGGGTGGGGGAGAGCGACACAGGGGAGAAAGAGAGAGAGACACAGGGGAGGGAGAGAGAGACACAGGGGAGGGAGAGGGTGAGGGAGAGCGACACAGGGGAGAAAGAAGTGGGAGAGAGACACATAGGGAAGGGAGAGAGTGACACAAGGGAGGGTAGAGGGTGGGGGAGAGACACACAGGGGAGAAAGAGGGTGGGACGGAGAGAGACACAGGGGAGGGAGAGAGAGACACAGGGGAGAAAGAGGGTGGGAGAGAGAGAGACACAAGGGAGGGAGGGAGAGACACAGGGGAGGGGAGAGAGACACAGGGGAGAAAGAGGGTGGGAGAGAGAGACATAGGGGAGGGAGAGAGTGACACAAGGGAGGGTAGAGGGTGGGGGAGAGACACACAGGGGAGAAAGAGGGTGGGAAAGAGAGAGACACAGGGGAGGGAGAGACACAGGGGAGAGAGACACAGGGGAGAAAGAGGGTGGGAGAGAGAGAGACGCAGGGGAGGGAGAGAGAGACACAAGGGGGAGAGAAACAGGGACTGGAAGAGGGTGAGAGAGAAACATGGGGAGGAGACATTGGGGAGAGAGACATGGGGAGAGAGAGAAGGAGGGGAGGGGGAGAGAGAGAAGGAGGGGAGGGGGAAGAGAGAAGAAAAAGGAGAGGGGGAAGAGAGAAGAAAGAGGGAGTGAGAGACAGAAGGAGGGATAGAAGGAGTGAGAGAGAAAGAGAGAGAGATAGGGCACACAGATAGAGAGGGCATAAAGACAGAGAGACAGCACACAGAGAGAGAGGGAGAGGGCGCTCAGGGATAGAGAAAGAGACAGAGCAGATCATATATTATACCGTCATTTTTGGTGGGCAATCAACTAGTATATACTGTATATATATATATATATATATATATATATATATATATCTATGTGTGTGTGTCTGTATGTGTATAAAAATATATATGCTGAAACAAAAATCTATGTACTAGTGAAATAATGTCCAGTTTAACAAAACTATAACGTATATCTGTTTGCAGTAACCCACCGCCACTAAATGACATCAGTAAAGAAAGGCTAGGGTCACTTGCCATGTGCCAGGATAAAATCTCCATAGTAACTAATCTTCTTTTAGCTCTATACCCGTGAGCAATAATGACAAACGTCTTCAGGACCCAACTTGACTCAAGGCCAACAGGAATCAATATAAAGGACCATTGTGTTATAAATATAAATATATAAGCAATAATATATTATATAAATAGGAGGCCAATGGCAAGACCAAAGTACAAAACTTATTTTCATAAAGTATAAAGATAAAAATGTATAGTACATTGCATTGCTGGCATTGATATAGACGTAAATTCTATGCAAGAGGCCAATGGCAAAATACCATAGTACATCATTTGTTTTATATTATACAGAGATACAAACATTATGCGGGTCTAGCCCAGAGCAAAATAAGTATTTATGGATTCAGTCTTGAGATAAAAGTATCTTTGTTTCTAGCAAACTCTCAAAGCAAAGTCTGGGTTACATTTTGAAGAAAATATAAACTATTTGTTTAATGTATTTTTAATGATTTTCAATAAATAATTGCAACTCACAAATTTCAAATATTTGGTCATCACCCTTTACTGACCATCTAATCTCTGCCGTTCATTCTCTCATAGATGATGGTCCATTACAGATTAACCACACTCTCCCTGATCAAAAATAATTTCTTCTAAGACTGTTTAAACACTACCTGATAACCTCCTAATTGGTGATCTTCCATTACAGATCCTTCACACTCTCCCAGATCACATCCTCAAAGATTATCACCTTTTACAGATGATCCATTCTCTTCTGATCAACTCCTCATCTCTCATTTCCAGATTGTCCTTCATAGATCAATTATACTTATAGGTCATCCAGTTTCTCCCAAATAATGTCCTTGACGATCATCATCCCTCCTTACAGACCATCCACCCTATCTCCCTCGCCAGCCCATCATAGATTATCCCTTTTTAGATATTATCTACCCTCACTTTATCAGCGATCATCAGTCTACCCATCCCTCATATACCCTCTTCTTTATCCCAAAGTCACAGATCATCCCTCCTTACAGATCATCTATCTCTCTCACACATGTTCAAAATCAGTAGCATCAGGCCTAACGTCATGTGACAAAATCAGTTGGGTATGCCCAAAGTCACTGCTTGAGGACCCCGGATCCAGAGAAGTTCTCTAGCAGGTCTCAGTAAAAAATCCTGGGACTGGTGCCAGTCCCTGAGACCTAACCTGCTAGTTCTCACCCACAAATTCTAACATCTGTACAGTTCAGGGGTGTAGGAGCCAGAATAATTCTGGGGGCGATACTGTCCCCCCATTTCCTACACCCATGTCTGCCCTGTTACATACCTGGGCTGACCAACCTATTGATATAACCATTTTGATCAAGGGTTGATATGCCCAGCATCCCCTCCTCGCCATTTTGCCATCATCTTTGTTTCCCAGCCTTAAAATGAGCCTCTTGGAAGGTAACCAACCGGCCCATAAATGAAAAAGCTTGAGAGCCACGGAAGAAGACTATTATAAACCCATAACTACATTACAGTACATTGTTACTATAAATATTTCCTTTGTGTGCTTGCCCCTATAATTTCCACTGGTACCAGTCACTAAGTTGACCTGTGATATCTGTAGGCTATCAATTAATGAGCATAAATGTATCGGTGGACCCAAGTTATACAGTTGCGTGTGCACTCATCAAGAGCAGCTTTAGCAATCAATATGCTCTGCAAATAAGGCATGCTCACTACCAAATGACTAGGACCTACTAGATAGAAAGGTTTGATAAATCAATACTAACATCATCCATTTATACAAGATTATAAACATGCTGCCAAGAGATGGGATTTGCATTAATGTCACTTTATTTATTTTATGTTTAGCTTGCAACACTAAGATACTAGTCTGTGCACAGAATACATTATTAGGTTTATTAAAATATTAGAGAGACTGTTATAGATACTCCCCTTAGTCATTTCTGGCAAATTATGCATAACATTATTTTAAAGTTGATATGGCTAATACTTTCACTTGTATTTTTTAATAACAACCACTTGTAGATATTATCATGTACTGTATATGTGTACTTTTAGCTGTGTTCTTCGAGATTTAAAATGCACTGGTTCCTCTAGATCTGTCGTGGGCAACATGTGGCCTTCAGACACCTTCCATGAGGCCACGGCCGTGGGAAAGCATGCAGTCAATTTTATCTCTCCAAAGCTAGGAAATCATGTCCATGTCCATATCCATACCTCTACTACCAATTAATCCACATCTTCCTTTTACACAATGTTTGCTATGTGTAAAACAGCAAATTAAAAAAAAAACATTGTGCAGACCTTTTATGTTCTCCGGGGCTACACACGTAGGCTTTCAAGTGACAGAGGTTGCCTGTCACTGCTTTAGTGCTTTAGCATTTCTTTTTTTTTTTGTGGGTGGATTAGAAAAACTAAGTAGCCCATGAGTTAGCCCTAGGAAGGGCGAAACGGCCCGTTGGGACGATTTTTGCATAAAGCGCGAGTACTCTGGTTAACTGTATTTATAAGGGAGGTACAATTGTATAGTATTAAAAGGCTTATTATTAATATGTTGCCTTATCACTACTAAGAATTGCTTTTCTGCATTTATGATATATAATAGTAGCGCATGTTGGTAGAAGGGTTGAGCGTTTAGCCTCTCTATTTTTAAGCCACAATACATACTTTCTATATACATACATATATATTTTCATAACCAGAGTACTATGCATGCCTTTTTCTTTTTTCTATGTTGTTTTTAAAAAAAATGTTGAGCTAATATTAAAAATATATACCTTCCCAAGGATTAGCAAAGTAATTTGCCATATGAGGGAAGACAATAGGAGATATCAATAAAGTAAACAGAGATAGCTTTATTTTTTATATCAAAGTAGAGGTATATGTCCTCCTCTAGAGCATCTCGTGTTATCTAATAGATACATTTTGGGGGTTTTCTCCGTAACACACTTTTAGCTCCAAATTAGTAGTCATCATTCTATTCCTATCCATATAGCTAATTAGCTAATATCTGTTCTTTTTTTCTTTATTTTTTCAACAATGGATTAGAAAGACTGCCTAGAAAGGCAGCTCAAAATGGCAAACTTCAATGTTAGTTTACAGTGTGTTTGCATTGCTCAGTCGTGTCCAACTCTCCTCGACCTCATGGGCTTTATTTAACACACCGTACTGATCCACTTGATATTCATGGCAGAGATACTGGAGTGGGTTGCCATTTCCTTCTCCAGTGGGCCACAGCATGCAACTCCTGGTATTCCTATGTGGCCTCTCATCCAAATACTGACCAGGCCCAACCCTGCTCGGCTTCAGGGTGGTGTGACCTCTTGTTTGCCTGACTGAAATCGAATGCAGCTTGCAGCATTAAAAGCACTGAATCCTAACCACTTGACCACCAGTTTACTGTAGAAAAATGTAATATAATTTGATAATATACTTGTTATTACCTATATATTTAATTTATACTATATGTTGCTTTAAGCATAAATTATTTATACAAGACTTCCTCAAACTCATTTTTTTTTTTTTGGTCATCAATATACTCTCATAGCGGGGGGTTATAAAGAAGAAGAGCACGCCTCATTTGATAAAAGGATAATAGTTACAGAGAGATTTTAGTGGCTAAAATATATATCATTATACATATTTATGTCACCTAGAAATGCTCATCTTCCTTATTCCTCCCCACTGTGCACGATAGTTAATGGCGGTAGATAAGAATAGAGTGAAAAATATTTTGTATAGCTAAATGATGTTTAATTATCCAAATTTCAAGCACAATCAAAAAAAAAAAACTTCTACTTAAAACTATAATAATCAGTTGCAATAATATTTAGATTTATATTTGTGTCACTTTAAAGGAGAAGATGGTTTCCCCACATTGCAAATGGACATTTGATCAGTAAACAATGCAGAGCCCGTTGCACACATGGCTGTGTTTGTCCCAGATGATGCTCTATACTTAGCACGGCACGGAAAGAACAGCCACAGGGTGTCAGAGTTGGACTGTAGATTGCCTATTACAGCGTGTGCTGAGGTTATATTATCACAGTCTGTTTCCGTGGATTAAATCCGTGGGAAAACGCTTATTTACAGTCGGCTGCAGCAATAAAACAAACAAAAAATAATAATTGCAAAAAGAAACCTTCATGTGATAAAGCAATTAAGTGAAATTAGCAAATTGCCTTGGATCTGCAAATCATTTTTCTTAATGAAATTGTGACAACTAAATATAAAAAAAAAATGTTTTTGGTATCTCCATCAAGAGTGAAATATAATTATCTATTTTCAAGAGATAAGAAAGCTCCCTTGAAATGGAGCACAGAAGCACAGACTTTCATGACGAATGCAGAGATGGAGAAAAAAACACCAAGTCTTCTCATTTTCTTATCAATCTAAGCAGCAGTTTATAGGGAAGATGGCACCTCAAAACCATCTGCTTCATTTAGATGTAAAACTTAATTTTGGATTCAAACCGTCATGTCCTCCATCTACTAACACTAACAATGCCAGAGTCCACACGAAACAGCTGCATGGAGCAAGCCGGATTATTATGGGGTGAATTTTGCCCAAGCCTGAGCTTATTCATGAATTGATGCAAGCTGAGTGTCTAATCACAGATGTATTCTGATTGGCCAATCAGGTTACAGCCATAGGAAACAAACCCTCCGAAAAAGCCAGTTGGATACTTAGTTTTATTGGAGAAGGACTTGGTACTACTGCAACTCTCTAGATCCTTAGTTAGACCTCACCTGGAATACTGTATACAATTCTTCCATCTTGTGGCAAGGAGAAGTCTGTGCATCATAATTATTTTAGTTGCCCCAGACTTCAGCCCCTCTTGTCACTCTTGAGGGGCCTTCTCCTGGAGTTCTGGTTGCATTTCTCCCGTCATCTATTTTTGTTTGGGTAACCAGTTTACTGGATAACAAGGCTAGAGACTTCCTCATCAACCTGCTCCTGGCATTAGCCAAGCTGGCTATTTATAAGGCCAGGAAGCAGTGTTTGGCTGAGGAGGTTCCTCTATCATACAAGTCCATGTTCTGGGCATTGGTGCTCTCCCAGAATACCACCTGGATTTGTCCACTTGGAGGATGGATCGGTTTATCACCCAGTGGGCTGTAGATGGTGTACTCTGCTCCATATCCCCCATCAGGATTTATTTCAGTTATATCTCCTCATTTATTTTTTTATTTGATTTAGTTTTTTCCCTCACCACCAGGTGGGGATGTGGAGTGTCCTTTTTTTTGCATCGTTCAATTGTGTCCAACTCTCCGTGACCTCATGGACCGTAACACACCAGGCACATCTTTATATCCATGGTCATGCTGATTCACTTGGTTTTCATGGCAGAGATACTGGAGTGAGTTGCCAGTTCCTTCTCCAATGGGCCACAGCATACAGCTCATGGTATTCCTAGGTGGTCTCTCATCCAAGTACTGACCAAGCACAACCCTGCATAGCTTCAGGGTGGTTTGACCTCTTGGTTCCCTGACTACAATCGAACCCAGGTTACATCTGTGAAAGCATTGAATCCTAACCACTGCACCAACCTTTTCACATCAATTACATTACAACCCTTTTCATTTCATTAACATTTTATTACTTGTTTTATACTTGTCTGTAATATCAGCTGTTCTGTGGACCACTTGAATCAAGCTCCTTGGACCACAGAACTGGTCAGAAGTAATGTTTTTTAATCTTTAAAACCTTTCCATTAATGCAAATATGCGCTTCAGTCTCCAATTAAAGCATAACTACATCAATCGAAAGTCCCTATATTTCCTTTAACAAAAACTTTCTACAAATACAAAATATGTACAATCCGATAATAGAGGTAAAAAATAAAAAAAATAGACGCAGGCAGCTTTTTGGAAAGTAACATCTATTGTTTAGCTCAAGATGTTAATGTTACTCTAAGCTACAATTACAGAACTGCTAAAACCCCAAATTTCTTAATTATAGTAATCATGTTCAAGAATTTAAAAGATCAGCCAGACCTACTTACACAGATTTACTCTATTATATCCAGAGATATACAGAGAAGTTATTCAATAGACATTAGTCATTTCTAACAAAGTTTCAAAGAATAAATTGCATGATTACCATTTATATCAAATATTCCTTTTATTAAAAAAAATGATAATACTGTACTGTCTAGCAAAAATGATTTTCCAAATTCATGTAATGATTATTTTTGATAAGAAAAGTATAGCTCTATTTTTTTTTTTTTTCTTAGCATAGAAAGAGAGATTTAAATAAACTTTTTCAATAGCGAACCATGGAACTCAAATTATAGCTGAAAGTCTACGGATAATCCAGACCTTTTCTGCGCAGGGAGGCTAAATGGGTGTCATAATGATGGCTTCACATAGGCGCATTAGCACAGACGGAGAGAGGCATCACAGCAGGAAGTGGGAGAGAGGTTAGGAAAGAAAGAAATAGAAATAGGCCAATATTACCCCGCACAGACATAATACACATGTTTAGCAGAAATGTTGTAACTTTGTTCATGGTTAGTTTGATAGTGACCCTTAAAGTGATATGTAAGTGAGCTGAATTATGAATTCATCTGATAGAGGAGAATTAGTAGTGTATAAAAACATTTTTTTGCATGAAAATATCCCAAAATAAAAATTAATTAGCTTACCTTGAAGTTAGCAAAATTTCCTATGTTTTTTGGCATTTGCATTTGATTGTGTAGAAAATTCCACCATAATTAGCATAACATTCAAATTTAGAATCAGGCTAATACATTGCATTATTCTCCACCTTGGTGGCTTCTGGCGCGCTCAGTAAAAGAACTGCGACAGTTACTTCCTGTGCTCTGTACTAGAAAGGTCAAACTATGTACCCTGCTGTATCTCCTGTGTGAGCCCACCTTATGTAAGCGTCCTGTGGGTGCGAACAACTGGATTTGACTTTTCTGCAAATAACTATGTAAGTAAACTGAACTTTTCTATATAACACATGTTTTCATACACTACTAATTCTCCTCTATCAGATGCATTCATCATCCAGCTCACTTACATACCCTTTAAGCAAAAAGAGTTAAAAAAGTCCTTGCATTTAAAGGACCACTTCAGTGGTTTTATAAAGGTTTCCCTAAAAGTTAGTTAGGTAAGGCGTGGTAAGAAGAAAAACATTTATTACAATTTTACTGTGAATTTAAATAATTAATTACTATTTTTCAATGACCCCCCAGGCTGTATGAGCACTCAGGATCTTTCCATGCCCTAAATGTAAAATATCCAAAAAAATAGTCTTTGGTATACCAGAACTTTACAAATTATACAAAACCTCAATTTGGTAACAAAAGAAAATATATCCCCTAACATATAAACTATTGAGAAAGCTTTATTTTAGAGTGGAAACGCGTTTGGGTGAATTGCAAGAGATATTTATGTGTTAACGATAATTGTGTTTTTATGGCTTATTTTAATCATTTTAATCTATAAAAGCTATCACATATATTGTTGTGGATCTCACGAATGTTGGGGGCGTTTGCGATGTTGGTAACGCACTTGCGGCCCTTGAGAAGTGAGCACTTGCGGCCCTTAATGGGCTGCAATGAGCTCATTGCGAGACCCGTGGGACTTAGGCTGCAATGAGTGCCGAAGGCCTTTAAAACAGGTAGTTAGGCGGCGCTCATGTTGATGACCACGATAGCTGATGAAAAAAGGAGCAGTTTGCAGCTGATCGCGAGGCACACAGTGTACTATTTTAACGGCCAAAATTGTTTCAAGCGCATAACACCAAAGACCCCCCCCACAAAAAAACCTAATAATTAAAAAAATAACACACTAACACACAGCACAGGGGGAGAGCCAGAAATTTGATCCATATTTGGCGTTTTTCATCGATTGAAAATCGGCTAAGCAAGAAAAAAAATGGCCGATGAAAAAACGTAAATATTCTCAAACAGGTTCAAAACAAGGCTGAACAACGCCTTGGGACGTGGGACTTAGAAAATACACAACGGCGAAGACAGTAACACTTGCACAAACAACGACAGGCACGCAGGACTTTGGGGGGAAAAAACAACGGCAGACAGCGCGCGCCACGCAAACATTCAGCAGAAAGTGGAGAAAGACACAGGGAAGGGACAGGGGAGATGGTGGAAAGAGACACATGGCATTCCCAAGCACTAAAGTTGCAGGTTAAGGAGGCCTGCAATGAGTGGACCGTAAAGTAGAAAGGAGGAGAGGCTTGAAATGATCGCCAAAGGCGCTCAGTGCGGGGCTCGCGATGAGCGCCGAAGGTGCTCAAAGAGGGCAGAACCTTGCATTGTGTGGCAAACATTATTGATGGGCTTAAAATTGTATTGCCGTCATTTTTGAGGGGCAATTCCATTGCAAAGCACCAAAGTTGTGGGTTGCCAAGGCCTGCAATGAGTAGCAAAGGGCTCATCGCGAGGCCCCTACAGTAGACGGAGGGAGAGGCTCGCAATGAGCGCCATTCCCAGCCTTAAAATTTTCTTCCTGTCATTTTTGACGGGCAAGTAGCTAGTTCGAATAAAATGGGTGAATGAATGAGGAGCATACCATCACACCTTCAACGCTTAAGCTCTGCAGGGGATAATATACTTAGGCTTACCAACCCAAGTCATTTGCAACTTTGAGCAAATGATCACGATGGAATACTAATTCTCTAACAATATCACTTTAATAAAAAAAAAATATATATATATTTTGTTTCAAACAAATGTGATAATTACCCAGTCCCATAATACATGTCTGCGTGAATAACAAACTGATATCCCCATTTGTTCTGCAGTTTCAAACAGCCCACACAAATGGGCGGCCTAGGGCTAAGTGACATTAGCTCCAAGTCTAACGATCTGTTTGCAGCTCACAGAGACATGAAATCAGTAATGGACACAAGCAAGAGGTTGACATATTTTAAAGCAGATTTTGTCCAAGACACAGTTGACCTGATTAAATCAGCAGTGGATATTCCCCTTGGTAATTAACTCTGCGTGATAAAGGTCACACTTTGGTTGAGGTCGCAGTGAGGCAATACAGCTATTTGTTAGTGGCACAGATTTGCAATGTGTTAGCATTTGGTTATTAGTAAAATATTTGTCTTGGTGATACAGTACATTTTTACTAGTTATGTAAGCCATGGGCATAAAGTGTTTTTAGAGAAAATCTCAATCTTTAGCAGACTCTGCTAGTGCATGGAAGCTGCCATGATAATCATAATGCCTTTTCAAGATACATGTCTTTACAGAGAAGGGAAAGTAAGACTTGCAAGTATACTTGCAAACTGCTTCTACTGAGCCTATTATGTGCTCATATCTAATGAGATGACATACTGGAATCTCCTCCTCTTCTAATACCTCCCAGCATGCCACTGGCAACAAGCTGTGAATCTCCATATTGCACCCTCCAATCCATACAGAATGATAAGATGATTTCTATTGGTCTGTATGGTAACATGGTACTAGCTTTGGCATTTAAAGCTGCACAACACCACCATGTGGACCAATTGAAAGCTGCTGGCTGTGCTGTGTGCATTACATGATGCAATATGGAGATCCACCAACCTCACAAAATTACATGAAGCATAAGATATGGGAGATGCCAACATGGTAGCTGATCTAAATTAATATATATAGTTTAGGTTTCATAAGGCTAAATATCACTTATACTTTTAAAGGGCCACTACTAACCACTACACACTGTTCCTTTTGTAATATTTCTGTGTTTGAAAAATAAAATGGATACCACTTTTAAATTTGTAAATAACATTTCTGTGCTTTTGTATTGTACATTGTACATTTTAATTTAATATTGTTCCATGTTTCACAGTAATAACCAAAAGCTTGTTATTCCTTTTGTAAAGACGATCTCTTGAATTCATTAAAATGTCACTAAAATATTTATGATGTTTATCTCATTTTCGAAAAAAAAAAAAAATGATGCATTTCAGTTTTTCCTAACATTGTGTCATTAAACTGGTATCCTAAGTGCTAACTATGTAATGTGTATCTATCCATAAAACACATTATTGCTGGGTTGTTTGAGCAATGTACGATTTTGATGCTTTTAAACCCAGTTAGTAGCAAGTCTGATAATATAATGTAAAATATAAATACTCTCATATGCGACTTTAGAGGTAACTTGTGGAACGAAGAGACTGCGCAAGGGATTATTAAATTGTATATATCGATCATTGCTGTCGCTGTGCAAGGACGCCCCTGTGTATTGCTATGGCCACCTTAACAAATAAATATTTTATTAGGAAGGGAGGTCTTCTAGTTAATAGGCTAGTCACTGACGATCAATTAGGCACTATATTTAGAGCAGACTTTATTAAGAATTTAAAGGGGAAATTTCACCTAAATGGTGCTCATTTTATGAAAAAGAAATACAAATATATGTATAAAAGTATTTTATAGCTACAAGTCCTCTGTATATTACGTGATATGTTGTTGGATAGCTCAGCACATGGACATAACTATCACAGCTGAGACCTGACTGCCTCTTGAACTAGCTCTTGAACTTTTTTAACCAATCAGCTCACAGAGCTGGATATGAGTGACAAAAACTGACCTTAAAAAGTTATTTCCGCTTTCCACAAATATGGAGGAGTAACTGGAAAACTAGGTAAGTTTCATAACTTTTATATTGATAGTTCATATTCTCTAGGATTGCTATTTAATATATAAAAAACTTAATATAGGTGGAACTTGCCCTGTCGACTAAATTATTTTTGGTTAAAACAGAGGTTCCCAAACTGTGGTTTGCAGACCACTTGAGTTCTATGATTTTCATTCAGGTAGATCACAATGCAACTTGAATTGCAAAAAAAAAAAGTCAGAAATGCAATTAGAAAAATGTATAAAAATGCATGAAAAACGGCACCGCGATTTGAAAGCGCACAAGATGTGCGCATCGCCATGTACGCGCCGAGGAATGCGCGCACCAACACCAGCGCATTCCAAAACAGGAATGGGGATAGGGGACAGAGGGAGGTGGCATGGGGATAGCTACCCAGCAGAGGTCTGTACTTTGTATATGGGTCATGGTGCAGGAGGACTGGCAAGGCATGGTGATGTGGATGAGGTAAATGTCACCCTGATTACGGGCAAAAAGGGGAAATAGAGGAAGAGAGAGAGGGGAATGAGGAGACTCGGGATAGAAAGAGATGGGAAGGAAAATGGAGAGAAAAAGGAGGAGAGAGAGGATAATGGGGAGAGAGAGATGAGTGGTAAAAAAAAGACAGGAGGAGTATGGAGAAAAGAAAGAAATGGGGAGAAGATGGTGAAGAGATCTGCTGTATCATCCGGGCGCGCTGGTGTTGGTGCACGCATTTGTCAGGCATTCTGGGTGCACACATGGTGGCGCTATCATCTCGTGCACCCAGAAGTCGTGCCACCATGAAAAACAGAAAGCACCATCTTATAAATGCATGAAAAAAATCAAACTTTAAATATAAGTAAATCCCGTTTAACGCTACCCTGCTGAACGCTGTTTCGCTATAGCAGTCTCTTGTCTTCTAATTTCCTGCCCAGTACTAAGTCTCGCGATAGTGCGCCAAGTCGTGATTGTCCCTTTAAATCCCGCTTAGCTCTATAATATTCTTCATAGTGCTCTCTGAGCATGCAGGAACGCATGTGTGCGTGCTAAACAGGGTATTCCTGTAATTGCATATAATAGTAAATAAAAGTGCTAGATTTACTTTTTTTTACTTTTCAATTATCAAGTCTAGTTCTTCAAAAGAGTGGCTCATTCATTTCAACCCAACGTTTGCTCAAGATAAAATATCCAAAACACTGGTGTACAAGTGGATTTCACGGACTGGACTCGAGAATACAATATGCTATTTTTAATATGCAATTATGCTCTTGTGGAGTCTACCATTTTGGTTTCATCAGGTCAAATTCCTGTGGTGGGAGGAGACTTTGAAGAAAGTTTCTATCTGTACAAAGGGAAGGTGGCATCTACAGGGAATGTGCTCTCAGGAGGATTAAAGGAAAAGATCAATAGTTGAGCATGAAACACCAACATGAGAAAGTGCCGTAATGTGCCGTAATAGGAGCCAGCCAATGAAAGCTGCATACAGCTGTATGCTCTGTGCAGATATCCTGCCTATAAACATTGTATCAATTAGTAATGCCAAAGAAATCGTCATATCATCTAATATATTTTTTAATGAAGCCAAATTCCACTAATGTCATCTAATTTCCAACAAGGATAGAGTTTTCTGAGTAGTTTCATGTGAGTCTGGTTACCTAGAGGCAAATCCGCTTAGCAGAAAACGCACATCAGTTAGAAGAAATATAATATGCAGTTTATAACATCACATGATAATTGTAGTAATTATTTTAGTTAGCTCAATGAGCCTTGACTCCTTCCTTTGATACAGTTAGATATGTTATGTATATTTATTTCAACAGAACATGGAAGCCGTTTTATTCTTCATTTGCAAAGAGGCAAATATAGTCCTATAATTAAAGTATACAGTCTTGAAGATTAGCACCTTTAAAAAGGCAAATTCCTTTATAATTTAAAGCATTAAATACAGTTTCTAATTTATTGCAATTTATGTGTAACTGTGTTCAACGGAAGCAGAAGGAGGCTGAATGCAGCCTCCTTGCACAATGTGCTTTTGGTAGGACTAATGGAAAGCTTGTGAGTTTAAAAATACATTATCTCATAAGAAAGCAGCAAAAAGAATAAGTTCAGAAAAAAGAGAATAGAACAAAACCATGAAGAATAATTGTATATAACAGTTTCAAATGTACAAAAAAAGTCTGTTTCTATTTTTTGCTCTGCAAACCATTTTTCTTGAACCAAGTTTAATTATTCCTGGAGCTATACAGAAAAAATAGGACCATGTGGTTCAGTCATTTCCAACTCTCCGTGACCTGATAGACCGTAACACACCAGGACATCTTTATGCCCATGGTCATACTGATCCACTTGGTTTTCATGGCAGAGACTGGGTTGTCAGTTTCTTCTCCAGTGGGCCACAGCATACAGCTCCTTGTATTCCTAGATGGTCTCCCATCCAAGTACTGATAAGGCCCAACACTGCTCAGCTTCAGGGTGGTGTGACCTCTTGGTTCCCTGACTGGAATCAAACCCAGGTCCAGTGGTGACAGCACCGAATCCTAACCACTGGACCACCAGGGAACCCCATGCACCTTTAGATGGATGTGAATAAAGTCATCACTGCCACAAGTCTTTAGCCAATAATCAGTGATTATAAATCTACCTTTCAGCCAATTAACCCGACATAAAGCGGTATGATCCATGCAGATTTTCCCTTTCTATAAAGGATTACTGTTATTATTTTGCATATTTTTTTTATATTTTTTTAAAGAACTACACTTGGAAATAGGCAACATGTTTTTACAATATAAATAAATAATATATCCTGTAATGTATTACCTTTTATATGAATTATGCTGCTTTGGAATTTACCATTTTAGTTTCAGCAGGTCAACTTGAAATGGGAGGAGACTTTAAATTCAGAGGAAGGTTCTATCTGCACAAAGGCAATGGGACATTTAAAACTGCCTGTGCTGTCAGTGGGATTAAAATCAAATGGATTAATCAATACGGACACCCACCCCAAGAGAATTTCACAATACATCTGCTCAGAAAAGAAAATGGAAAAAAATATTTGGATATAAAATGTAAAAATGTAAATGTTGTTTTAATTGTATATACATTCTAAAAGTTTAGTTATTCAAAAAATAAAAAATACCACGGGGACCACAGCTGTCCTTTAAATCAGGGCAACAGTGCTGAATAAACTACAGCCAACCTGTATACTCTGTGCACAAGCATCTCCTATCATTTGATGCAAAAACTAATATGTAATGTCATATACACACTATCCGCATAGTTAGAGCTATGGTATTCCCAGTAGTAACATACGAATGTGAGAGATGGACCATAAAGAAGTCTGAGCGCCATAGAACTGATGCATTGGAATTGTGGTGTTGGAGAAAACTACTTTGAGTCCCTTGGACTGAAAGAAGATCCAATCAATCAATGCTGCAGGAAATCAAGACAAACTGTTCACTAGAAGGTTTGATCATGAGGCTGACGCTCAAATATTTTGGCCATATCACGAGAAGACAGGAATACTAGAGAAGACTCTGAGGCTGGGAAAGGTTGAAGGCACATGAAGAAGAGGACGGCAGAGGCGGAGATGGATAGACAAGGTCATTGAAGCAATGAGCATGAGCTTGATAAAGCTCAGAGGGGCAGTGGCTGACAGATGTACCTGTCATGCTGAGGTCCATAGGGTCACGGACAGTCGGGCATGACTGAATGACTAAACAACAACAACAAAATGTAATCTAATATGTTTTTTAACACTTAACATATATATTGGGAGTACTATTTCCCTTTAAACATCCAACTCAGCAATGCTGTAAACAAAAACCTTTATTTTATAGGAACTGTGGCTAGAACTCCTGTCTAAATTGATCCTGAAGCAAGTTAACAGTTGTTAAAATACCAGATTTATTTAGCAGATGATACTGAAGTATGCACTTCGGGAATAAACGATTTGGTAAATCTCTTAAGTAAATTTCACAAATAATTCATACTTTGCTTAGTATTACTGTAGAACACTGTAACCTTTTCCAAAGTAAATAATTTAGCATTTGAGCTGCATATTTCTCGCATCGTGCCTTTTACCTGAGAGACGCAGTGAGGTTTTTTTTTAGACCACATAATGCCCTTTTGTTTTTACTCTGAGGTGTAAATCAAAGCTTTCACTGAGCTTTTGTTCTTTTGTGGTTTTTATCCAAATCCATCGACTGAGCACACCTACATATATAAATCTGTTTGGCTGAAAACATCAGTTTTAATTCCAATTTTCTTTGTTTATTGTTGGCTTACAGACACGTGTTAAAGAATGCTGTCAAAAAATATTATTTTTATATATTTTATGCAATGATCCCACAAAACCTGGAAACATATTTTTGAAGCCTTGTGACCTTTCTCATATCCAACCGGATGAGAAAAATGACTTATTATAGTGTATATTTTCAACAAGTAAAATAGATTTGTTTTTATATTATTTTATCAAACATACAAAATGTTCTATTTCTATCAATGCCGCTTCTTAAAGCAACACCCAAATTTAAAGTAATGGTAAGAAGATTTTTTGTTTCATTTGCTTTATATGAAATTTAATGGAAATTTTGTGAATTTACTTCAGGAAATCAAAACAAACTGTTCACTTGAAGCTACGATCATAAGGATGACGCTCAAATATTTTGGCCATATCATGAGAAGACAGGATTCCATAGAAAAGACTGTGATGCTGGGAAAGATTGAAGGCACACGAAGAAGGGGACGACCAAGACGGAGATGGATATAGGACTTAATAAAAGGAATGAACATGAACTTAATCAAGCTCAGAGAGGTGGTGACTGACAGATGTACCTGGCGTCCATAGGGTCACAGAGAGTCGAAAACAACTGAACTACTAAACAACAAAAATGTATATATGCTGTAAACCCTTTAATTCCCACCTCTCTGTGTTATCTCTCCTTGCCGCTTGCTGTCAATCTGTGGGGGCTGTACATACATGTTCTTCTGTAAAATACAAGATTTTTGCTAATTATACTAGCCAGATTCAAAGCAAAGCCATAATCAGCAAGGCTATTTATGCTATTAAACAACAGAGCTCATGCAAACACTTGGATAACACTGAGAGGGAGGAGGCAGAACTTTTGAAAAATATTACAGCCAATATTTTTATTTCATAATAATCAATAGCAAAACATGACTTTTGTGAGTTATATTTTATTAAATACATCTACTTCAGGATTGCAATACAGTCCCCAAAAATATAGTGCATTACGAGGGTTGGAAAGGTTTGGGGAACGTAGAAGGATGGGGGAAAACTGGAGAAGCAGAGACAGGGAAGGGTAACAGAGAAAGGATGGGGGGACAGGGAAGGATGGAAGAGGAACAGATGGGTGATGCTAAAGGTATATCTAGGTTTCCCTGTTATTACCTTTTTCTAATCACATATATAGTTGTGAGCGTACGAGTCGTTGCTCACGCTTGCGGGCTCGCGTAGCGAGCCCGCAAGAACTGCGTCCCTCGCTTCGCGAGGGACGCAGTTCGCCGCAAATGCGGGTCCTCGCGAAGCGAGGGCCCGCATTTGCGGTTGTCGAGGCTCAACGTCGGCTGTGTTAACACACACATACACACACACGACTTTTGTAACAGAATAAACCCAACCGCCCAGCCAACAAAAACCCAAGTCGTTGCTCACGCTTGAAGAAACTGCGTCCCTCGCGAAGCGAGGGACGCAGTTCGCCGCAAATGCGGGTCCTCGCGAAGCGAGGGCCCGCATTTGCGGTTGTGGAGGCTCAACGTCGGCTGTGTTAACACACACATACACACACACGACTTTTTTAACAGAATAAACCCAACCGCCCAGCCAACAAAAAACAAACAACGTCCCCGCAAATGCGGATCCTCGCGAAGCGAGGGTCCGCATTTGCGGTGGTGGGAGCATCCCAACATCGGCTGTGTTAACACACACATACACACACACATAACTTCATAACAAAAAAAAAATCAAAGTCGCCTCACACCCGCTTACACCCAGACACACAGACGCAAGACTTAACAAAAAAACAGTAAAAAAGGCCCCTCACACGCTCTTAACACACATACGCACGATGAAGAAACAAATACACTGCGTCGTACACGTAAAAGCTAACTGCGTATATCGCAACAAAATACGGCCGCATCGGAAAAAAATACGGCCGCGAAAGACCCATTCCAACCGCCGCGCATCAAAACATCACAAACACAAGAAATAAACACAACAAACACATAAAAACCTTACTTATAGCACGGGGGGGCATCCGGCACCTCCAAAAGTTCATTTACACGTCCATTTAAGTGAAAACAAACAGTTTAAACGACCGAAAATCGGCTAAGCGAGAGAAAAAATGGCCGCCGAACAAAACAAAAACGAGGCTCCAGACGTAACTACACTACACTTACTCGCAATAATGAAACACATACTATGCGGAACGGATCACACTCATATTAAACACCATTTTAAACACTACTACGCACAAAATGGCGGATGGAACGCAAATTGTAAGCTGGAACGCAAATAGCGCATGCGTATTACGTTCTAACGGTCTAACTTTCCAGAATGTTCTACAAGTTTATAAATACTGTCTATTTGACAGAGAAAAATACATTTCTCCTCAGGTGATGAACAGAGTGACTTCTGAGATAACTGCTGCTAAAACTTTAGAAGATAATTCTTTCCTAATTTACTACTTTACATTGTGCAAATTACAACTGAGAGGTAAGCTATAATATATTACTTATTTTCAAGACAGGACATCAAAAAAAAAAATTAAAGAAGACAAAGAGGTTTATGTATACTGACAAGTGACACGCACATATATGCGTATAATGTATACTGACATGTGACACGCACATTTATGCGTATAATGTATACTGACAAGTGACACGCACATTTAGGCGTATAATGTATACTGACATGTGACACGCACATTTATGCGTATAATGTATACTGACAAGTGACACGCACATTTATGTGTATAATGTATAGTGACAAGTGACACGCACATTTATGCGTATAATGTATAGTGACAAGTGACACGCACATTTAGCCGTATAATGTATACTGACAAGTGACACGCACATTTATGTGTATAATGTATAGTGACATGTGACACGCACATTTAGGCGTATAATGTATACTGACAAGTGACACGCACATTTATGTGTATAATGTATAGTGACAAGTGACACGCACATTTAGCCGTATAATGTATACTGACAAGTGACACGCACATTTATGTGTATAATGTATAGTGACATGTGACACGCACATTTAGGCGTATAATGTATACTGACATGTGACACGCACATTTATGCGTATAATGTATACTGACAAGTGACACGCACATTTATGTGTATAATGTATAGTGACAAGTGACACGCACATTTATGTGTATAATGTATAGTGACAAGTGACACGCACATTTATGCGTATAATGTATACTGACAAGTGACACGCACATTTAGCCGTATAATGTATACTGACATGTGACGTGCACATTTATGTGTATAATGTATAGTGACATGTGACACGCACATTTATGTGTATAATGTATAGTGACATGTTACATGCACATTTATGTGTATTGCCCCTGCAACAAACTAATTAAACAACTACATTTAAATTACATTACAAAAAAATAAGTCGGGACTATTAAAATACTATTAAAATATGAGTCATGTATACTGATATGTGACACGCACATATATGTGTATCATCTATAGTCACATGTCACACACATTTATGTATGTTGGCCAAAAATAAAAATAAGGTTAATTTAACAATTAAAATATGATTCATGTATACTGATATGTCACACGCACACAAAAAAATTACTTTCAACTATGGAAATGTGCTTCATGTATGTGACATATGTGTGTAGCACCCACCAAAAAATAATGTTAATTCAAATTAATTACAGAAGTATAATTCAATGAAATTAATTTACTGCAATTCAATAGATCACCTAAAACTCAATCTTTCTACTTTTTTAAATATTCAAACAGACTCTGCATCAACAGCGTCTTTCAACAATTTGCACTGTGCACTGTGAAGAACAATCCCTTTTAAAGAACACCAACAAAGAACAAGAGGTAAGATACAAAAATACTTTAAATGCTGAAAAGGCCATGGTTTGTTAAATACAAATAAAAAATTCTATAATTCACTATTTCACTTTATTTTTCAAACAGACACTACAAGAAGACCGGCGGATTAAGATTGGCAGGAGGGGACCCTCTGTCATTCCACACTTCAATCAAGGTAAAGTATTAAGTATAAAAAAGAACCGAACCATGAGCCTTATTCAATTGTGAGTTGGCTAATTGAATAGGGCTTTATATAAGCACATAATAGGGCCCTCATTCAATTGCAATTTGGCCAATTGAATAGGGGTCTAAATAAGCACATAACATATTTTTTTTAAAGAAGTTTTTAGTTAGCAAGCATCTTCAAAAGCAAGGTTTTCACTAACTAAAAACTTCTTTAAAAAAAATATGCTATGTGCTTATTTAGAGTCCTATTCAATTGGACAAATCTCAATTGAATGAGGGCCCAGGTCTTCACTAACTAAAAACTTCTGTCAAAAAATATTTTATGTGCTTATATAGAGCCCTATTCAATTGGTCAAAACGCAATTGATTCAGGACCTAAATATGTTTAATGGCTGAGGGCCTCATTCAAATGTGATTGTTTAACAATGTATAACCATTAGAAAAAACACTACATAAGTATAACAAAAGTGGTGCCCATCAAACAGGATTTACATTTACATTCTTATTTTAATGTTTAACAACCTATAAGCCTTAGAAAGAAGCCTAAATAAGCATACCAACATTGGTGCCCACCAAACAGGATTGTATGAAAACTCACACAAACACATAACAAACTACATTTACATTCTTATTTTATGTTTAACAACCTATTAGCATTACAAAACTACATTAATAAGCATACCAACAGTGGTGCGCATCAAACAGGATTGTATGAAAACTCACACAAACACATAGCAAACTACATTTAGATTCTTATTTAGAGCCTCATTCAATTGCAATTTGGCCAATTGAATAGGGGTCAAAATAAGCACATAACATTTTTTTTTTAAAGAACTTTTTAGTTAGTAAACATCTATCCAAAAGCAAGGTTTTCACTAACTAAAAACTTCTTTAAAAAGAATATGCTATGTGCTTATTTAGAGCCCTATTCAATTGGCCAAATCGCAATTGAATGAGGCCCTTAATGTTTAACAACCTATAAGCCTTAGAAAGAAGCCTAAATAAGCATACCAACATTGGTGCCCACCAAACAGGATTGTATGAAAACTCACACAAACACATAGCAATCTACATTTACATTCTTATTTTATGTTTAACAACCTATAAGCTTTAGAAAGAAGCCTAAATAAGTATAACAACAGTGGTGCGCACCAAACAGGATTGTATGAAAACTCACACAAACACATAGCAAACTACATTTACATTCTTATTTTATGTTTAACAACCTATAAGCCTTAGAAAGAAGCCTAAATAAGCATACCAACAGTGGTGCGCACCAAACAGGATTGTATGAAAACTCACACAAACACATAGCAAACTACATTTAGATTCTTATTTAATGTTTAACAACCTATAAGCCTTACAAAGAAGCCTAAATAAGCATACCAGCAGTGGTGCGCACCAAACAGGATTGTATGAAAACTCACACAAACACATAGCAAACTACATTTACATTCTTATTTAATGTTTAACAACCTATAAGCCTTAGAAAGAAGCCTAAATAAGCATACCAACAGTGGTGCGCACCAAACAGGATTGTATGAAAACTCACACAAACACATAGCAAACTACATTTAGATTCTTATTTAATGTTTAACAACCTATAAGCCTTACAAAGAAGCCTAAATAAGCATACCAACAGTGGTGCGCACCAAACAGGATTGTATGAAAACTCACACAAACACATAGCAAACTACATTTACATTCTTATTTTATGTTTAACAACCTATAAGCCTTAGAAAGAAGCCTAAATAAGCATACCAACAGTGGTGCGCACCAAACAGGATTGTATGAAAACTCACACAAACACATAGCAAACTACATTTAGATTCTTATTTAATGTTTAACAACCTATAAGCCTTAGAAAGAAGCCTAAATAAGTATACCAACAGTGGTGCGCACCAAACAGGATTGTATGAAAACTCACACAAACACATAGCAAACTACATTTACATTCTTATTTTATGTTTAACAACCTATAAGCCTTAGAAAGAAGCCTAAATAAGCATACCGACAGTGGTGCGCACCAAACAGGATTGTATGAAAACTCACACAAACACATAGCAAACTACATTTAGATTCTTATTTAATGTTTAACAACCTATAAGCCTTAGAAAGAAGCCTAAATAAGTATACCAACAGTGGTGCGCACTAAACAGGATTGTATGAAAACTCACACAAACACATAGCAAACTACATTTACATTCTTATTTTATGTTTAACAACCTATAAGCCTTAGAAAGAAGCCTAAATAAGCATACCAACAGTGGTGCGCACCAAACAGGATTGTATGAAAACTCACACAAACACATAGCAAACTACATTTAGATTCTTATTTAATGTTTAACAACCTATAAGCCTTACAAAGAAGCCTAAATAAGCATACCAACAGTGGTGCGCACCAAACAGGATTGTATGAAAACTCACACAAACACATAGCAAACTACATTTACATTCTTATTTAATGTTTAACAACCTATAAGCCTTAGAAAGAAGCCTAAATAAGCATACCAACAGTGGTGCGCACCAAACAGGATTGTATGAAAACTCACACAAACACATAGCAAACTACATTTAGATTCTTATTTAATGTTTAACAACCTATAAGCCTTACAAAGAAGCCTAAATAAGCATACCAACAGTGGTGCGCACCAAACAGGATTGTATGAAAACTCACACAAACACATAGCAAACTACATTTACATTCTTATTTTATGTTTAACAACCTATAAGCCTTAGAAAGAAGCCTAAATAAGCATACCAACAGTGGTGCGCACCAAACAGGATTGTATGAAAACTCACACAAACACATACCAAAGTACATTTAGATACTTATTTTATGTTTAACAATCTATAAGCCTTAGAAAAAGGCCTAAATAAGCATACCAAAAGTGGTGGACACCAAACGGGATTGTAGAAAAACAAAAAAATTATGTCATTTTTTACTTCATACAAATACATTAAAATAATATTACATTTTCATTTTTATTTTATATCAGATACTGCGTCAAGAACATCGGACCAGGAGTTTCAACTGAGGACCACACCAGCGGACGAGGACTTTCAACAGAGGACCAGACCATTGGACGAGGACTTTCAACAGAGGACTACACCATCGGACGAGGACTTTCAACAGAGGACCAGACGATTGGACGAGGACTTTCAACACAGGACCAGACCATCAGACGAAGGCTTTCAACACAGGACCAACAAAGATTCTGCTTCAAATCAAACTTCAACCAAGGTACAGTATAACAAGTAAAAAAAGAGAAAAATTAATTAATATTCTTCTTTAATGTTTAACCACCTATAAGCCTTAGAAAATAGCCTACAGAAGCATACCAAAATTGTGGCGCACCAAAAAGGATTGTAGAAAAACACAGAAATAATGCCATTTTTTCATTCATACAAAGACATTCAAATAACATAACATTTTCATTTTTATTTTATAACAGATACTGCGTCAAGAACATCGGAACAGGAGTTGGAACTGAGGACCACACCAGAGGACGAGGACTTTCAACAGAGGACTACACCATCGGACGAGGACTTTCAACACAGGACCAGACCATCGGACGAAGGCTTTCAACACAGGACCAACAAAGAATTTTGCTTGAAATCAAACTTCAACCAAGGTACAGTATAAAAAGTAATATCTATCATCTATCTCTTATTTGTCTTTTAGGGCCAATAATCTTTAACAATAAAAACAAACTTCAATGTAAACTTAAAAAATAAATTGGCATAGTCCAAAAAAGTCTAAAAACACAGAATCTATACAATTTGTCATTGTAACATTCCAGTCCTAAACCCTAATTTAATTGCCATTTGACAAATTGAATAGTGCTGTAAATAAGTAAATAACACCTTTTTTAAATACCTTTTTAGTTACTGAAACACTTGCTTTTGGATACATGTTTAATAAATAAAAATGTCTTTAAATAATTATCTCATGCCCTTATTTAGACTTTTATTCAATTGAACGCATTGAAATTGATTAACTATAAAATGTTAACACACTATTGATAACTATATGTCATGAAAAACAACTTAACATCTCAAAATAAACTAATGGTACATTATTTTCTTTTTACAGATTAACATGGCTGATAATGAGAGTAAACAAGAAAAGAAAAGACGCCAAGCTAGAGAACGACGACAGAGAGCAGACAGCCAGCAGACACCGGAGAAGAAGGAAATTCGACGAGAAAAAGAACGCAAAAGAATTGCAAGCAAAAGACTGTCACTTGCAGAAATTAAAGATATGTCAAAAAAAACTACAAAGAAAATAAAGCATTTACAACCTGTTGCTCAAACATCAGATGACATTTTGCCAGAAAAAAGACAAGAGATACCAAAAAAAGCAACAAAGAAAACAAAGCATTTAGAACCGTTTCATGAAACATTAGATGACATTTTACCTCAAACAATACAACATATACCAAGAAAAGCAACGAAAAAAACAAAACATTTAGAACCTGTTGTTGAAACATTATATGACATTTCACCTGATGAATATGAAAGGCAAAATCCTATATGCTTTGCAAATTGTCCTCTACTCAAGTCTTTAGCAGTAGAGGTTCATAGTTGTGGGGACATGACTACTCAATGTCAGTTTTGTGAGGCTTATTATTTTAAACAGGAGAGACCCAGAGATGGACAATTTATTAGTTGTTGTCAAAAAGGCAAGTTCAAACTTCCAGAAAGGAAAGAATTTCCTATTTATTTACAAAATATTATGACTGAACCTACTTTTCCAAACTACAAAAATTTTAAGACAAACATAAGATCCTACAATAGTGCCATATCCTTTGCATCCATGGGGGCAACATTAGCTGCTAATGTACCAGGACATGGTCCTTACTGTTTTAAAGTCCAAGGACAAATTTATCATCGCACTTCCCATTTACATCCAGAGGAAGGAAATAAAAGAAAATTCGCTCAACTATATGTCCTAGATACAATGGAAGCTGTTGACCAACGTATGCAGATGGAAGAAAATAAAAAATGCTTACCCACTGTTTTCATAGAGCTAAATAACATTATGGACAACAATCCCTACAGTAAAGCTTATAAAAAATTGGCAGAAGTAGAAAATGAACAACTACTTCATTCACAAACACATCAATTACCAATGCCGAAGGTTAATATGGTGCTTAAAAGAGACAGACATACTGATAAACGTCGTTATAACTTGCCAACAACAAATGAGGTTGCAATGGTGTTTCACAATGATGAAGGAGAACCACCATTTCAAAGAGACATACGAATATATCCTAGAAATGAGGACCAACCGTTTATTAATATGAGTATCTTAAGTCCAAATTTAGATCCAATGACATATCCCATCTTTTTCCCACACGGAGAAGCAGGTTGGCAACCAAAATTAACTCTTCCCAGTTACCCAAATGCTAAAGCCAGAATCCGAAATAATGTTTCTATGCTTGAATTTAAAGTAGCTCAAATTGCCATTCGAAATGTATTTAATCCAATTTTATGTGGTGGGAAACTAACACAACAATGGATTATTGATTCATATTTGCAAGTTGAGGCAAATAATTTAAACTTTATCAAATATCAACAAGATAAACTCCGTGTAGAACAATATTCTGGACTCATGGACTATGTTGCTGACGTGGCTACAAGCAGAGACATGACAGCTGGCAAAGCCATCATTTTACCATCTTCCTTTCAAGGATCTCCTCGGAATATGAGAGAAAGATACAATGATGCTATGGCTATTGTGACAAAATTTGGCAAACCCGATTTATTTGTGACATTTACATGTAATCCACAATGGCCAGAAATTACACTAAATCTACTTCTTGGACAAACTGCTTCAGATCGACCAGATTTAGTAGCCAGAGTTTTTAAGATTAAATTAAATGAATTAATACGTGACTTCACTATAA
Source organism: Discoglossus pictus (assembly GCA_027410445.1). Lineage (NCBI taxonomy): Eukaryota > Metazoa > Chordata > Amphibia > Anura > Alytidae > Discoglossus > Discoglossus pictus. The sequence continues at coordinate 17,404,086 of CM050168.1, forward strand.
ATCAGTTATTTGGCAAATGTCTTGCTTATGTATATACCATTGAATTTCAAAAAAGAGGCCTTCCACATGCACATCTTCTAATAATACTTCAAGAAAAAGATAAATTAGATACTTCAGACAAAGTGGATGCAGTCATTGTTGCTGAACTACCAGATCCAGAACTATATGGTAGACTATATGAGATTGTTACTCATCGCATGATTCATGGACCCTGTGGTGACCTTAATCCACAATCACCATGTATGGAAAATAATAAATGTTCCAAAGAATTTCCCAAAGATTATAGAGACAAAACCTATGCCAATTGTGATGGATATCCACTTTATAAAAGAAGAGAAGGAGATAGTGCCATTATTCGTGGGAAAAAAGTGGACAATAGATATGTAGTACCCTACAATCCACATTTACTCATGAAGTACAACGCCCACATCAACGTAGAAGCCTGCACTTCCATCAAATCCATTAAATATGTCTACAAATATATTTACAAAGGTTACGATGCAGCTACTGTAGTCGTCAAAAGTGCAGACAACCCTGAAAGTAGTGAGTTAGTACATGATGAACTTGCATCTCATGTAGATGCTCGCTATGTCAGTGCGCCAGAAGCTATGTGGCGGCTTTTAAAATTTGAAATGCATGATAGATCACATGCAGTATATAGGTTAGCAGTACATTTGCCACAACGACATTTAGTCTATTTCCATGCTGGAAATGAAATGAATGCATTGGCCCAAAGTGAAGATCGTCACACTACACTAACTGCATGGTTTGCATTAAATTCCACTGATGCTGAAGCAACACAATACTTATATATTGAAATTCCATATCACTATGTTTTTGTGAATGGATTATGGAGACCAAGAAAAACCAGAGGCAATAAAATTATTCCAAGAATTTACACAGTCAGTCCAAGAGATGTTGAACGTTTTTGCTTACGGATATTACTTTTAAATGTTCCTGGAGCACAAAGTTTTGAACAATTAAGAACTGTTAATGACATTGTATATGAATCCTTCCATTTAGCTGCAAGACATAGAAACTTACTCGCTGATGATACAGAGTGGGAAAGATGCTTAGAAGAAGCAGCACAATGTCAAATGCCACGACAGATGAGAGAACAATTTGCTTTTATTTGTATCTTCTCAAATGCTCCAAATGCATTAGCTTTGTGGGAGACTTTTAAAAGTAATATGGCTGAAGACTTTATGCGACGATACAATGAACCCATTGCACACTTAAAAGCGTTAATGGAAATCCAAGAAGTCTTTTTAACTCATGGATTAAGTTGTGCAAGTTTTAATTTGCCTGATCCAGGTCTTATAGATGACATTAACTTTGAAGACTATGACATTCAACTACAAGCAGAAAGAACAGAAGAAAGACTTGCAACTTTAAATACACTACAATTGCAAGCATTTCATGCCATTAAAAATGCTATAGATGATGACATGGTGACAGAGCGTTATTTCTATCTTGATGGACCTGGCGGATCAGGAAAAACATATTTGTACAATTTATTAATGAGTTCAGTACGAGCACAAGGAAAAATAGCAATGGCGTTTGCCACTACTGGAATTGCTGCACTTTTATTAGAAGGTGGAAGAACTGTTCATAGTGGATTTAAACTGCCAGTGCCTATTTTAGAAAATTCTGTGTCAGATATTCGCATGACATCCTTACAAGCAAAGAAATTGAAGAAATGTAAATTAATTATAATAGATGAGGCCACAATGATGTCATGCTATGCCCTCCAATGTATTGACCGTTTGCTTCGTGAAGTCATGGATAATATTTTTCCATTTGGTGGAAAGGTAATGTTGTTGGGTGGCGATTTTAGACAAACATTACCTGTTGTTGTACATGGAAATCGAACTGACATTATCGAAACATGTATAAAGTCAAGTACAGTATGGAAACATTTTACCCATCTTCAACTGCAACAAAATATGAGATCAGAAGGCCAAACTGATTTCAATGATTGGCTTATTAAAATTGGAGAAGGCAGAACAGAAAAAATACTAAATTTACCTGACGACACTGTAGAGATCCCACCTCATATGATTTGTCAACAAGATATTATATCGGCTATATTTGAAGGGAGCATAAATAACGAAGAATATTCCGAGCTTGCCAACCAAGTCATACTGACGTGTAAAAATAAAGATGCATTAATCCTCAATAATAAAATCTTAAAAAAAATTTATGCACCACAAAGAAATTATCACAGTGCTGATTCTGTACTTGCTGATGACAATGAAAGTCAGGCTAACTTTTCCACTGAATTCATAAACTCTTTAACTCCTTCTGGAATGCCACCACATATTTTGCAGCTAAAGAAAGGTGCAATTATCATGTTACTGCGAAATATGAATCCCAAAAAAGGCCTATGCAATGGCACAAGATTAATTGTTCAACAATTAAAGGACCATTTTATAGATGCTGAAATTTTAACTGGGACCCATAGAGGAGAGAGAGTTTTCATACCAAGAATAGATTTAGCACCAAGTGAAAGTAGTCTCCCTTTTATACTTCAAAGAAGACAATTTCCCATTATTATGGCATTTGCCATGACCATTAATAAATCACAAGGTCAAACTTTCAAATCTGTGGGTATTTTCTTGGAAGAACCAGTTTTTGCACATGGTCAATTGTACGTTGCGTTGTCAAGGTGCAAAAATCCACAGGCAATTAAAGTTTACATTGAAAACAATGAAAGTCAAGGTGATTTATTAGAAGATGGACGTATTTTTACTAAAAACATTGTCTACTATGAAGTACTATAACTTTGAAGGATACTAATTAAAGGTGCCAAGATTTTTTAAAAGCATTGCAAAATACATAACAATTGGTTGTTTAATTCAGTCATAATTAATGGAAGTCATGTTTATGAATGATTCGCCTCACAAAATACTTGCCTTGCATTGTTAGTAAAAATTATGTTAAAATGTTAAGTCACTATGTTAATGTTTCTAATGTTAAAAGTTTAAAAAATATATTTTGAAGTTATTTCATTCAACATATTACAAAGTGGATGTTAAGAGGTCAAGCACCTTTTAAGTCACAATGTAAATATTGTCTGTTATCTTAAGATTACTACCTACATTAATGTTTATCGCCAATTTATGTGCTCAGTAATAAATTAGTTTAATTACGTACGTTTTAAGAAGAGTTTGACTGTATGCCTTCCTCTACATTCAATGTATATTCAAGTTAACAATTATTGTGATAGAAATTGAATTTTAATACTGATTAATTTAAATGTCAATTGTTTTTACATTCAAATGTTAATACTTTTAATAAAAAATTACTTTACAAAATGTATTCACTATGTTCCTGTTTATAATGTTCAAAATTATACCAATGTTTTGTCAACTTCTAAACTTACATAAAAAATAAAGTTCAAGTTTAAAAATATATACTTTGATGGTTATTGCTTACATATATTTTAAACTTCATGTTAAAATTTGCAACGTTTAAAAAAGGGTTTTTACTTTTGGCTTTCCTATTCATTCAATGTATATTCAAGTTAACAATTCTTCAGATACTAATTACATTTTAAAAAAACATTACATCAACATTTTACAAAAATACACGTTCATATTAAAATACTTACAAGTGTCAAAAATATATGTTAATAACTAAACAACTTGACAAACATATACATAACATTGCCGTCATTTTTTGACGGGCAAGTCGCTAGTCACATATATAGTTGTGAGCGTACGAATTGTTGCTAATGCTGCGGCACTCCATGCCAGCTGCGGCACTCCATGCCAGCAACTGCGACCCTCGCAAACTTCACGTCGCAACCCAAAGAGCACGACACACACATTACGACACTCACAAACAACATACGACACACGTTCACACACATTACGGCCTCGCAACACTCGGACGCAACTCGCGAACATTACAAAATTAAAAACACAATAAATACACACAGCACATACATAAAAAGCTTACCTACAGCGAGAGGAAGCATCCAGGACCTCAAAAAAACAACTTACACCTTCATTTAATTTAAAATAAAACAGTTTACACACTAAAAAAATCTGTAAGCGACAGAAAAAATGGACGCCGAAAAAAACGTAAACGAGGCTACAGCACTCTAAACTCGCAAAACACCACAAGAAAGTCGCAAAACGCCACAAACGACCTACGGATATTCATACTACACATTGCCCGCCATTTTACCCCAATGCGGAAGTACACAACTACGCTAACGGTTTGGTCTCGCGCACGCACACTATTACACTGCACACATTCATCACGCTTACACAGCAGCTCCACACCACTAATGCTACAGCAACATCAAAACAGATTGCCAGCTCTTCAACACAATGCTTCAAAATAGGTAAAGTATATTCATTTATTAATGTATTCTATATTTCATTATTATACACCAAACAGCATTAGCTACATTACAATTTCATTGCCGTCATTTTTTGACGGGCAATTCGCTAGTCTCATATATATTGCTAATATCAGAAACACAAATTACACTCATTCTATACACACACAAACTTAATTTATTTAAAAATAAAACTTGTTTTCCACACCCCTCAGATATGCTTACACAGAGACAGTGTACTTCCCAATAGAAACACTGCATATGGGTACAGATGTTAACCCTTTACTAAACTTCAAGCCAACAGCAGCTCAATGCACAGATTTACAGGTTAGTGTCTGTCTCCTCCTGCTTCCTTCTGCAAGTTGACTACACATCTCATGATTCCTTCCTGCACAAACTGCCGTCACTGATCTGGTTCTTCAAGGAGGCTTGATATGAACCTAGTTCAAATGTACCCCAGCAGAATTGTGTGGTTCTTGTTCTCTGTGGCACAAAAGATGGCTTCTGAAGCAGGCAATGCACAAAGGTACAGGCAGATAATACTGGATACAGGCTACTAGTGGCCTCCAACAAAACCAATCCCCAATTCAGGATACAAACACAACAGCCTCACACAGTGGGTATTTGAAATTAGTACTGAACATTTATTGAATCATAGAACCAACATATTTATACTCTATCTCCCATAGAACACCTTTGTGTATGTGTGTGATGTCAGCACTAAGTTACATCTGCCTTCCAGCCTTGGTTGCTATAGAAGCTCTTGAGATATACCACACCAGAGGTCTACATGACAGGTGTCTGAAGCTGGCTAGTGCCACAACCTTGATGTTAATCTCCAGTGTTTGCTTAGGACTCTCTAAAGTGCAGGCATCTGTCTTGGCTGCTGTTTATCAAGGCCTGTATGTGTAAGGGTGCAATGTTCTACAGTTAAGCTTTTGTGCAGAGCATTTTTACTTTTTCCTTGTGTATTCTCCTGTTCTATATCACATTTTCCCTCTATAACATATTATAACTAGTATACATGTTAACAATGTATAGGTAACATATAACCACGCAACAATAATACATAATCACAATGCAACAATGTCATGCGCCCTTGGACATATCCATATTAATTGAATTATGAATGTTATGATAATTTAAGCAGGGATTTTAAGGGGTGTTAACTAACAAAAGCTGCTGCATGAAAACTCAAGAGATTTAGCAAACATCAGGGTGAGTTTGATAATGTTTATCCTGGTATTTTTTCATGCAAACAAATGTTTGCATACACTACTGAGTGTTCTCTTTCAGATGAATTCATAATATATGAAATTTAAATATGCCTTAATCGTTGATCAGAGGCTTTACACCCACAGAGCTTTCTGGCATCACTTGTGACATCACTTGCAAATTCTCAAGAAAGCTGAACAAAATTTGAGTATGTGCAAGAAAAGGAGGGGTTAAAACTTTGTACCCTGAAGATACCAGAAAATAGTTTCAATGGAGATTATACCTTTCAATGACTGAGTAGGATTAGATTATAAGTGGCTCATAGCTACTTCCTCAAAGCAAGTTCTCAAATGAAATCTGAAAAACTTGATGTACATATAGGCAAGCTGACTAGACTGACATTGACTGTAGATAAGATTTACATTTTCACATCAGTGCAAAAAGGAAGTCATTGATGCATCGGGTGTGTACAGACAGTCTCTGTAGGAAGCAAATGCTCCAACGATGTTAATGAGACATTTCACAAAGGAGCTGATTGACTTGATATGGAGTAGTGTGACATACATTTCCTGTCCTTATTTAATCCATGCCTTAAGGTTCCAAATTTCTATATGAATTTGTATTCCAAGATCTTTCTGTTTCTCTCTTTTTCTCTCTGTATCTGGAAGTTTCCCATCAGTATTTTGACCCCAAACATGTACAGCTGGCAACTCTCTGGTTCTTAGTGGCATTTAAGTCCAATTAGAGACACCGGCTAGATTCACTAAGCTTCACTTGCCAAGTTCTTCTCTAAGGCAAGGCAATTTTTTCCCAAATGAAATAGGCACCATAGACTTCATTAATCTGCTTGACAGTCCCTGCAAAACGTAATGATTCTGGAGAACAATGTAATAAATTCTATGGTGGACAAAAAACAAATGTGTAATAATCGTTACCTCTCCAGTATCGTTGCCATCCATGAAAACCTTTTGGAATGGCACAAGATGTGCCTAGCGTGCTGCAGTCTATTGGGTCACGGCGAGTCAGACTCGACTGAACGACTAAACCAATATTCATTAACTGCAGATATATACTCATCCTCATACCAATACAGTATATTGTGACACTGATTATTGTACAGCTAAAATAGTGTCTGTCTTAAATGGAAATATTTTGTCTTTGTTGCATGACAAAGAGGGTATTTGATAATGGATCATATTGTGTTTTTTGTTGTTGTCAAATAAAGGTTTCAGGGCACAAAAACATATTTGAAAGTCAATGAGATCTACAAACTAAAGTATGCCTTCTGAATGTCCTGTTAGCTTCTCATATTGTTTTATTTAACGTCATATCTACGTTTCCCTGTTTTTACAAGCTGCTTATATCAGCCACCCACATTACACTGATCGAGTCATTCTATACATACAAACGTATTTTATTTAAAAATAAAATTTGTTTTCCACACCCCCAAATCTGCTTTGAACCTCCCAATAGAAACACTGCCTTTGGGTATGAATTTTAAACCTTTACTAAACTTCAATAAGGTAGCAGCACAATGCAGAGATCTACATTTCAGTGCCTGGCTCATACTGCTTCCGTCTACAAGGAGACTACACATCCCATGATTCATTCCTGCACAAACTGCCATGACTTATTGTTACAATGTATTAAAATGTATTAGCTGGCCAAAACAAATAATGTTATGCTAATTTCAGCAGAAATATCCAGGGGTGTTAACTAAGAAAAGCAACTGCTTGCAAACTCAAGAGATTTACCAAACATCAGGGTGAGTTTTTGCCTTTAAGTATATAAAAACATATTTTCACCATAGAAAAAAAGACAGAACACATTGACCTAACTAAAATAATTGAAAATCTGCAAATTCAGCCCAATGTATTGCTGAGTGAGGCCTACAAGACCTTTCCTGCACCCGCACAGGTAAAAAAAAGGTGAAATACTAATTTACTTTGACAAGAGCACCCCTGTTGAGAAAGGCTTTTACACTTGTCTCCACGGGTGAGGGCAAATAAAGTTTACTAAAAGACGCTAAAAGGAGTAATGTTCAGTTATTTTAACACAGGCATTAGCTTTGTTTCCATGGCCACAACTTTAGCCCTATAAAGATGGAAGTTGGTTGCTATGGTAACTGGAAGGCCCGGGGAGCATGATGCAATTTTAGGCCACACTTCACATTCTGCTGCAGCGTGGCAGATATGAGAGCTCTTGTGCCACCCTGACCCCTAGCGTAAAAAAAAGATTCAAATCACATAAAGAGGGGTAAGTTCTTAAAAACATTAAATGGGTTAGGAGACTTGAAAATTAACTTGTTACAATCACGCCTGTTAAGAGGTGTTAGCTTTTATCACTGGCTGATATAGTGCAGACAGTGTGCTATTATAATATTAATTTAATAATTAACACAAGTAAAAAGAGTTAAAATTGTGTAAGCCCGTCGGCCGTGGGAGGCCTGTCAATTTTGCATACAAACGCACAAAAATTAAATTATAGGGGCATGAAAAACTAATAATTTTATTCAAAGAACATTTACATCAACTTTAATAGTTGTCAATCTGTTGTTGTCCCTCTTGCGGGGATCGCATAGCAAACCCTGCAATTGCAGCCCTCGCGTCGCAAAGAGGGATGCAGTCGCGGGGGTGGAGGCCTGCGTAACTTAGCTGCAATGAGCGACAAAGGAGGTAATTTGCAGCCCTCACGAAGCGAAGGACACAGTTACAGGGTTGGAGGCCCGAGGGACTTAGCTGCAATGAGCACCACAGGCGCTCATCGCGAGGTCTGCGGGACTTAGCTGCAATGTAAAACTTATTGCCAGGATCGAGAGTCAGAGGGACTCTACTTTACGGTACGCAATACTTTACGGTACGCAATACTTTACAACTTTATCAGCCAAAACTCAGAAATCGAAAGACCACCAAAAAAAGCCAAATACTTAAACAAAAATACCTTACACACTCACACACAGCACAGGGGAAGAGCCAGGGAGCCTGTGAGTGAGGTTGCAAGTTAATTTGAGGAATATTTGGAGATCGAAAATCGGCTAAGCGAGAAAAAAATGGAGGCGGAAAAAACGTAAAAGGATGAAAACGAGGCTGAATGCAGTAAAAAAGAGCCAGTAACACTTAACCCAAGACAGTAACACTTAACCCAAGACAGTAACACTTAACCCAAGTCAGTAACACTCATCGCGAGGCACCTAAACTACACGGGGGGGAGAGGCTCGCAATAAGCGCCGAAGGTGATTATTGCAAAGCACCAAAGTAGATGGAGGAAAGGCTCTCGATGAGTGCTGAAGGTGCTCAGAGGGGGCAGAGCATCGCATTGTGTGGCAAACAGCATTCCCATTATAGGGTAAGAGAAATAGGTGGCTCAAGGTATGTAAAGAAATCTGGGTGTCAACTAGGGGTGCTACTTGTGGATATAAATACTAAATGATAATAATGAAGAGGGAAAGAAAAAGTATCCTTTTGAACTGAAGTGCACACCCTCTGCCCTAATGACAATATAGAACAGCAGAAAAGTAAAACTTAACGTTTATTGATGAATAAAATGGTTATAAAATACTGAAACACTGACGAGATATTGAAAGTAGTGAAAATCAGGAATATTAATTAGGTAGGACTTCCTAATATGAATTGTAAATCGTAAAGATATGGATATGTTTATTATATCCTCATGCACACACATAATAAGTGACAACAAGTGCTAGAAAACTAATAATGTGAGATATAACAAATAGGCAGAGACAAAGGTCCTAATGAAAGACCTATGTATTTGCATGGGTGTATATGTCACTTGTAAAAATAAAGTGACTAGTGCTATTGTATATAGAAAGTGATTGCACTTCGATATTGCACCTAGGTATAGTACATATAATTATTATTGCAGTCTTATTAGTATATCCTTACTCAGCACTAGCACTTTATATTTATCCTGTATATCAATTATTTTTTCCTCTCGCTATAGGCACTAGCCACTTTAATAAGACTGCAATAATAATCATATGTTCTATACCTAGGTGCAATATTTAAGTGCAATCACTTTCTATATACAATAGCACTAGTCACTTTATTTTTACAAGTGACATATATACCTATGCAAATACATAGGTCTTATATTAGGACCGTTGTCTCTGCAATATCACTATAGGCACTAGCCATTTTAATAAGACTGCAATAATAATTATATGTGATAATAAAATACTGCACATCCTGTACTCATATTTAGTATTTTTGTATTACTTTACAGAAAGGCGAGGAAAGATAACTGAAATAACGTAACTGTATTTGTTAAATCTAAACTTTGGGGAATATAACAGGCAAACTAGATTGACCTATTGGTTCTTTTCTGTAATCAAAATATATGAAAAAACCCAAGATATAAGAAAAAATATATAATTCTAATTAGTTGTAGCTGTGAAGGATATAGAGATAATAAAACTACCCATTTTTTTAATCTTTTAATATATCTAATTGTGCTTACCTATCTGCCCAGCTGGTGGCCCACATGCTGGGTGTTGCCCACTGTCTTTTAAGAGAGGTCGGTCCTATCCTCTTGAGCATCCACTAGATGGAGCTGCCGAAATTCCGGTACCATATCATAAAGTCAAGGCTTAGGTAAACTGTTAGGGTTAGTGTGAGGCTTGGTGTTAGGGTTGTGGTTAGGGTTAGTTCAAGGGCTAGGCTAACATTTTAAGCTTAGACCTTCTCTCACAGCTCTGCAAAATATCGGCAGCGCCATCTAATAGTTGGAGGCCGCACTGCAGCGGCAGACCTGTCCCAACACCATAACAGGATAGATCCGAGGGGTCTTCTCATAAACCTTTCATTACTACAAGACTTGGGACAGTTTAAGTATTTGAATCATAATACACAAATTCCAACACCTTTAGTTATTTCATACAATACAGTGCCTTGCAAAAGTGTTCACCCCCCTTTGGCATTTTTCGTGTTTTGTTGCCTCACAACCTGGCATTAACATGAATTGTTTGAGGATTTGCATCATTTAATTTACAGAACATGCCCACAACTTTGAAGCAGTTTTTTTTGTTTTTTTCATTGTGAAGCAAACAACAAATAGGACAAAATAACAGAAAAAGTCAATGTGCATAACTATTCACCCCCCTAAAGTCAATACTTTGTAGAGCCACCTTTTGCGGCAATCACAGCTCCAAGTCGCTTTGGATAAGTCTCTATGAGCTTGCCACATCTTACCACTGGGATATTTGCCCATTCCTCCTTGCAAAACTGCTCCAGCTCCTTCAAGTTGGATGGTTTGCGCTTGTGAACAGCAATCTTTAAGTCTGACCACAGATTTTCTATTGGATTGAGGTCTGGGCTTTGGCTAGGCCATTCCAACTCATTTACACGTTTCCCCTTAAACCACTTTAGCTGTGTATTTGCTTTAGCTGTGTATTTGGGGCCATTGTCCTGCTGGAAGGTGAACCTCCGTCTCAAATCACGCACAGAGTGGTACGGGTTTTGCTCAAGAATATCCCTGTATTTAGCACCATCCATCTTTCCCTCAACTCTGACCTGTTTCCCAGTCCCAGCTGCTGAAAAACATCACACAGCATGATGCAGCCACCACGTTTCATGTTGGGGTGATGTGATGTGTTGGGTTTGCATCAGACATAGCGTTTTCTTTCATGGCCGAAAAGTTTAATTTTAATCTCATCAGACCAAAGCACCTTCCTCCATACATTTTGGGAGTCTCCCACATGCCTTTTTGCTAACTCAAAATGTGCCATTTTGTTTTTTGCTGAAAGTAATGGCTTTCTTCTGGCCACTCTGCCATAAAGCCCAACTCTATGGAGTGTACGGCTTATTGTCGTCCTATGTACAGATACTCCAGTCGCTGCTGTGGAACTCTGCAGCTCCTCCAGGGTTACCGTAGGTCTCTGTGCTGCCTCTCTGATTAATGCCCTCCTTGCCCGGTCCGTGAGTTTTGGTGGGCGGCCGTCTCTTGGCAGGTTTGCTGTTGTGCCATGTTCTTTCCATTTGCTTATGATAGATTTGATGGTGCTCCTGGGGATCATCAAAGATTTTTGATATTTTTTTATAACCTAACCCGGACTTGTACTTCTCAGCAACATTGTCCCTTACTTGTTTGGAGAGTTCCTTGGTCTTCATGGCAGTGTTTGGCTAGTGGTGCCTCTTGCTTAGGTGTTGCAGCCTCTGGGGCCTTTCAAAAAAAGGTGTGTATATGTAATGACAGATCATGTGACACTAAGATTGCACACAGGTGGACAACATTTCACTAATTATGTGACTTCTGAAGGTAATTGGTTGCACCAGAGCTTTTTATGGACGTCATAACAAAGGGGGTGAATACATACGCACATGCCAATTTTCTGTTTTCTATTTCTAAAAAAATAGTTTTATGTATAAATGTAATGTAACAAAATCGATAAAAAGTCAAGGAGGTGAATACTTTTGCAAGGCACTGTATATAAATGTATTAATTTATATATGTATATATATATACTCTTTTTAACTATTACTTTATAAAATTATTATTTTAAATCTAGCCACCTGAGCAGATTGGCAAAGAATTTTGGCCTGCCACAATTAAATAAAGAAATAAAATAAAAAGTAGGACAGAACTGCTGCAGCTATAAGCATGCAAGCAATTAACCAATTTTATCCAGAAAGATATTAAATTGCCAACATATTATTTCTTATAGAATGAAATGCAAAATTGATTAAAACATTTTTTCAATTATATCACTGATGTGATATCCACTGCAATGATCTCTCTCTATGAACGAGCAAAAGAACTGTAGATTTAATATTAAAAGCCCCTTGTACACAGATACAAACAAACAAATGCTAAATGACTATTTGCTTTAATTGCACAAAATCTCATTACTAAATTTTCTTCAAACCTTTGGGCCACACTGCAAAAGAGCTCACTAAGCAAGTTATTGTCCTAGGAAACAAACCATTAACATATATAAGAGATGAAGCTTTGCAATATATTGTTTCCTGGGTAGTTTCATTAAGTTTCCGGAAATGCTGTGCATCTTAGGTGGTCAGCACATTTCAAGACTTCATATTTCTCCACTTTCACTTGTTAATGATACCCCTACATCTACAGATAAAACTGCAAACTGAGGCACTTTCTGTTTTTTTTTCTCTGCAAGCAGTTTTCCTTTGTTGATGATATAAGTAAAATTTCAACAGTTGCTGTAACTTGTTCAGGGCTCAAAATCACAAAAAATAGCACTGCAGAAAAAGTTGAACGTTACCACACTTAAAGGGCCACTGCACAACGAAAAAATTGTTTAGAAAATGTTGAGGACCCTGGAGGGATCCATGATACATTAGTTGTGCATGTGAGAGGGGCTTTTGCATCCTTTGATAACAGTTTCTGCTTCTGGGACAGGGACTTGCAAGGATTATCGTATCTAGTTTTAAACAAAGGCTCTGATCTTCTGCCAATTCCCTCCTCCATTACCCCTCCCTCCACTGCTAATTACGAACACACAGCCCCATCATACAGATCTCAGGATATAACGTTTTAACAAACACAAAATGGATTCCTGTGCTCATAAATTCAAAAATTCAGATTTTTCAAAAAAAAAAATTTGTTTATGGCTTGCACAGCTGCTAATATGGTTGACAAACATAGTTGACAAACAAGTGTCTTTTTTCTTGAACTGCAGAACCACAGTAGATCAGGAAAAAAATGTATAAAGTGTATAACAAAATAATAATTATAGCAGCTGTGAACATTTTTTTTTTTAGAGAAAGGTATAGTTTAAAGCAGTTGTAGTCAACCTGGTCTCAACCGCTCACTAGAGGGCGATTCATGCTTTCATGGTGGGTGGCGGGGTAATCACTCGGTGGCATTGCTGATGATGTCACACGCCGGAGACGCGCAGCACCACGCTTGGCTGGTTGGAGAGCTGGTGAGAGAGTCTAGGCACTGCAGTCAGGACCGATTCACTATCTAGTAAGTACAGGGTGATACATAGCTAGGGTCATATGATTTATGTCACCAGAAATTAGATTAAATTAACATTTAATTGGGTAAATTGAGTTACTGCGGCACCGATGGGCAGATTTGCATCTCTCCATCACCTATTAGGCTTCCTGGTGGTGAGAGTGGATATGTCCCGGAGGCTGTTCTAAAATTTCTGCTAGACTTGTAAGACTAGAGCAGCCATTGCAGGGAAGGAGGCAGATAAAGACTCGTATCAGGACAGTCTCTTGGATCTTCTCCAACTCCTCTGGTCATAAATAAATGGGTGGAGAGAGCAAATCAACCTCAACATAAATTTGCTGAAGTTCAAATATAAATCTTTAAAAATATATTAAAATGGTTTGTTCAAATACTTGCAAATAAGTTATTAAATAAACAAACTTAACACTAAATATTGCTGTCATAAATCATTAGATATACATTTTATAAAGATCCATGCATAATTAAAACATCAAGCTCCTCCTATTACAGTGGAAGGTTTCTGATTTTCACTATTTACTTTTATGTAATTTATATAATTAGGAAGTATTTAAAAGTTTTATTTTTCTGCCTATAAGCATTCAATTTGTACCTGATTTGGGTTTGTAGCTCACGCAGTTCATGAATACACATATTGTGAAGTGGAGGGTTTCAAATTAACCTGCCAGTGACATCTCTCAAGCAGAATTTTGACACTGATTGGTTAATATGGAATACTGCACACCCTGTGGTTAGAAGCGCACTGTCTTCATGAGCTGCAGAGGGTCGAAACCAGTAAGTTTTTAGGCAGAAAAGGGGATCTTTCAAGCACTTCTTAATATAATAAAAGTACATAAATGTAAATAGATACTTATATACTGTATATTGCATTCCTAGTGAAATCCAGAAACCTTACATGTACATTATATATTGTGCTATCTGGAAGTGGCCAACAAGCCTCTTATCTCTAAATGTCATATGTTACTACTACTAATAATAATATCTACCCAGGTATTTCTGCAACTCTACTGTCAATGTCATAGAAGTCCTTGAGGCATTATTTATTCAATATAGCAAGCAGGTTTTTATAACTCTAATTTGTGTTTCTTTTGTACAGAGAACAACTCCACATTTTTCAGTGTAGCTAAGAAATCCCTGAAAGGAATTCGTTCCTAATTGATTTTGCATGTATTAAGAGGCAAGCAGAGACATTCATCTCAAATGATGACTTGATTTCTGAATAGATGAAATCCTTGAATAAATTATACGCAAGCAAGATTGGAGCAATATGCTGTGCTATTAATCCCACTGTGTGCATAATTCCCCAGTAAATGTGTGTCCTCAGACCTTCACAAAGCTTTTAGAATAACATTTCAAGTTGAAAATGTGAAATCTTACTTTGTAAAGTATAAATCAGCAATTAAAGGGAGCCTAATAGTAAAAGAGGCATTGTCGCTTAAACAGTGACAACACTAGTAAGTGGAGGGCCGTGGTACAAATAAAGCTAATTTATACCCTCTCCCCAGAACTAATAAATTAAAAGGTCATTTTTTTTCTGTTTTATATTAATGTTTCAATTAGATAACATATTATTTTTTTCTATTTTCTTAGAAGACCCCAGAGTAACAGGTTCTTAAATCCTGGAAGCCCCCCACCCCTTTCTTCCTGTTCCCTCTCATATAGGGTGTTATGTTTCACAGCTATGACATAAGGCCAAACCCACAGGGGAATGACTTCATACTATCAGTGTCTCATGATGCTTAAACATATGGCAGGTTACCATATTGTCTGCTTGCAACATAGAAGTATGGGACACTGGTAGTGTGAAGCTTATTCCTCTGGGTGTGTCCTTGGGTAACAGATTTGAAACATTGCACCCTACATGAGAGAGAGCAGGAAGAAATAGGGATGATCCATAAGGCGAGAACCTTCATAGAAGTGAATTGCAAATTTGTTTATTAGGAAATAAAATTAATGAAATACCATAGTTGAAACATTCAGATAAAGCAAAAAAAGTATGCATCCCTTTAAGTCCTCCATTACCCTAGCCTGCTGATAGTAGCAAGTTGGCTTTGGTGATTTCAAGGAAAGAAAATATGTTTCAGCCTTATTAAATTGCGATTTAGCCAATTTAAGCACATAGCATATTTTTTTATAGAAGTTTTTAGTTAGTGAAGACCTTGCTTTTGGATCGATGTTCACTAACTAAAAACTTCTGTAAAAAAATATGCTATGTGCTTATATAGAGCCCTATTCAATTGTCCGAATTGCAATTTAATAAGGCTGTTTGTCTGGGAGTCTTAAGTGCATAATTAAGTAGGGAAAATATAATTAAGCTATTTTGTTAATAATAAAAAATATGTTCATGTCTATGATAGACCACGGAAGCATCTATTATACTCTGGCGTAGGTTGTGTGCCTGTGTGTGTGAGTGAAAGGACTGTTTCCATTTCTTCAGGAGCTGGCATGCAGTTAAAGGTATATGTCAATTTCCTGGATTATGAATGCATCTGATAGAGGAGAATTAATAGTATATAAAAAAAATGTTTGATGAAAAAATACCAAAATAAACATTTAAACACTTACCTTGTAAAAAAATCTATTGTAATTAAGATTAACATCCCCTCCAATTAGTTTTGGCCAATCCAGTTAGATGAAAGATTTGAGACATAGCACTTTGTTAATTGCTATGGCAACAGCACACAGCATAGACAGGAAGCAGGGATGAGTCATATCCCAGCAATAACTGAGAGGTTGACAACACTGTTCTCCTACTGGCAAGTAAATAGTGGGATATTATTGCTGCCCGGATGCTGCATGCTGATTGGGTGGGGATCAGGAATTTGTGTAGACACCCCCTGGGGGTGTCAACACAATCATTAGAGGGATTTTTAGATATTAATACAAAATAAAATGTTTTATAAGATGTGCTGCATACACATAGGCTGCTTTTTGCCTATAGAGTGCAGAAATGTATTAATCCAGCAAATTTAGATATCCCTTTAACTGTGCAAGCTGCCTGCTTTTTTTGCACGTGCAGGAGAAGGAAGAAGGTGTAAAATTCTGAAAAAGCCAATTATTTAATAAATAAGAATAACGATAAGACTCCAATACCTAATTGTCTCTTAGACATTATTATTTATCAAACTTGGGCATGCTATCGTGGTTTACCAACCCCGCTGTGAGAGACAGAGTGAGATAAAATTATTAGTAGAGAGGGAAACTTTTTATGTAATTTATGCTTAAAATTCTAAACGTTCTTGATTACCTAACACTTCTTTTTAAATAATTATCAGTTGTAATGACATTTTTTTGCACTTTCATTCCCGCAATAAGTAGGACCGAATGCTAATATGCTCATACCTGCTTTTATTGTGGGGAAAGTATAAACCATCTGATCAGAGATCAGTTTTTAATAATATTAAGACATTTTAATTGCATTAAAAAAATCAGTGAGCAGACCACACTTGTTTATCTGTGTACACCAGAATACTGTAGATTATTGGAACAAACTTGCTTTGTATTCCAGAACCTAATCTAACTGATAAAATGTGATAAGAGAGACATAGAGGAAACAGAAATAACACTTTAGATATTAAACAAAAAATGGGACTATTTTAACTGTAAAAAAAAAAAAAAGGAATTTCCTGACTAGCCACTTTATCAGGATGTGAGTCAAAGCCAGACAGGATGAAAGGGTGTAAAGCTGCTTTGTTTTAAATCCTCTCTCCCAGTGGACAAAACCTAGGAAGGCTGTGTGTTTTCTGAATGCAAATGTTCCCAGTAACGGAGAAATCGTTTTGTCTTAGGAACTTGATAAGTGACACTAAAATTCATTTCCCACAAGAGAGGCCAGACTGCACTTTCCTGTTAATGAGATGTAATGACAAATAAATAACCGCTAGGAATTTTTCATATGGATTTCTGAGTATTTCTATGGTAGGTCAGCATATGTTTAGTACCCTGGAATTATCAAGAAAAATAAATAATAGAGCAGGTTTAGGAAAAAAAATACTTGAGCTATATTAATTTAAAGGGACACTGGAATGATTTTTTTTTTTTTTTTTTTAAATAATCAAAAATAGTAGAAAAAAAACTTTTAAGGTGGTTTGGGATTTTACTTGGTATATAATATACCGTATATACTCGAGTATAAGCCAAGTTTTTCAGCCATTTTTTTTTAAGGCAAAAAAGGGCCCCCTCGGCTTATACTCGAGTCACTCATTTTACCCAGTATTTTGTGGTAAAATGGGTGCCTCGGCTTATACTCGGGTCGGCTTATACTCGAGTATATACGGTACATGTGTATCAATTTATTTATGTTTTTTTTTTTAGTATAGTGTCCTAACCTTTCAGGGACCATGTCTCAGAAGCATTTTGCTGAGAGATGGACACTGATTGGTTAGTATGAAACACAGCACAGCAAGTACAGCAGAGTTTGTGTTTTCAAGAGCTGCAGATGGCAGACCCAAGCATCGGGTATTTGCTTGATGTCTTCCTTCGGATGCGGAAAGCACTAGCAATTGTAACTACCAGATTTGCAGCGGACATTAGCTTCATATTTATTCAAGTCTCCTCTAACATCAGGAAGTGGTAGATTCAACAGCAGAACAATCATATATATAATTGTCAGTTTGCGGGGCTGTTCGTAACGTTTGCGGTGTCGGTAACGCACTTGCGGCCCATAGGGCTGCAAGAGCGAGCATCACAAAGCGAGCCATTGCGGCCCGTAACCAAGGCCCTCGGGACCACAGTACAATGAGAGCCATAAACTATCATCGCAAGGCCCGCTGTCTCCTCCCTCCTTCCACCTTCTCCTACTCCTTTTCCTCCTCTCCAATTACCCCCCTTTCCCCTCTCTCCTTACTTTCAGACGATCAGCTCCTGTTGCTCTGTCCACTGCAGCGCCGGCTTCGGGCTGTGTCGGAACCGTAATATGCCAATGACTTGACGTCACATGCGTGTCACGTCATTACCACATGCCGGTTCGGACACAGCCAGAAGCCGGTGCTACAGGGGAAGGATCATCAGCAGGAGCTAATTGCCTGATAGTAAGGAGAGAGGGGAAAGGGGGGTAATTGGAGAGAGGGAAAGGGAGTAGAGGATTAGGGGGGAAGGAGGAGGATGAGGGGAAGGAGAGAGGAGGATGGGGAGGAGGATAATGGGGAGGATAAGGGGAGAAAGAGGGAGGAGGAGGATGAGGGGATGGAGGGGAAGGGGAGGAGGATAAGGGGGAAGGAGGGAGGAGGAGGATGAGGGGAAGGAGGATGAGGGGAAGGAGGGAGAAGGATGGGAAGTAGGGAAGAGCATAAGGGGTAAGGAGGGAGAAGGAGGGAGGGGAATGGGGAAACAGAGGAGGACAAGGGGGGAATGGGAGGAGGAGGAGGATAAGGGGGAAAGGGAAGAGAAGGATACAGGGGAAAATGAGGAGGTTAAGGGGAAAGTGAGGAGGAGGGAAAGAGGGGGGAACACAGGGAAGGAAGAGGAGGGAAAGAGACACAGGGGAGGGAGAGGGGGAAGACACACAGGGGAGGGAGAGAAGGGGGAAAGAGAGATATGGGAGGGAGAGGGCTTTAAAGAGACCCCGGGTGAGGGAGGGAGGGAGAAGACACAGGAGAGAGGTGGAGAAAGAGAGCCAGTGGAGGGGGGAAGAGACACAGGAGAGGGGGAAAGAGACACAGGGGAGGGGGAAAGAGACACAGGGGAGGGAGAGGGGGGAAAGAGACACAGGAGAGGGAGAAGAGACACAGGGGAAGAAGAGGGGGTAAAAACCCAGGGGAGAAAGGAGACACAAGGGATGGAGAGAAGGGGGGAAATGAGACAAAAGGTAGGAAGTAGACCGGGGGAGAGACTCGCAATGAACACCAAAGGCGCTCATTGCGAGCCTTGCGATGAGAACCAAAGGCTCTCAGCACAGGGCTCGTGATGAGTGCCGAAGGTGCTCACATTAGGTAGCAAACAGCATTGCCAGGCTTAAAATGTTATTCTCAGCATTTTTGACTGGCAAATAGCTAGTTACATATAAAACGGATTTAAGTTCCTGCAGCAGCCACCGGAGACAGACAAAGACATCTAGACAGCCTCCAGGGCAGACCCTCTCCCATCCCTGAACACCTGATTATTTTCTAAAAATACAGATATTATTACTAAATAAATGAAACCCTATTGATTAGTATAGTGGTCCTTTAAGATGAGCCCTTGATCACTAATGAGGATGACTTCTCGTATCTCTATAGTATATTTTGGAGTATATTCGTTAAAATATGCAGAGATGTCTCCAATATTAAAATCCAACTCGACAGAATAACACAAAAACAGGAAAAGCCTCACTTCAGTTATTATAGCCATAGTTCCCCATGTTATTAGGGAAATACAGAACTGATCACATATATAGTTGTGAGCGTACGAGTTGTTGCTAACGCTTGCAGGCTCGCATAGCGAGCCCGCGGCCCTCGCGAAACCAAAGGCGCTCCTTGCCAGCAACTGAGGCCCTCGCAAACTTTAAGTTGTAACGCAAACAACACGACACAGCAACTGTGACCCTCGCAAACTTTACGTCGCAACGCAAACAACATACAAGACACGTTACCACTCATTACGACCTCGCAAAAATTGGCTGCAACCCGCAGACAGGAAAAAATGAAAAACACAATAAATACACCCAGCACATACATAAAAAGCTTACCTACAGCAAGAGGGAGCATCCAGGACCTCAAAAAATGAAGTTACACCTTAATTTAACTCAAAATAAAAGAGTTTAGACACTCAAAAGTTCTCTAAGCGAGAGAAAAAATGGCCGCCGAACAAAACGAAAACGAGGCTATAGCACTCTAAACACGCAAAACACCACAAGAAACTCGCAAAACACCACAAAACACCTACGGATATTACGGTACAGACGTATACCACACATTACACTCCATTTTAGAACAATGCAGAAGTACACAGCTACGCTAACGGTTTCGTCTCGCGCACGCACACTATTACACTGCACACATTCATCACGCTTACACAGCAGCTCCACACAACTAATGCTGCAGCAACATCAAAACAGATTGCCAGCTCTTCAACACAATGCTTCAAAATATGTAAAGTATATTCATTTATTAATGTATTATATATTTATTATTATACACCAAACAGCATTAGCTACCTTACAATTTCATTGCCGTCATTTTTTGACGGGCAATTCTCTAGTGTTATTATATTGTATATAAAAATATATTCATCCTGGCCATTTAACAGTGTTAAAAAAAAAGGGACACAACAAAAGGTCCTAATTATTGCAGAAACGAAAAACACACATAGAAACAAATATAAATTCACCCATTTTTTATTAAACATTCTGAGTGGAAGTGTTAGATAACTGAGCTTACATTTAGGGATTATAAACATAAATTAACTGAATATATCCACCTCTCTGTATCTTTATCTCAGAAGATCCCAATGGAGAATGACTAGGAAACAGAGCACACACAATATAAGTAATATAATATAAGTAAGGATAATTATGTATCTCTGACCCTAACAATTTATCCAACTGGGCATGCTCTTGCTGCTTATCATTCCCAATGTGAATTAATTAATCCCCTACTATGTTCTCCTCAGAATTTCCTCACCAGCTGGATGATATGAAGTAGTAGCCGGGTGGGTATTTAGTTCTGCAATGTGTGTTTGTGTATTATTTGCTTATCAAGCCAGGCAACGCTTACATTGGGTGCGTGGAGCACCTCCTAAATCGATCTTGGGGGAATGGAGCTTAGATTAAGGGATTCATGTTTTTTTCTAAGGTAATTAAAGCTTAAAATTCCTACAAATATCGCTTTAGGTTGGGCCTGGTCAGTACTTGGATGGAAGACCACCTAGGAATACCAGGAGCTTGTATGCTGTGGCCCACTGGAGAAGGAAATGGCAACCCACTCCAGTATCTCTGCAATGAATATCAAGTGGATCAGTATGGTGTGTTTCAGTCCATGACGTCAAGGAGAGTCAGATACGACTGAACAACGCAAAAAAAAACATATATATATATATTTTATTGTGCAGTGGTCCATTAAGAGTTATTTTCCTAAAGGCGCAATGCTTATTTTAGAGCATATTGAAAATATGAGATTACAGGGTTGTTTAAAATATTGAAACAACTTAAATCTTGTAGTACAATTATGTTGACAGCCCACTTGTGCGTTGCCATATTGTTACATAGTTCAAACACAGCCTTCCATTACATATCTTGCACAATATTGGCTTCATATCTAAGTCTTTGTTACATACATAATAGATGACACGGTAAAGTAAACAGCCAGTGGCTAGAGTAAATACCCAGAATTGCTGCCCTTGTATTTTGTATTCAGAAAGACAACAAAACAATTCCCATGGTATCATGGCGTGCCTTACACCTCAGCAGTGAACCTCACTTTAGCTATAATTTCATTCATTTATAGGGTACATTCATGTTTTATTCAAATAAATTAGGGATTTGTCTTTTATCTTAAGGGGCCACTGTAGTCCATCAATTTCTAGCATCTATTTAAAAGATCACCTTTTAAACATTAAAAAAAAAAATTTGTATGAGAAATAATGAATCTATAGTGTAGAAAAATGACTTTAAATTTGGACAGTAGGATTATTTTGTGCTCATCTGTCGTGATATGTTACAGGAAAGAAAAGTAGTGAGCCTTATGGATCTCTGGAATGCAACATATTGTGCTGCTCTCATTTTTTTTTATGTCAACCATAAAATTGTGACCCTATAGACCACAGCGCGCCAGGTACATCTGTCAGTGACTGCCCCTCTGAGCTCCGTCAAGCTCATGCTCATTGCTTCAATTACCTCATCTACTGTATCTATCTCCGCTTCTTCATGAGCCTTTAATCTTTCCCAACATCAGAGTCTTTTCTATGCAATCCTGTCGTCTCATGATATGATCAAAATATTTGAGCTTTAGCCTCATTATCATAACTTCCAGGGAACAGTTTACCTTGATTTCCTGAAGTACTGATTTATTGGACCTTCTCTCAGTCCAAGGGACTCTAAGCACAATTCGAAGGCGTCAGTTACACAGCGCTCAGACTTTATGGTCCAGCTCTCACATCCGTATATTACTACTGGGAATACCACAGTATTGGTCATTTTTGTCAATTAATGTAATTAATTATTTATGGAGAAACATGTTTTGTAATGTATAAAACATGCTTTTTTTACATGCATGACAGGTAACATGACAGTCTTTGATTACAGGGGCCCATTAACAATAGACACTCGAGTCACCATATGTGCTCTGTAGCATCTGATAGAAGGTGGCAAAGCATGCCGAAAAGTACTTTCCATTTTGGAATTGCTGCTAAATTAATTTCCTTTGCAACTCTGAAGCTAGTTGTTATTTAGACTAATTCCATCCTCCCCTGCATTGGCTGAATACATAATAAGCTGCACTGCCTGGTGGTACCGGTAAGAACCAGCTATGCAGGATGCATCAAAAAGTGTTACATTTTAAATATAGGTTCTTCTATTGTTTTTTGCTCTTTTACACCAATTACAAATTATATACAGCAGTGGTGGGCAACAGACATCCTGGAGGCCCAATACGGCCCTCAAGCACTTGCTATGCAGACCCCAGGGAATTCCCTGTGGTGGGAGAGCATGCCCCTCTTCATCACTACATAGCCCATCACATATAATAGTTGTGAAACTGAAATTCGTCGTCACGCTCGCGACAAATCTTAGTTTGACAACTACGATTGCCACAAAGGGGCGCTCATGTGCATTTTGCGGCTGTGCATGCGCATTGCACGGTGCGCCGAGACAAAAGAGGAGAGAGAGAGAGGAGGAGGAGGGGAGACACACAGGGAAAGAGGGGGAAGACACAGAGGAGAGGGGGGAGACTCAGAGGAGGGGGGAGAGACACAGGGGAGGGGGGAGAGACACAGGAGAGGGAGAGGTGGGGGAGAGACACAGGGGAGGGAGAGGAGGGGGGAAGAGACAGATGGGAGGGGGGAGACACACAGGGGGGGAGAGGAGGGGTGGTAGACACACAGGGGAGGGAGAGGAGGGGGAGACACAGGGGAGTGAGAGGAGGCGGGAGAGACACAGGGGAGTGAGAGGAGGGGGGAGAGAAAAGGGTGAGTGAGAGGAGGCGGAAGAGACACAGGGGAGGAGGGGGATACACACAGGGGAGGGAGAGGAGGGGGGAGAGACACAGGGGAGGGAGAGGAGGGGGAAGGGGCCGGGAGGGGGGAGACACACAGGGGTGGAAGAGGAGGGGGAGGGCACACAGAGAGGAACGCGGGACTTAGAAAAAAAAATCTGACCTCAGAATCTCTGGGGGGGGGGGGGGGGGCTTGGGGGTCGGAACTCAGAAAAATACGAATGTAACGGCTGAACTGCAGAAATCAAAAAACACAAAAAACAACAAAAAATAAATAAAATAAACAACTTAAACCACACACAGCACAGGGTGAGAGCCAGGATGCCTGGGAGTGAGGTTGCAAGCAAATTTAAGCTGAATTTGACATGTTTCATCACTCGAAAATTAGCTATGTGAGAAAAAAAATGGTGGACGAAAAACTCCCAAAAATCTGAAAAAGGAATGAAAACGAGGCTAAGCACATTCCAACCTTGGAAAAATACGTGGGACTAAGAAAATACACAACGGCAAAGACACTAACACTTGCACGAAACCCGGCTTACATACGTGGTAGTTCCCAGTGCATATATTGTTAGAGCCGAGCTTGTAGGATCTTAAGCCTTACCTTGCTGGCATGTGACATGAGTGCAATTGTTTGATAATTGGAACACTCATTGGCACTGCCTTTTTTTTAGATTAGGATGTAGACGGACCTTTTCCTATTTCTGACCCCTGACCATTGGCATAAGGCAAGCAACACTTTCAAAGCATCATCTTCTATGATTTTAAAAGTTCAGCTGGGATTCCATCAACTCCTGCAGCCTTGTTATCAGCAAGACTTTTTAGGGCCCATTTCACTTCACTTTCAATAAGCTTAGACTAGTGAACCTGTATAAGCACTAAAATCTTAAATCATTTTTAAATTTAATTAAAAATATTAATGTAAAAAAGGAGGAGCCGGGATTTAACCCATAACCTAAAACTCTAAAGCACTATATTTGCTTACTGGCTCTTATGGAACTCGGTGGTATAACCGCATCAGAGTCATTCAGTAACTAATGCTGTTGCTGCATCACCAGAAAATACTTCTTATTAAGTGTAATTTACTGATAAGAGATCAGAAGGGAGCATTCTTAAAGGACCACTGAAATATCACAATTATAGTATGCTACTTTATAATGTGCAAAATGATGAGAAGATCTCTATTGGGTTCTGTTTACCACCACTTTACAAAGACAATTAGCAACTGAACTCAATAAAAGAGTGAGCCCCAGTAGGATTGGCCTTTTCAAACCACAGACAAATTAGCAGTGCAGTGGAATTCATGATGACAGAAGTATAAGAGACAATACATTTTAAGATTTTCTTTATAATGACATTATTCTACAACAACTAAATCCTTTTCTGTCGCACTACTTACAAAAAAATATATAATTGTTCAGCACTCTCGCGGGCTTGAAATTGACTCCAATAAATCTTTGCTATAAAGTGTAGCTGATTGTAATGCCGGTGACTCGTTTTAGGACATTACAAGGAGTATACAGGCAGGGCTCAGGACAAATAGTACATACGGTATTTACAAAATGCCTTTCATGCATCATTTAGCTGATATGGGCTTAATTTAATTCAATACACATGTTATTAACGGTCCCTTATTATTCAAGCCCCTAATTGCCTGTAACACGAAATTTTGGCTGCGGGTCAAATTTTTTCTAAACATTTATACTCATTCAATTGTCTCTAACTCGCAACTGCCCTCTCACAGCCTCCACATGGAAGCCATGCACATGTAAGTAGGGGGCATGATGATATGATCTGACAAAACTTAAGCAAACCCATAATTTACTTCTTAAACATTCACAATACTTCTTAGACACAGCCAATAGTACATGAGACGATCATCATGACATCTGTTCGCGATGAGCAGGGGCCCGCAAGTTAGAGGGGGGAGGGGCCTCGCATTGTGTGGCAAACAGCATTGCCAGGTTTCAAATTTTATTGCCATCATTTTTGACGGGCAATTCCCTAGTCTTTTATAAATAGAGAATTATCTGAAGTTGAAACGGTAGATGAGTCAAGAAGTAGTTTGTACTTTAATAGATGTAGGGAGGGCCTTCTTCTCCTGCTAGGCCTCAGGAACATACAATGTTTTGAAATGCAAAAGAAGTCAAGCCAGGCGTTCTTTAGACAATTACGTTTTTTTTAAAGGCACCAAAACACATTTCAAGTTAATAGTAGCTAATACACATATATATTATCATAGAACACATGTGCAACTTACAATTAGAACATATATAAACATTCCAAGACCTTATTTTCAATTTAAATAGATTTTTAATCAGTATGTAAACAGCCTTAAAGTTTGCCAGAGCATGAACATAATCACAAACAAACACACAGTATTTTCTTAATTAATCAAAAAACGTTGGCAGCTTCATGTTTGCAGCTGTACTAATTGCAGTGGAATCGGCACTATAGCTTTATTATTTCACAGAGCTGCTAACACATCCCTCCCACTCAAGGGGATACATACAAAAACACAACATTTTTCTTCCACCTGGTCTACAGACACCTGCCAATTCCAAGAGGAGCTGTCCTTGTTCGGCTGCATTGCATTTAAAATATATTGGTTTGTACAGAATAAAAAAGGAGGGGTAGGATAAAGTATTGTTTGCCGTGAGACCAACTATGGGTATATAAAACACAATGATTATAGATTTCTTAGTGCCAATCACGAATAAATAAACACAGGGCTAGCTCTACTTTATGGTTGGTGGCTGCCCAGGGTGCCAACTTATAAGGGGCATTGTCAAGGTCATAGAACTTGCATCTCAGGTCAAAACGGAGTGACCACGAAAAAGGCACAAAAGAAAACAGCTTAACATAATTAAAATACTCATATTCAATACTTTGGCTTCTGTTTGCTTATGATACTGACTAGTACTGCTACAAAACCTTGCCTTTAACCACACTGAAATTCTAGGTAGTAGTCCCAAGCAATCCAAACAGGTGTTCCATTTACCTATGTTCACATTTTATATTGGAACAATATTTAAGACCTCGCCCAGGGTGCTGAATGGGCATGAGTCTGCCCAGGGTACAAGGTAACAGCTGGTTATAGGAAGATATACAAGGCTGACAGGTCTGGGATCTCTACCAAACTACCAAACACCTGTAATATATTGTTACAGCAATAGATACAGATATCCAGGGCAATGTAGGAGAGAGAGATATTAGGCAAAGATGAGAGGGGGAGAGAGAAATTCAGGTGTAGAAGGAGAGAGCGATCCAGGGCAAGGAAAAGAGTAATCCTGGGAAAGGCAGATGGGCAATTATGGTAAGACAAGAGACATCAAGGGCAAGAGTAGAGCCAGTTACAGCATGGGCAAGGAGGATAGGCGGTATTTTAACTGAAAAATGGGAGCCTGGGAAATGAGAGCCAGCAATGTTGGCGGGTTGAGCAGGAAATAAGAGATTGCAGGCGCAAGGGAGGCAAGAAATACCAAGTGCCAAAAGAGGACAAACGGGGTACAAAGGAGGAGAGAGAACAGCAAAACATGTAAATAAATATATATTGAAAAATTTTATTTTTCTACTTTCTTCCTCATCTCCAAATTAATTTCTTCTATCAATGAATCCCCCTTCTGGATCCCTACATTGTTGTGGTGAAGGGGCTTGTGCACTTTTCTGTTTGCCTTCGTCTGGATCAATTAACAATTAGTCCAAATATTAAAAGGATCAGAAGAGATCTAAAAAGGTTGAACTTGATGGACAAACAGTATTTATTCAACCTCAAATACTATGTAACTATGAAGCTGTGAGCTATACCTTGTAAAGTCAAGATGGGTAGGTCAGACAAATTGTGGTCCACTGGAGAAGGAACTGGCAAACCACTCCAATATCTCTGTCAAGAAACCTTATGGATAAGCACAACCAGAAATAAGATGTGCCTGACATGCTTTGGTCCATAGGGTCACGGAGAGTCAGACACAACAGAACGCCTAAACAACAACAAAATCATTGAACCAGCTAGTATCAGGATAGGAATCCTCTGCATGCAAAGTCTCTTTGCCCCCTGGTAGTAGATTACTGGAAACCAAAAATAGTAGTTTCTATAACTGTAGAATGGCATATAAAATATAAAAAAAATAGTGCGTTCAATTTCAAGTGTAGTTATTTATTAAATAGGACTACATTCACCCTATAATATAAATGAATATAAAGTGTGAATAGATATCCAACTAAATAATAAATAGGTACGCAAAACATTGTTTTTTTCATTGAAGGAAATTACAGAGGTATTTTAGAGTTGCAGATATGGGCCCCACTTCAAGGTGGAAGGAATCTGCTGATATAATCCACTAGTAACTTCAATTCAAGTGCATTGAGAGGACTGTCAGTTATGTCATTATTTACACTTCCTATTTGTTTGGTTTCTATGACAACCACTGAAGGATATCTTCAGCTTTCTCAAGTGTATTAGCTATGAACAAAATGTGACAAAAAAGAACCACACAACTGTAGTAGTAGTGACTGGGAAGTAACCAGGGATTACTAGAGGTAGATAGGGGGAATATGGCGTCTTAGTGTTGGATATATTGGTTGCTCCTTACATGGTCTAAGGCCTAAATTTAGACTTGGCTCATGAGATCAGGTAGGCCAAGATAGAATTTCACAAAACCTCATATTTATCAATGAGCGAAAAAAAATCCAGTAAAAACTCATCTAATGTTTTTATTCTCTTGAGGAACTACATTTGACAATAGTCAATAGGATTTTAGAAAGAAAAATTGCTTTTAATTTGTTAAAATGACAACCAAATTGTCAAACTTTAAATACAAAAATACAGCCTTTATTTCTTTAAGTATTGTATTCAGTTTTGATTTTTAATAGCAGCAGACATTTTGTCTTTGTTCCTAAAAAGATCAGAAACCTGGGAAGAATAGGATGAACCGCAAGCCCACTTCTGCTGAAAGATAGTCCCTTCACACTTTGAGAGTATAGCCCTACCCCTCAAGCTACAGGTACACTAGCAGTCCAAGATGGAATCCACCATGAGTCAGTCACATTTAAGATTTAGAAAGCTTCCAATTTTATTGCATACTTCACAAGAATATGAACTTTCTCCAGAATACTGTTCTTTTTTAACCTTTATATGAAATTAAACTTTAATGGGAGCTGTCATTTTTGTTTCAGTTTATTGGCTTCTACAAGTGTGAAGAAGTACTTAGGCAAAGTGCCCCTAAATTACCACCCTTCAAGTTCAAATCATTATCTCTTGTTCTTGCATTCCCTTTTCTGAGATACTTTCCTTCTAAACTTTATTAAATCCTTTGATATATTTGAAGTTTTCTATCATATATAAGACATAATAGGTCATAAAGTATTTCCTTATACCGTATATACTCGAGTATAAGCCGACCCAAGTATAAGCCGAGGCACCTATTTTACCACAAAATACTGGGTAAAATGAGTGACTCGAGTATAAGCTGAGGCACCTATTTTACCACAAAATACTTGGTAAAATGAGTGACTCGAGTATAAGCTGAGGCACCTATTTTACCACAAAATACTTGGTAAAATGAGTGACTCGAGTATAAGCTGAGGCACCTATTTTACCACAAAATACTTGGTAAAATGAGTGACTCGAGTATAAGCCGAGGCACCTATTTTACCACAAAATACTGGGTAAAATGAGTGACTCGAGTATAAGCCGAGGGTGGGAAATGTGCTGCCCCCCGGTTTCCCTCTTGTGCCCTCTGTGCCCCCCCTCTCTCCGGTGTCTCTTCTCTCCTCTCCCTTCCCTGTGTCTCTTCCCCCCTCCCTTATCACCCTCCTCAACCCCCCTCCTCATTCTCAACCTAACTCCTCAACCCCACTCCTCATCCTCAACCTTCCTCCTCATCCTCAACCTCCCTCCTCAACCCCCCTCCTCGTCCTCAACCCCCTAGTGACTCGAGTATAAGCCAGTATAAGTTGAGGGAGCCCTTTTAGCTTTAAAAAAAGGGCTGAAAAAAGCTTGAGTATATATGGTACATACTTTTCTACACAGTGCTTATTTTTTCTATTTAAAATACCATCGTCATAATAAAATCATCTTTAAAAAAAAAAAGTATTGTATTGAGCAAGAACTGCCAAAAAACAAGGTTTAATAATTACATTTTTTCAGTATTTTTTGGTCTATATAAAAGCATTTGTTTCGTCAGTAAGAACCTATTCTTGCATATTAATATTCATACACTGCTAATTTATATTGCAAGGGTGTGATGGTGAGAATTACACGAAAGAGCACTTCTTAATCATGTGTTATAAGAACAGCTGCAGTTGGCGCTGAAAGGTTGGCACCCTGTTCAAACCACCTGTCGCGGATTACAATTCAGCAACTGACAAAACCAGGGAGTCTGGGACGCAATCAACAACAAATGGGGAGTAGTTAAATGGAACCACCTTCCCGTAGAAGTAGTAGAGATAAGTAGAGTAAAGGAATTTAACAATTTGCAAGATATCCTGACTGGTATTTAATTATCCATTGTTTAGAAAGTCATGACATAAAAACGCTGACATCACTATGACATCATGTGGGAGTGAGGCCACACATACAGCACAGGGGTAAGGAGTGAGAATTCACAAACATTGGATAATTAACACACCTATTAAATAAATATGGATTTCCCAAGTAAAATAATATACATATGTATTTTTCTTTCTTTTTGTATACTTTATTTTATTAAGAAGTGGTTAAAGCTCTGTTGTTGTGCCTAGAATCTTACAAATAGTTCATTACGGATTGCCCCTCTGCAGTTAATGAAGACAATGTACTTGCAGGTATAGGGTGTGCAGTCTCTCAAAGTAGTCAAATAGTGGCAACATTCTACAACATGCTACTTGAGAGAGGTCAGTAACAGGCTAATTTGAAACACTGCACTTCACAGTCTTTGTATTCATGAGCTGCATGAGCTACAGAGGCCAGAATCCCAACAGGTAAAAAATTATATGAATTTAGGCAGAATAAAACAGAACTTTTAAGCACTTCTTTATAAAATAAAGTACATAAAAGTAAATAGACTCATAGGTATATTATATTCCTAGTGTAATAAACATCCCATGTTCCTTTAACTCCTATCAACATAACTCCCATACTATCAATGTAAGTCATGTGCAGGGAGAAATACGGACACAACCCAATCCAGTGGTGAATGGAGGGCCCCAGTCAACCCTGTAGGGTTCAATAAAAAAAGGCAAAAATATAACTACATGGTCAGATCATCCCTAATGTGATCAGATCACCTTTCTATAAAGTGATCATCTGCCATTATTATCTAATACATTAAGATTCCTCCTTTACTGCCAGTAGCAGAGGGCCCCTAACCTGTTGTGGGCTCAGGTGCTTGGCATCAGATGCACCAGCAGTAGCTCTGACACTGACCCAAGCACACCAGCCACATAAAATAAATGTTATAACTACCATTTTTAAAAATGACTTTATAAACATACATGTCTTGAACTTACAAGTGGTGAGCTAGATGCTCCTAGCCTTTTACCTAAACACTGGCCCTTCAGTATTGATGACAAGTGCATTTCCAATGGCTGATCTTGTTTTAGTGGTAATTGCTGCCAAAACGCGGAGCCTTATAGCACCCACACAACAAATACACAAGAAGCTTCTCTCTGCCCCACCATAAATAAATATGCCTATAAAGGGGCAGAAATTTTCTGTTAAATCTGTTACTACATAATAGCACTCCACAAAATGAAACTTCTGTCCTCTCACTCAGTTTTATATAAAATAAAGCAAGAATTTGGTTTTAGATAAAAACTGCTAGGCCATAATTATTTGTTTTTAAACCTCAAATATTTCATTAGCATCTACCACTTCTGCTGGGAGACTACGCCCTGTTTCCATACTCTTTGTATTCAGTAACACTTTCTCATTTTGATATTAATACATACACATTTTTTCAAATTTAATTCAGACTCCAAAACATCAAAATTATTTGATAACAAACCGGTACTCAATTTAATTGTATGTGAACTTAAATAACTGGGACCTTTGCTGTGTAATTTGATTGTGCTTTTATATCACCAGCCCCCTAGAATATAACCTTTGCAAAATAAGTATAGCATCAGCAAAATTTTTATTTTAAATATTCATTTTCAATGGATACCGTAAATCTTTGCAAATGTACTCCTTCCTGTATCTATTAATTATCAATATATATTACATTATAGACATACATTATTACTGTATAGAAATACATTTAATACACATACACACATATATTATATATATATATATATATATATATATATATATATATATATATATATATATATATATATATAACACCCTCAGAGCTTGGGCACCAGGATATTTTTTCCAAAGCATGAGTTACCACTATGAAGGGCTTCCTTCCAGGCTCTATCTGGCTCCTAAGATTTAGATATTGTTTCATCTCTTATCAGCCTCTCTCTCTCTATATATATATGCAATTTGGCGCTCAAAAAACGCGCTATCACAAGATTTAGTGCTGAGCAGGGAATTAGAACGAAAAAGAGAGCTATAGCAAATCAGCGCTCATCAGGGTAGCGTTAAGTGGAGTTTACTTGTATACAGTAGACTCTCAGCTATCCGGCATCCATGGGGAATGGTCGATGCCGGATAAATGTAGTTTCTGGTTGCTTGAGAGATACTATTAAAAGAGGCCTAGATTAGCTGCACATAGGATGCTCTGCTAGGTATATATGTCAGTGATGGCTGTTCTAGCAGCAGCAGCTTTCACTCCTCACTTACACACAGGTACGTTCTGCTGGAGGGTGCGGTGCTGAACCCGGGGAATGTAACGCCAACACTGCGCTGGCTCAGTCACCCATGCCTGTCTGCTTCCAGGTAACTCTGAATTGCAGACACATACAGGGGATGTAATCTAGGTGCCTGTGAGCGGTTTGTGGTATGGCAACCTGGCTCCTGGCATTTGTTGAGTCCTAACATTTACATTTTTATTTAAAGTACAGTATTCATTTTTTTTTCTGGTTGCTTGAGTCCTGGATATCCGGGAGTCTACTATATATATATATATATATATATATATATATATATATATACATACAGTAAACTCTTGATTATCCGGCACACAACTAACCGCGATTCTCAAGCAACCGGCATTTGCCTCTATTCCCTGTTTGACAAAAACTCTCACTTAATCGGCATTATCCGGCACCCAAATTTTTTTTTTTTTTAAATCAATTTTTTCCCCCTTCTTTTTTTAGCTTAAAATGACTCAGATTAGTTATAAGTAGCTGTTTTATAGAGAGTTTAAGGGTTTTTAGGGGGGTTGGGCTTAATTAGGGCTTTTAAATTAGTGACTCTCAAGCAACCGGCAACTACACTTATCCGGCAATAGGCAATCCCCATAGGTGCCAGATAACGGGGAGTTTTAAAGAGAGTTTATGTTTTTTGGGGGGGGTTTGGGGTTAATTAGGACTTTTAAATTAGTGACTCAAGCAACCGGCAACTACACTTATCCGGCAATAGGCAATCCCCATAGGTGCCGGATAACGGGGAGTTTACTGTATAACTTATTCCCACACAGCTGACATACTGAAGACAGCAAAATCTGACACTGATACAAAAAACTCCATCAAATATTTGAAGTTAAATAATTTACATTTGGTCACATTCACACACCCAATAATCTTCCCATTTCCCCCAGTGTTTGTAGTGTATAACCCATCATTACTTGTAGGAGCCTGTAACACAGACCTGCAGACATACAGTATGTAAATGATCACAGTACCTCTTCTTGTGAGTCTGCTACGACTCCTGGATCTGCTGCGCTGTCTCTGAAGTTGGGTCCGTCCCAGTAGCCGGTAGTAATAAGTTGGTCGCCCAGAACCTTTTCTACTATTCCCAGACATTTCTTGGTTTCTTGCTCACAAGTTTCCTTTATAATTCCTATTAAGTTCCAGTTGCAGCTTGAGACAGAGCTGAGGGCTTATCCTAAAGATAAGAGGCCAGGCTTGCAGTTTTCAGAAACTTGAGGCTGGAAAAAATCCAGGACTGGAGTCTAGTGACTTAGGGAAGCTGTCACAACTTGACTTAAACAAACACGGCTCGCCGTGACCTCAAGGCAACAAATGAGTACCATGCCAGGAGCTCACATGCAGGAATTAACACCGGGCTTTAAAGAGGTTTCCGCAGTGCATGATCTGTGGTGGGATCATGTCCAAGACCCTGCATGTTCACCAAATGTGCTAAAGGCTCTTGGAAGAGTGTAAGATGAG
Source organism: Discoglossus pictus (assembly GCA_027410445.1). Lineage (NCBI taxonomy): Eukaryota > Metazoa > Chordata > Amphibia > Anura > Alytidae > Discoglossus > Discoglossus pictus. The sequence continues at coordinate 17,437,995 of CM050168.1, forward strand.
AAGAATCGGGGGGAGGCTTTAAAACAATCTTATAGGAGAAACAAAGTACACCCCTGAGGCAGGCTCTCCGTGACTGCTTTACATCATACTATGAAATATAAACAAGAGCCTGGGAGTTTTACCTGTGGTTTGGCTTTTATCTCCAGGTTTGCCCTTTAAAGGGACACTGAACCTCACACTGAAATGGCAAATAAGAACCAAAAAGCCCCATCTTTTTAAAATTGATACATATTTCACTGTTATTATATCCCCCATAACATTAATACAAAATCTTCCACCTTCCAACTTAATATAATGGACCTCCTTGTTCTTGCATTCCTGATTTTCCTTCCTGCGCTTTATTACATCCTTTTATATATTTGAAGGTTTCAAACATTTCACCCCCTCTGTTCTGTCCTCTAAAAATGCGCGTTAATCATTTAATATTTTTTACGCAAGACTTAGAAAAATGTATCCATAACATACCAAGCTGATCCACTTGGTATTCATGGCACAAATATTGGAGTGGGTTGCCAGTTCTTTCTCCAGTGGGCCACAGCATACAGTTCCGAGGTGGTCTCTCATCCAAGTACTGACTAGGCCCAACCTGGAATGGGTGGTGTGACCTCTTGGTTCTCTGACTGGAATTGAACCCAGATCACAGAGGTGAAGCACCAAATGCTAACCACTGGACCACCAGGGAACCCATAGAGCTTCATAACTAAGTTGGTGCAAGGTAATGAAACACCCTAATCAGAGAAGGAACTGGCAACCCACTCCAGTATCTTTGTCATAAAAACCTTATGGAATTGCACAACAAGACATAAGACATGCCAGTTTTAAAAATATGTTGCAGCTCTAATTTTCTATTGCATATACACATATATTTATGTATATATATATATATATATATATATATATATATATATATATGTATATATGTATATATACACACACACACATATATATATGTATTTACTTATTTTATATCCTATATATTTTTATTTTTTTCTTAAAAAAAGAGTTTAGAAACTGTATTTATTTTTATTCTAACTGGTCTCCAAATCACATAAAATCAGCAAAAAATAACTTATTAAAATGTTTATGTTGGCATGGCAACACGCTCTTTCGGCCCATTATAGGCTGTCTGTGACATCACTGCAAATTAAAATAAACCCTTGAGAAAATGAGAACTGGACAGAATACAAAGTTCTAAAATTATCATTTATTAGCAGGGAAAAGGATGCTATATTTAGGTTGCAAATATTGTATGCAGAAGGGCTAGTGTTACAGCACCATATAGAGACACAACAAGCTCTCTGTTCTCTCTGTTATTAAGAGTGGAAGTGTTAGGTAATTAAGCTTGAAAGTTTATTTTAAATTAAAAGATTAGATATGTTGTAATTATTTAATGTTCACAGTGTGGGTAATAAGCAGGAAGAGCATGCCCAGTTGTTCAAATCTGTATAAACACAGAATCAGAAACCGAGCTAGTGAATCGAGGGCACCTGTGCAAAATATTTTAGTTAGTCCTATATATATGGGTCAACAGCTGGACTTTGGTGGTAGTCAATAAAATGCTAGAAGGCTGGCAAAGGTATCTGGAGCCATGCAGACTGCAGTGCATCCAACCGCTGCCGAAGAGTGTGTGGTGGAGGATCCATACGGCGAACATAGCGATCAAGGTGGTCCTCTATTGGAAATATGGAGGCCAGGGAAGTACTTAGAAGATTTCGTCTTGCTTCTCCAACCACTGCCAAACAATTCTGGCCATATGACTTGTTGCATTGTCCGGCTGGAAGATCCCATCCGCTCCATGGAAGACAGTCAACATGCATGGGTGTACTTGATCTACAAAGGATGGATAGATAACCCAATTGGTTGAGAGTGCCTTCTAGAGGACACAAACAATGCCAAGAAAAACATTCTCCAGACCATAACGCTACCGCCACCAGATTCTGTTCTTCCGACAATGGTTGCAGAGTGTTTGTTCTCGGAGGTTTCAAACCTGACATGCTAGTGTCAATCCAATCAATGGAGCAGAAAAAGTGACTCATCAGCGAATAAGAAGAGGTCCAACTTCTGTACTGTCGTGCACATTGAAGCCTTTTCTGACTATGAACCCTCGTCAGCTTGAGAGCACTGACCAGCCATTTCCTTTAGAGCCTCATACACAACAAGGCTCGCTGTACTGTCATTTTACACACACATCAGGTAGCCCCTTAGTTTGTTTGGACAGTCAGTAGGTCAATGGTGCCATTTGTTCAGCCACAGCAGCACGCAAACAGGTAGCAAACTGCGCTGTTTCAGAAATACTGTCACCCTTCACCCGAAAGCCAATGATCATCCCCTTTTCAAAGTCAGATAAAACGCATGTTTTTCCCATGAGAGAGATGATTTGATATGTTTGCAGAATGCCTACCTGTCACCTTATATACCTATGAAGCCAGCTCACGACACGTGCCATATTTCATTGGCTACGTGCTGACGACATCAAAAATAGTATAATAATGTGAATCGACCCCTAACATACTGTATATTTGTATATATATACACACACACACACAGCTCATAGCGGGCATATGCTTAAGGAAAGCCATGTTTGAAATGTCCCTGGCTTTTGCATGTCCCTGCCCAGTCTCCCAGAATGCAGTGCGATAACTGTTTTTCTCAGAATTCTGAGCAGGAAACAAATTTTTTAACTTGTTTTAGACATTCAAATGTGAACACAATTGTACTATTTATGTTCTGTACTACTGTACGGCGGAGGCTTCTATCGCTCTTTTGCCCGCCATAAATTACATGATTGTTGTGGTAAACAACCTCCTCTTAAAATCAAAAAAAAATCTACTACACAGGTTAGGAACCAGCCCCACGCTGATGAGAGGCAGTAACCTTGAAACAGCTGTACGTAGGTGGGATTCCTGGCTTGTGTATAATCCATCCCGAGCTTTGCTCATAGCTGTGTAATACAGCAGGCATATGCTTAAGGGAAGCCATGTTTGAAATGGTAACGGATTACAAGAGTGAAGCCTTTGTGGGCACATCTGCATGTCCCTGCCCAGGTTCCCAGAATGCAGTGTGATAACTGCACCGGCAGTATCTTTGCCACTCATATGTAAAAGTTTGTATCATCAGTATTATTTGTAACAAATCAAATACAATGATATTTATTTTAATATTTACTTTTAATTAATGCAATAACTGGAACCTTTGCTGTGTCCCTTTAATGTAAAAATCTGCTGGCATGAAAAATACAATGGATACCCAAGAACTTACGATCTAGTGCTGGGTTAATGCTTCACATAAATGTGTTATGTCCCTCTATGGATAACAATGGCATGTGTTATAGTTCTGTAACAGGGTTACTCATGATTAGTACTCCTTGTTAGTAGCCTCTGGCATTTTACTCAGTAAACAAATCCTTTCCATGTCCACAGCAGGATTGAAAGAAAACACACTCGCATCAGTTACTCAGAAGTGGGTTATTTGTTTTAACAAGAGGAGGCTCGTAAAAATTCCATGCCAGGGTTTCATACACATGACTCCCCAGTGGCACTGCAGCGGCAGACCAATCAGGCTGGCCAGAGGGGCTACGGGTCACACTCACAGCTGGACAGCAGGCCGGCCCACTGCGGACAGCAGGAAAACATTACAGGCTCATTAACAAACATTTGGTTTCTCATTTTGACACATAGTTTAGATTATATGGTATTTTAACAAAAAAACTGAAAGCTGCATACACTTAATTTCAATATTACAATTGAAGCACCCATGTGGTTCATCTATAAGATCTTTTAAATAATTTAACTGAGTTTTCCATTAGTTTTCCATTAGTCCCATTGAAAGCACTGGCAGTTTTAGCTGACACTTTCCCACTGTGCAGATAAAAACTTCCTTTGCACTCAAACTCTTCTTAATGAAAATCTAATGAATTAATAAAATGCTTTAAAATCAGCTTAATCAGGCGGCTCAAACAAAGCAATGTCTGTCCTCAGTAAAGAATAACTATAGGATAGGTAATAAATAAATGAAAGGCTATAGTTATTTTTTAATTGTTAAAATATATATAATTTGTTATTTTATTTAGCTAATCATATCTTTTCCTTTCTCAGGAGGATCTGCCCTTGTAAATTAATGAGCATTCCACTACACTGAGTGAGTGCACTGGCAGGTGTAGATATCACATTTCCATTGTGCAGACAGAAACTTCCTGTGTGTTCAAAGTCTAATCCCACCATAGCTTTTATATGCAATTATGTAGCACTACAGAAAAATGGTATATTCCACATAATTGCATATAAAAGGTAATATATTGGAGGACGTATTGTTTTATTTTGCATATTTTCATGTATAGTTCAAATATAGGACCACAGTGGTTCTTGAAATATTGTTATCAATAAAAACATGTTTGCTCCACTTGTGTATTTGTGGCCATCAGTGGAACAACTTAGAGCACCATCAAGGTCAGGGGTCGGAAACGTCAGTGCTGGGCGCCACACACAGGCCTGGCATTGAAGATATCCTTTCTGTAAACAGATGAGTCAAGCAGGATGACTGAAGAAGCAATAGTTTCACCTGTACACAGCATTGATATTGGATCTAATCTATTTTGAAGCCGCAACAGCACCACCTGGTAATGCAAAAAATGACTGCAGGCAAATAACTATTCCATCCTCCAACGTGGTGTAATTCGTACGGCGCTGAGTCGAAAGCGAGGCCATCGCTATGTTTGGCGTGTGCACTCGGCCCCCCAGGGCCTCGGCATGCCTTTAATAGCTCAAGGCCTCTTCTGTCAGCGTCCCTTATGAGCCAGTCGGAGGATGGAATAGTTTTTGCCTGCAGTAAAGTTTTCACATCACCAGGTGGTGCTGTGGTGCAGCCGCACACCCCAGTGTTCTGACGAGATGCAGCTTCCAAATAGATTAGGAACAGGATATCCTCAAATCCAGGCCTTTATGTGGCCCTCCATGGCCGAAGCTGCCCACCCCTGACCTAGGTGATTATCCTTAATTATCCCCCCTAAAAAAAATTCACCCCATCTTTTATCACCCGCATTAGATCACCACCCCTTACAAGCTATCTATTCTATGTACCCATTCTCACTCCTCCACACTCCTTCTGCCCCCCGTTTTGATCATCATATCCATCATCTACCCTTCACTCCTAACAGATCTCCTATTCTCTCCCAGTTTTCTCCCTCATAGATCAGGGGTGCACAAGTTTAGTCCTGGAGGGCCACACACGTGTCTCGATTTGATGATATCTCAGCTGCACACAGGTGAGTCAATTACTTCTTCAGTCATCTCGATTGACTCACCTGTGCACTGAAAGGATATCTTCAAATCTAGGCTTGTGGGTGGCCCTCCATCACCGACCTTGCCCACCCCTGTCATGTAATCACCACCTTACAAATCATCCATTCTCTCCCAGTTTAGCCCCAACAGATCTTCACCACTTACACATCATCACTTTTCACTATGCCCATCTCCCCATAGATTATCAAACCTTACAAAAAGACATGCATTCTCAGTACCCCCTACTGATTATCACTTTTCTCCCTAACCATCCTCTCTTAGATCATCTCCTATTACAAATCATCCATTCTCTCCCAGTCCATCCCTAATAGATCACCATCACTTACAGATATCATCCACCATCCTCATGCTTACCTTTCATTGATCATTTGCCCATCCAATTCTCTTCCCGAGTTCACCACCAGATAAACCATAACACCTTACAGATATCATATACCATCTCCCTGGTCACCTTTACTGATCATCTTCCATTACAAAGCATCCATTCTCTCCCAGTTCCCCAATAATAGATCAGATATTATCTACAATCACCATTGTCACCATTCATTGATCATCTACCCATCTACCCTTATAAACCATCCATTCTCTTCCTAGTTCACTCCCTGATAGATCATCACCCCTTATAGATTATATCTACTATGTCCCTCGTCAACCTTTACTGATCACTGCCCCCTACAAAGCATCCATTCTCTCCCAGTTCCCCATAATAGATCATCACAACTAACAGATATTATCTACAATCTCCCTTGTCACCTTTCATTGATCATCTACACATCTACCCTTATAAGCCAACCATACTCTTCCTAGTACACTCCCTAACAGATCATCACCTCCTGTAGATATCATCCACTATCTCCCTTTTCACCCTTTACTGATCACCTCCCCCTACAAAGCATCCATTCTTTCCCAGTTCCCCCATAATAGATCAGATATCATCTACAATCTCCATTGTCATCTTACATTGATCATCTACACATCTACCCTTTTAAACCATCCATTCTCTTCCTAGTTCACCCCCTGATAGATCATCACCCCTTATAGATTATATCTACTATGTCCCTCGTCAACCTTTACTGATCACTGCCCCCTACAAAGCATCCATTCTCTCCCAGTTCCCCATAATAGATCATCACCACTAACAGATATTATCTACAATCTCCCTTGTCACCTTTCATTGATCATCTACACATCTACCCTTATAAACCATCCATTCTCTTCCTAGGTCACCCCGTAACCGATCATCACCTGCTGTAGATATCATCCCCTATCTCCCTGGTCACCCTTTACTGATCACCTCCCCCTACAAAGCATCCATTCTCTCCCAGTTCCCCCATAATAGATCAGATATCATCTACAATCTCCATTGTCATCTTACATTGATCATCTACACATCTACCCTTATAAACCATCCATTCTCTTCCTAGGTCACCCCTAATAGATCATCACCTCCTGTAGATATCATCCACTATCTCCCTTTTCACCCTTTACTGATCACCTCCCCCTACAAAGTATCCGTTCTCTCCCAGTTTACCCCAATAGATCATTACCACTTAAATATCCACTATGCCCCTGGTTACCCTTCATTGATCATCTATCTTGTCCATTATCTTCCTAGTTCAACCCTATTAGATCATCACTCCTTATAGATAACATCCTCCCTTTTTCGGGTCAATTTCCATAGACCATCTCCGCTTACAAATCATCACTTCTTTTCCTAGTCTACCCACTCTCTGATCATAATCTACCCTTAATAATTAAACCGTAACCCTTCTCAAATCATCCACCCCCCATGTTCATCCCTCGTAGATCTGTCCACTGCATATTGCCACTTTCTCCTAGATCTCTCTGAACACTCCCTTTATTGATCACCTTCATTAACAGGTCGTCTACCATCGCCCCACTCCTCATCCATCCCACAACTCCATTCACCATCATAACACACCTAATTCCCTACTTGAGCCTTATCGAAACCAGAGCTACATATACACAGAATGGGTTAACATCTGCTAAAAGGTTACTACTGAACTCTGCTCCTTCCAGATCTCTTCAGATTTGTGTTATTATACACCCACATATAAGGAAAAGAAACCGGCTTGGTATTGACAAAAGGCTTCTTGTACATTGTAATGAATAACACAGCAGTGGCGTCATTACATACAATTAAATAAGAACCACAAAAACAAGGCAGAGCTCAGAACAATTTAATTATCAAAAAGAGACAATGTCTTTTATAATTAACCCAACTCCGAAGCTTTCAGGGTAACAAGGAAATGTTTTTATTAAAGGCCATTGAATTTGCCAAGGCTGATCTGAAAACATGACAAACAAGCAAAAAACTCGTTAAATCCCTAAAATTGATGCACGTTTCAATCTTAGAGTGATTATATAGGCCATGTTTTCTTCAGTTGTCCTCGCTCACTGCTGCAAGGACTAAAAATCACAGGCATCCTGATAAGGAGTATGAACTTTTTTTTGATGCAACAAATGTAATTTCACTTGTCTTATTTCTGCAGATATACAAACCCCAGAGGAGAAAATAAAGACAAAAGTATTATTGCGGTGAGAAGAGTATTTAAGGGGAAATTGCCTCTTCTGAACCTGAGAGCTCATTATATCATTTGGTGCAGCTGAACTACAGATAACATCAATGGTAATAAGACACTTAAAACACAACAATGAACAAACACATGATAGATTACATAAAATTAACACACAAACATCTTCAAGTTGCTATAGACTATGTCAAACTACAGGTACATTTCTCCACACTTGGGGCACAGCGCATATTTTTTTACAGAAGTTTTTAGTTAGACCTTGCTTTTGGATAGAAGTTTGCTAACTAAAAACTTCTGTAAAAAAATATGTTCTGTGCTTATAATGAGCCCTATTCAATTGGCCAAAGCGCAATTGAATGAGGCCCTTGGTGGGAATGCCCGATAGTTCAGAACATTTGGATCAAAGTCATGGAATTGTCATCTACCATTTTCAAGACAACAATACACCCTTCGATAGACATTTGCCTACTGGGAGACTATTCTCCTCTACTACAAAAAAAAACATAAAAAATGGCTACAATTCCTGCTTCTGGCCACGAAAAGCCACATTGCAAAAAAATGGAAGACGCCACAACCTCTAAGAAATAATAGATAAACTAAATTTCATAATGATTAATGAGAACATGACTTATTCATATCCAATATTTACAGAAATAGTATGGATCAACTCCCCATACTCAATCACAATCATATAAAAATTGCAAATATCACAAAATAATATTAAAACTGGCTGAAATGATAACCTCACGGAGTGGAAAGCGGAAGCTGGACAGGAACAGCGGATTCAATGACAACTTTATTGACAACGTTGTAATCTGGAGTTCAAACCCATTAGGTATAAAATAAAGAAATGACTATGACGCACTCAAGTGTAGTAATAGCAGTTGACCCCTTCTGGATCTCTGACTTGTCGTGGAAGGGGCTTGTGTACTTCAATGATGCTGTGACGTATACCATGTAGGGACACCCATGATGGACAGGTTCTAGCAGAGTGGTCCACTGGAGAAAGTAACCCACTCCAAGATGTGGCTGACGTGCTAAGCTCCATAGGGTCACGGAGAGTTAGACACAACTGAATGACTGATCAACAACAAATAACATTTGAAAAAGGAAAACAGATACAGGATCATCACAAAGTTGTTGATTAACTGCCATGATATAAACACTTCTTAGCTAAAAACATGAACTGGTGTCTCCTTAACATGGCATCATGTTCAGGAAGTAGGAGATAAGATAAAAAGGACTGGCCAACTATTTATAAAACTGTCAGAGGAACTGGTTAAGAGGAAGATAAGACAAGAATGCAGAGTAGTCTTCAAGGGTGCCACATAAGAAAGACCCAGCAGGACCGAACCTGGACACTCCTACTCTACTGATTCCTTGAGTCATCTGCGAGGAGAGCCCTAATGCGAGAGAATGCCGTAATAAAGTAATGTATTACCTGCTTCTTTTTCTTCCCCAAAGAAGTCTAGTCCAGTCTTCTTCTTTTTCTTCAAGAGAATGCATTTCCTGGGCCAGCACAAGATGGACATGACCCTCCTCGGCATTCCCTATTCCTTCCTCACCAACCCCTATGTCCGCTAGTAAATAAATGCACATCCTCATAATCCAAAGACAAAATGAATATGTCTGCTCATAAACAGATTCTTAAAACATTCTTAAAATATTTGTACGTCCGCGGATTACATAGTTACTAATATGTTCTTAGTTTGTTACATACTTCACAAACAAATCACTTTTTTTTTCTTGAACAAAACAGTGGACCTTTAATATTTCTTGCCTAGAGGGAGAAAGTAACAAAATACTGATTGACTGGAGGAAGAGTACTCAAATACTGCTTGGAAGAATAGTATGCTAAAACACTATATTACAGGAGCAAGCGAGCACTAAGGGCCTCATTCAATTGCTACTTACTTGTTACTTACTGCACGCTACTTTCCCTTACTTTACTCATAATCTCAAGTTACTTCCATGAAAGCCGTTGATCTTTAACGGCCACAAGCATCGTGGCCGCAAAAAACAATTCAATTGCACCGATTACCTACCGTCAAGCCCGTAAATGGCTAAACGCGAACAACAGGTTACTGGTACCAAGGAGGTCCCGCAAACCTCCATATTTAATTGAAGTCCTACGGGCTTGAATAACGACTTACTGGCTTGGAAGTCACAATCATGTTCAAGCACGCAAATGCTGACTGCCGATAGCATGGTTTGTGATTATCGGGAAGGGGGACTAACTTCCTAGCCCGGCCAATTGAATAGGTACGTAAAAGTAGAGCTACTGGAGCAAGTAGCTCAAAAGTAGCAAATCGTAAAGTTACTTGCAAGTAACAGCCCCGAAATGAATGGGGCCCTAAGTTATTTGTTACTGGAGAATGAGAGTACTAATAATCTGCTTGCCTGGAAGAATACAACTTAGAGCCCGATTCAATTGAGCTTTCACATGTTACTGTAGCCCGTAAGCGAGTTCGAAAGTTAATTTGCTATTCAATTGGAGTATTTTTGCGGGCTCTAAACGGGTTACGAGTTACGGTCTTGAAAAATTTGCGATGGTTAAACACGTAACTTACAGCCTACTGAAGCCTTTGATCTTTCACTTTTGCAAGAGTTACGATGGCTAAAATTGCAAATCTCTATTCAATTGCTCAATTTCCCCAAGCCCGCAAATGTTTTCACACCCGTAAATGGCAAATGAAGGAGAAAATCCTACGAGTGCTAAAGAGGACACGCAAGGGGTTAAACATCTATTCACAGCACTGTAAAAGCAAATAAAAAATACTGCACTGTAAATAACAGGGAAAGCGATGGTAGACATTAGAATTAAGAAATCAAGCCCGCAAATCGGCAGTATATAAGATTTATTTTTATGTTTCATTTTGGGTTAAATAAATCTCGGGTATCAATGAGTTAATACATATCAGGCCACCCACATGGACTAGAACAGCATTGGCATTCATTTTCATAAATCTTTATTTTGCGGGTTTGCGAGTCTGATCGCATATCGGACTCCCAAACCTAATTCATTGACGTGTAACCTCCATGTTTTACTGTCATAATAATAGTCTATTGGCTGATTTAAAATGGCAGGTTACGGTCTTGGGAGGTTACGGTCTTGGTAGGTTACGGTCTTGGGAGGTTACGGTGTTGCTTAATTGATCATGTTCCCACCCTGAACTGCTACGAACCAGTGCATGGTTTACAGAGTCGGCTTTGGGCCAGTATCTCTCTCTCTCTCTCTCTCTCTCTCTCTCTCTCTCTATATATATATATATATATATATATATATATATATATCATTTTGACCTGTCAGTCAGCCTTTCTGATGTATTCACAAATAACATTTCTATTTTTTTTATGAAAGTTTGCTGCCATTAATTACTGATTAGCGTCCATTGTCTTGCGTGCAGTCACCTGCCCCCCACCCAAAAAAAAATCTTCCCATCATAAGACCTGGGGAAATGTGTAAAGTAAGGAATAATTTTATATAAAAGATACAAATGGAAAGGTTGTGTCTATTTTTTTACTTTTTAAAATGTATTATGCCCATTTTGAAACAGGAATTATTCAAAACACCACAAAGAATAAAGTTGAATTTAATGATATTTTAAAGCCGCCCCAGTATTTTCAGTATTTTGAGTGTGTAACAGTATGACGTCCCACGGCTGAATAGAAGCTACATCATATATAACCCATCGCCCACTCTCCTAGCAGAGATCGTATCGGATCAGTGCTTTATTCTCTGCCAGTCACAGAGGTATCGGCTCTACGAAGCAGAATCATTGCTAGTGTAACGTGGCACATGGCTGCTACCACCTGGCGGTGTGTGCTAATGGGTCATATGGGGGGGAGCTGCCAGTCTTCATTAGACGGAGAGGCCATGGGCACAACACAAATTATAGTGTGTCACAGAGCTGGAACACTGAGCCGCGTGGAAATCAACATGGGGCAGGTTTGTAGGGCAAATAAAAGAGAGCTGCGAGGGTTAAAATGTACTTTCAAATTGGTGGTTTCAGAGCACTTTCCACAATCGCAGAAAGAGTGTTTTAAAATATATTTATTTGCATTTAGCAGACGAGCAATTTCTCTAATCTATCAATCTATCCACCTACCTAACAATCTATCTACCTATCTATCTAGTTGCCTTTCCTCTATCTCTTTATTGGTCTATCTATCTATATGTAATTCTATATAGTTGACATTCCTCCATCTCTTTAATTCCTTATCGATCTATCTATCTATCTATCTATCAATTTACCTATCCATCTATCTATCTATCTATCTATCTACCAACCTAACAATCTATCTATCTATCTATCTATCTATCAATTTACCTATCCATCTATCTATCTATCTATCTATCTATCTACCAACCTAACAATCTATCTATCTACCAATCTATATATCTATCCATGTATCTATCTATCTATCTATCTATCTATATATCCATCTATCTACCGATCAATCTACCTATCCATCGATCTACCTATCCATCGATCTACCTATCCATCCATCTATCTATCCATCTACCAATCCATCTATCTATCTATCTATCTATCTATCTATCCATCTATCTACCGATCAATCTACCTATCCATCTATCTACCTATCCATCTATCTACCTATCCATCTATCTACCTATCCATCGATCTACCTATCCATCCATCTATCTATCCATCTACCAATCCATCTATCTATCTATCTATCTATCTTTCTATCCATCCTTCCATCTCTGTGCTCCCATATTTTCAGTGCTCTGTTTTAAATAACTAGAACAGGAACTGAGAAAATGTCTTCGGGATGCTAAAAACAAAGACAGCATTTAATGTACTATCATAATGTTTTATAAAATCTTCCTCTATCTGTTATATCTCAGCTTCCAATGTCCCTTCCTGCTTGAAGGGTGAATAAGCAAAGTTTTTTCTGCTATAAAGAGACACTCATTGCCTACCAGTCTGCTAATTGTCACCTCAAAGGTCCCACTTGATTCACAAGACAGGAGGGCTTATAAGACAAATATAACAACTGCCAGGACACCATGCTATTCAATAAACAGACACCACATTAAAAGGGTTGTTTTTTTTATATTTAAAATATTTTATGCATTTTATATTCTGCACGTGTTTGTGATGTTTGTATTTTTACAGAAAATCAGAATTTCCCATGACACAATCAGAGTAAGCTAACTATAAGATTTTCTCAGAAAATGCTTTTAAGCTCCTGGTTTACATTATTACTAATGTTGCTGCTACGTTTTTTTCCCCCTCAACTACAGTGGTCCATCAAGGCCAAAATAAAGGCTTTCTCCAGAAGATAGATGTTAGTATCTGCCCTATAATACACACTCTTTCAGGCTCTATGGATGTAAACCATGCTGTTTGTATACATTGGTTAAGTAATGTAATGACCAATCAGTGTGGTCTCACATAACAAAGCTCTTGGACCATTGGTGGTCTGGTGATCACAGTTTGGGAACCTCTGACTTAGAGCACAGCAGGGCCGGATTAACCATTAAGCAAAATAAGCACGTGCTGAGAGCATCAAGGGAAGGGGACACCACAGACATTTTAATTTATTATAATTTTCAAACAAAAAAAGCTAAACAGATGCAAAAAAAGCTAACATGGTTTGACTAGGCATTTAGCTTTTTTTTTTAAATGGGATTTAGCCATAAAATGTTAAATTCATAACAAACATTATAATGAATAGGAATTTAGCTTTTCCTGAGTGGGAGGAGGGTGGTTAAGCTTTTTGTTACCAGCATCAGTTGGCAACCCCGGGGTACCAAGCCTGCCAGTCTTCTACTTGCCCCGGTGGGAAAAGTACGTATGAGCAAAGTTTCCTTTGCCTTTGTATGTAAGACAGGAAGGAATATACTTAAGCTGCATGCTTGAGTGTGACTTCAAGCTGTCCAAGGTACCTATATAACATATATATGGGGGCACCAAAATCTTATAAGTGCTTAGGGTCTCTAAGGGTCTTAATCTGGCCATGGAGCACAGTATTGCCTAATACCATGGAGCTGAAATCACTGAGACAGAAAAAAATGCTTCTGGGCCATATGTACTAAAGGATGATGGTCATGTTCTCCTCTACTTCATCCTCCAGTATATCCGTCCATTTATATTAGTACCATTGGTGGTCTGTTGACCACAGTTTGGGAACCTCTCACTTAGAGCTCATTAAAGCCTAAAACCATGGAGCCTGAAAGCACTGAGACAGAAAAAAAGCTTCTGGGCCATATGTACTAAAGGGTCATGTTCTCCAGAACTTCATCCTCCAGTATATCTGTCCATTTATCTTAGGACCATTGGTGGTCTGTTGACCACAGTTTGTGAACCTCTGACTCAGAGCTCATTAAAGCCTAAAACCATGGAGCCTGAAATCATATGGCTTCTGGGCCATATGTACTAAAGGGTCATGTTCTCCAGCACTTCATCCTCCAGTAGATCTGACCAATTATCTTAGGACACAACTGCAGAGATTACTAAACATGATTAAATCTGCAAGATATGTATCTGGTAACAGTAATAAAGATCTATGTGCCAGTATAATCAGTTCATATATAGTATTATGAATAGTGAAACAGTAAAAACCCAGGTACACATTTGAACATTTTATATATCACTTAATAAAATATACAGCTCTACAAATATACTGCAGCGAAATAGTCTCTAAGGTAGAAATGAGCCTCGTAACTTCTCTCCTTATATGATAATGGATACTGCTCTGCACCATCACGTACAGCGGTCACATTCAAGCATTGAAAAACAAGTACAAAAAGGCGCACCATATACCTACGCAACAAAGATGAAGAAGATAACTAACAAAAGTACTTATCCACCCCTCTCAAGGAAGTCAGAAATATTGATTGTAGATTATGCTCTAACAAAGCTCAAGACTCTTTCTTGATGCTTCTGTCCAATTAAAGTCCACTCCAAATGAGAGATCAAGGTGTTAAAAACAGAAAAAGGCAGAGCACATAGAGCCGAACATGAGGAAGTATGTCACCACGTGTTTAATAAGACAATAAGAAAATTGTACTTACAAGATATAGTCTTGATTAGCAGCACGGATACTTCCAAAACTCAGGTAGAAAAAAAGAAGGAAGAATTTCTCCAAATATACTATAATAAATAACAAATAATAAAAAGTAAAAAAATGAGCGCTAACTTTTTTTCCTGTTTTAGTTACATTCAAGCTTTGCCATCTTCAGTCCAGCAGTACTGGTAGATATAATGGGCATACGGGAGAAAAAGCTGAAAACCTCTTTATCAGCTCCCTCCAGATGCTTATATACTCTCTTCACTCCAATAATACATTTAATTTTTTCCCTTTAGTCGCATCTAGCGTAAGGAATGTCTAATTATATTATATACATCACTATTATTTTTTAATCTCCCTCTTATTGCTCTTCCTCTTCCCATCCCTCAGCCTGTGTCACTGTGTTGGCTGTGCAGGGAGCAAGCTGTGCATCTCCAGTGATTCTCCATATTGCACCTTCTAAAGCAAATACACTTCAGCCAGCATCAGTCATGTGGAACAACAGAAAACTGCTGGCTGAAGGTATGATCATGAGGCTGAAACTTAAATATTTGGGCCATATCACGAGAAGACAGGGTTCCCTAGACTCTGATGCTGGGAGAGATTCAAGGTACTTGAAGAATGGGACGGCAGAGGTGGTAATGGATAGATAGGGTAATTGAAGCAATGAACATGAGCTTGAGGGAGCTCAGTGGCTGACAGATGTTCCTGCCGTGCTGAGGTCCATGAATGAACAACTAACCAACACCGAATAGAAAGCTTTTTCGATTAACAAGAAAGTAGCCAAGAAAGTTAGCTCAGAAAAGATGGCGCCACTCTGTAAATAATATTTGTATGCAAATTCTAAAACTGTAAAGGTTATGTTTCATTTAGTTTTTTTTACTTTCTAAAATAATTTTACAGATTATCAAGAATATTTATTGAAAACATCAAAAATGACCTGAATGATCCTTAAAGACGTGGCCACATATTGCACTGAAACAATAAAAAAGAGATATAAAGAGCTAAGTGGGACGACCCACAGAGAATCACCCGCTGGAACTTCTCTAATAAATATCCCGTCACTTACAGCGGGCGGCGCGGGACGGAGAGGACAAATCAAAGTTAATGCAGATGAGGGAGTGAGTACCATTTATATAGGGCCAGGATTCAGGTTTCATTACACCGTGCGTCTCAGTAACAACCTCATTTGCTGTCACTATAAAGCAGCATTGCAGGTTCCATTAAAAGTTAGTTAACGTTATGGAAGAATAGAGTTTGACTCGGAGATTACACATCATTATATTTATTGCGGATACGTCCCAGCCAATGTGCGCTAGGGCTCAGAGCACAGAGTCTTAAAGGGATATGGATTTTATTTGGTATATAATATACCTATGTCTTTATTTACGTTTATATACTTTTCATGCGCTCTGTTTTTACTGCCTTAAATCAAACAGTGCCTGTATGGGTCTGCCCACTGCAGCGTATTCAGACAGAGACTCTGTATGGATGGATGTGCATTGTAGTGTCCTAGCCTATCAGGGACCACATCTCAACAGCATGTTGCTGAGAGATGGTCACTGATTGGTTAGTATGCGACACTGCACACCCAGTACTATAGAGTCTGTGTCTACATGAGCTGCATAGGGCAGACCCATACAGGGACTATTTGTTTGATTTTCGGCAATAGAAACAGAGCTCCTAAGCACTTCTTAATAACATAAATTGGTACAAAGGTATATTATATACCTAGAAAAATACAGAAAACTCCATTTAAAAAGAGCCACTGGAGCCTTTAAACTACTCTGTACCATCATGTAGAGCAGTTTAAATCAATAAAATGTGTAAAATCGTTATCCTGTGAAGCTCTCTTCAATCAACTATAATATTTGTGGTATGTCTGTAACGCTCCATGGGAACGTACACTCTTACCTCTTCATAAGTTTGTACAGAGCTGTGCGCATACGCAGCACTGTATGGACGCTTAGTGCGCGCACATGCGTAGCTCATGGCAACAGCCATAGGCTGCACAGGAGGACACAGGGGAGAGGAAGACACAGGGGAGTAGGGGGAGGAAAACACAGGGGAGAGGGGGAGGAAGACACGGGAGAGGGGGGAGGAAGACACGGGAGAGGGGGGAGGAAGACACGGAAGAGGAGGAGAAAGACACAGGAGAGGAAGACACTGGAGAGGGGGAGGAAGACACAGGGGAGGGAAGAGGGGGAGGAAGACACAGGGGAGGGAAGAGGGCAGGGAAGACACAGGGGAGGGGAGAGGGGGGAAAAAGACACAGGGGAGGAAAAACACAGGGGAGGGGGGAAGAGAGACAAAGGAGAGGTGGGGGGGAGAGACACATGGGAGAGGTGGGGGGAAGAGAGACAAAGGGGAGAGGGGGAAGAGACACAGGGGAGGGGAGAAAGAGACACAGAGGAGGGGAGAGGAGGAAGAGACACAGGGGAGGGGAGAGGAGGAAGAGACACAGGGGAGGGGAGAGGGGGGAAGAGACAAAGGGGGGAGAGAAAAAGGGGAGGGGAGAAGGGGGAAGAGACACAGGAGGGGAAGAGACACAGGGGAGAGGGAGATGGAGAAAGACACAAGGGAGGGAAGGGGAAGAGACACAGTGGCGTGAAGGAGGAGTGACACAGGGGAGGGAAGGGAAGGGGGAGAGACACAGGGGAGGGAAGGGAAGGGGGAGAGACACAGGGGAGAGGGAGAAAGAGACACAGTGGAGGGGAGAGGGAGAAAGACACAGGGGAGGGAAGGGGGAGAGACACAGGGGAGTGAAGGGGGATAGACAAAGGGGCGTGAAGGGGGATAGACAAAGGGGTGTGAAGAGGGAGAGACACAGAGGAGGGAAGGGGGAGATACACAGGGGAGGGAAGGGGGGAGAACATTTTTAAATCATACCTTCATTGTTGACGGGCAATTTACTAGTGTTTAATAATGTTGCTGCCTTAGTTTTAACATCACTCAAACTGTTCATTTAACTTGAATTCAAGGACAAGCCTCTACACATGAAGGTTCATTAAGCTTATAGGCACAACGTCTCACGTACTGAATAGACCGAAACTAATTAGACTTACATTAATACTTATGAAAGCACTGGCAGTTGTAGCTGCCACTTTTACTGTTCAGAGTAGAAGTAGATCGCCCGAAACAAAAATGGTAGATTCCACTTCAGCAAAACTGCTTATAAACGGTAATTAAAAACATACTTTATATTTCCAGCTTGTCCATTTTGGGTACATTTTAAATATGGAACTACTCTGTAGGGCTCCTATATTAGGGCTTCACTTGTTTAATTAGTAATTTATTAGCATTAGAATCAGTGTCTGAAGTAAAAAAAAATATAACATTGCTTCTAAATAACTCATTGGAGCTTTATTCTTCTCTTTACCGCCCTATAAGCATACAACTCAAGGTGTAGATCTGCCCAGGAGGCTAGACTATAATTTCATCTAGACTTGTCTGGCATTTACTGCAGTCGCCACTGTAGGTATGGAGGCAGATAAAGACTCTTATCAGGACAGTCCCTATGAGCAGATTATCTCCTATCCCTGTAAATCAGATAGGGGTGGAGAGAAGCTAATTAGCTGAAGTCTCTAATGGTAAATTTTAAAGGTAATTTGTAAAAGCTACAGTAAATTTATTTTCTTTAAATATTGATTTTATTGCTTATTATTTATTAAATAGATACATGAAATCCTACTGTATGAGCACTGTCGTGGCCCTTTAAAGCCCAACAGATGAACAGAGTTTAAACATTATACAAGTTTTTCACATAAAAATGGATTCTAAAAAGGTTTAAAAAATTATTTTATTCCATCTGCACAATGATTTAGGAGCAGAGTTAATACCCCCTGTCATTAGCTCTAATATATGTGTGTGTGCACAAATTGAGTTATAGAGCTCTGTAGAATATTTAGTTACTCCCTCTACTGGCCGACGCTGATACTGCTAAATATAAAGAGTTCCTGACTTTCTTCCATAAGCAGTTTGTACAGGAATTTAAAAAAAAATATTATTCTTTGTGGTGCAGATTTGTGATGATATTTAGATAGATTTTTGTAATATTGAAAATTATACTGTCCAACGTATTCTAATACAAATCATCCACAAATACATATTGTTGATGTTTAATCGTTCAGTTGTGTCCACCTTTCCGTGACCTTATGGACTGCAGCACGCCAGTCACATGTTTCTGGTTGTGCTTATCCATAAGGATATCTTGGCAAAGATACTAGAGTGGGTGCCAGTTCCTTCTACAGTGGACCGTGATTTGTCTGATCTCTCTGCTATGACCAGCTCATCTTGGGTGACCCTACATGGTATAGGTTGAAGTACACAAGACCCTTCACCACAACAAGGTAGAGATTCAGAAGGGGAAATCATGAATAAATATGCTAAAAAAGTAGAGGACCTAATACTGAATCCTGAGGTACCCCATTTACCACATTTCTCCAATGTGAGTATGTTCCATTTACAACAACCTTTGCTTCCTGTCTTTTAGCCAGCTCTTAATCCATGAGCAGGTTCCCTGGTGGTCCAGTGGTAAGGATCCGGTGCTTTCACCCCTGTGACTTGGGTTTGATTCCAGAGATCACACCACCCTGAAGCCGAACAGTCAGTACTTGGGAGACCACCTAGAAATACCAGGAGCTGTATGCGGCCCACTGGAGAAGGAACTGGCAACCCGCTCCAGTATCTCTGCCATGAATACAAAATGGATCAGCATGGTGTGTTACGGTCCACAAGGTCACAGAGAGTCGGACACGACTGAAGACCGCAAACACACACAATCCATGAGCAGATATTTTCTGCAGCTCCTGTATCCCTTAGCTCAGGGGTGTCCAAACTCGGTCCTGGAGGGCCACACACATGCCTGGATTTGATGATAACCCTGCTGTGCACAGGTGAGTCGATCACTTCTTCAGTCATCCTGGTCGACTCACCTGTGCTCAGAAAAGATATATTCAAATCCAGGACTGGGTGCGGCCTTCCAAGGGCCGAGTTTGGACACACCTGCCTTAGCTGATTAGCAGAAACCAAAATGGCTGCTTCCAATGCAACACAATTGCACATATACGATAATATACTATTATATATAAGTCTGTATTTATTTTATTGGTTCTGCCTATTTTCAGTGTAATTTGTCAAAAAAATATATTATTTTAAATATTGGACAACAGTGATCTTTCAATAACCTCCACATCTGCCATTACAACGAGCCATCTATCTTTACACTCCAATCTGCATTTATTTCTCCAAACACTCATTTCCAATTAATTTCATATCCAGACTTGAAGCTGTGTCCTCAGTCACTGTCACTTAACTTGTCAGGATCCACCGAATCCAAACCCACAACTCCCGCAGCCCACTGCACAGAGACACATCCCAAATCATCCATCAAAAAATTAACAAACAGCTTTGAAAGAATTGACTATGAAGTGCTTCAATTCTAACCTTGCTACAAGGAAGCTTCTGGGACAGGGAAAAAATACAGTCCTGAAAATGACAAATGTATTAGAAGTTATTAACTGAAATCTCAGGGCTATTTTCAGAGCTGTATAAAAGCGGTTTGCAGTGCGGGGAGATGAAAGGTCGGGAAAAATGATCAACTAACTGCAAGTTGCTCCAGGGCATTAATATCCTTGTCAGTTATAAAATACGCATCTTTTTCAAGTTTCTACAAAATGTTAGTTTTTTTCCCGGCTTTCATGCTAGAATATGAAGAGTACGAGGCAATCCAGAGAAGATTCAATATGCAAATATACATTATATCTTATATTAATATCAACATAAATAGAGTTTTGTGAAGTATGTTGCAAGCGACCAATATTATCAGCTGTATGAGCCATGAGCATAAAATCATTTTTCTAGAAATCTTAATTTTAGCAGATTGTGCTTGTGCCTGGGGGCTGTCATGCTGGTCTTCCCTAACAATTTCTGTTAGCTTGGTGCTGGAGGAGGTATAAATAGCTGTTTATTTATCTTTTTATCAGAGGATTTTTTACCTGACGGGATCATTTTAGTATTTGACACATACCCCCTCCCCTGTACATGCTCAGTCAAAGGCATTTGCACATAAGAATGCAAACTGCTTGTCATCGCCACATGCCCAGAACAAAACAGATTACTGTCATGCCAGCTTATATACACCAGAATAGTCTCCAACATCTAACAATTTCTCTAAAAATGCTTTTATGCTCATGGCTTACACAGCTTCTAATATTAGTTTGTTACAAACTTCACAAAAATGTGAAGAATTTCCAAAACTACAGCGATCAGTTAAAAAGCCACTAAAAGTAAAAATCAACTTAAAAGGGCGTAATTTACTTAAAAAGAAACATTTTTAAAAGTTGATTTATTGAGGAGAATAAGATGTATTTTAGGAAATATTTAATAAAGGTATCTCAGACAGAATTCATTTTACTCATATCTAGTCCCACTCTTTATAAGAGCATATTATAAATGTCACTTTAACAGTTGGCTAATAAGAGGCTTCCCCTTCTGGATTGCTACTGGCGAAGGGGCATTGCGTACTTCAATGAAGCTGTGAGCTATACCATGTAAGGCAGGGGTCGTCAACCTTTTAATACCTACCGCCCACTTTTGATGGTAACATTTCCTTACCGCCCACCAGTGCCGCAGAAACTCAATTTACCCTCTCTCATTTCTAACTACATGAATCATATGACCCTAGCTATGTAGCGCCCTGTACTTACTAGATAGTGATCCGGTCCTGACTGCTGTCCCCAGCTATGTAGCGCCCTGTACTTACTAGATAGTGATCCGGTCCTGACTGCTGTCCCCAGCTATGTAGCGCCCTGTACTTACTAGATAGTGATCCGGTCCTGACTGCTGTCCCCAGCTATGTAGCGCCCTGTACTTACTAGATAGTGATCCGGTCCTGACTGCTGTCCCTAGCTATGTATCACCCTGTACTTACTAGATAGTGATCCGGTCCTGACTGCTGTCCCCAGCTATGTATCACCCTGTACTTACTAGATGGTGATCTTGTCCTGACTGCTGTCCCTAGCTATGTATCGCCCTGTACTTACTAGATAGTGATCCGGTCCTGACTGCTGTCCCTAGCTATGTATCACCCTGTACTTACTAGATAGTGATCCGGTCCTGACTGCTGTCCCTAGCTATGTATCACCCTGTACTTACTAGATGGTGATCCGGTCCTGACTGCTGTCCCTAGCTATGTATCGCCCTGTACTTACTAGATAGTGATCTTGTCCTGACTGCTGTCCCTAGCTATGTATCACCCTGTACTTACTAGATGGTGATCCGGTCCTGACTGCTGTCCCTAGCTATGTATCGCCCTGTACTTACTAGATAGTGATCCGGTCCTGACCTCTGTCCCTAGCTATGTATCGTCCTGTACTTACTAGATAGTGATCCGGTCATGACTGCTGTACCCAGCTATGTATCACCCTGTACTCACTAGATAGTGATCCGGTCCTGACTGCTGGCCCTAGCTATGTATCGCCCTGTACTTACTAGATAGTGATCCGGTCCTGACCTCTGTCCCCAGCTATGTATCGCCCTGTACTTACTAGATAGTGATCCGGTCCTGACTGCTGTGCCCAGCTATGTATCGCCCTGTACTTACTAGATAGTGATCCGGTCCTGACTGCTGTCCCCAGCTATGTATCACCCTGTACTTACTAGATAGTGATCCGGTCCTGACTGCTGTCCCCAGCTATGTAACACCCTGTACTTACTAGATAGTGATCCGGTCCTGACTGCTGTCCCCAGCTATGTATCGTCCTGTACTTACTAGATAGTGACCCGGTCCTGCCTTCTGTCCCCAGCTATGTATCACCCTGTACTTACTAGATAGTGATCCGGTCCTGACTGCTGTCCCTGTCTATGTATCGTCCTGTACTTACTAGATGGTGATCCGGTCCTGACTGCTGTCCCCAGCTATGTATCGCCCTGTACTTACTAGATAGTGATCTGGTCCTGACTGCTGTCCCCAGCTATGTATCACCCTGTACTTATTAGATAGTGATCTGGTCCTGTCTGCTGTCCCTAGCTATGTATCGCCCTGTACTTACTAGATAGTGATCCGGTCCTGACTGCTGTCCCCAGCTATGTATTGCCCTGTACTTACTAGATAGTGATCCGGTCCTGACCTCTGTCCCCAGCTATGTATCGCCCTGTACTTACTAGATAGTGATCCGGTCCTGACTGCTGTCCCCAGCTATGTATCGCCCTGTACTTACTAGATAGTGATCCGGTCCTTACTGCTGTCCCCAGCTATGTATCGCCATGTACTTACTAGATGGTGATCCGGTCCTGACTGCTGTCCCCAACTATGTATCACCCTGTACTTACTAGATAGTGATCCGGTCCTGACTGCTGTCCCCAGCTATGTATCGCCCTGTACTTACTAGATGGTGATCCGGTCCTGACTGCTGTCCCTAGCTATGTATCACCCTGTACTTACTAGATAGTGATCCGGTCCTGACTGCTGTCCCCAGCTATGTATCGCCCTGTACTTACTAGATAGTGATCCGGTCCTGACGGCTGTCCCCAGCTATGTATCACCCTGTACTTACTAGATAGTGATCCGGTCCTGACTGCTGTCCCCAGCTATGTATCGCCCTGTACTTACTAGATGGTGATCCGGTCCTGACTGCTGTCCCCAGCTATGTATCGCCCTGTACTTACTAGTTAGTGATCCGGTCCTGACTGCTGTCCCTAGCTATGTATCACCCTGTACTTACTAGATAGTGATCCGGTCCTGACTGCTGTCCCCAGCTATGTATCGCCCTGTACTTACTAGATAGTGATCCGGTCCTGACTGCTGTCCCTAGCTATGTATCGCCCTGTACTTACTAGATGGTGATCCGGTCCTGACTGCTGTCTCCAGCTATGTATCGCCCTGTACTTACTAGATGGTGATCCGGTCCTGACTGCTGTCTCCAGCTATGTATCACCCTGTACTTACTAGATGGTGATCCGGTCCTGACTGCTGTCCCTAGCTATGTATCACCCTGTACTTACTAGATAGTGATCCGGACCTGACTGCTGTCCCCAGCTATGTATCACCCTGTACTTACTAGATAGTGATCCGGTCCTGACTGCTGTCCCCAGCTATGTATCGCCCTGTACTTACTAGATAGTGATCCGGTCCTGACTGCTGTCCCTAGCTATGTAGCGCCCTGTACTTACTAGATAGTGATCCCGACCTGACTGCTGTCCCCAGCTATGTATCACCCTGTACTTACTAGATAGTGATCCGGTCCTGACTGTTGTCCCTAGCTATGTATCGCCCTGTACTTACTAGATAGTGATCCGGTCCTGACTGCTGTCCCTAGCTATGTATCGCCCTGTACTTACTAGATAGTGATCCGGTCCTGACCTCTGTCCCTAGCTATGTATCGCCCTGTACTTACTAGATAGTGATCCGGTCCTGACTGCTGTCCCCAGCTATGCATCGCCCCAGTACTTACTAGATAGTGATCTGGTCATGACGGCTGTCCCCAGCTATGCATCGCCCTGTACTTACTAGATAGTGATCTGGTCCTGACTGCTGTCCTAGGCCCTCTCACCAGCTCTCCAACCAGCCAAGTGTGGTTCTGTGGGTCTCTGGCGTTTGCCACCTAGCGATTACCCCGCCGCCCACCATGAAAGCTTGAATTGCCCACTAGTGGGCGATAGGGACTAGGTTGACTACCACAGATGTAGGGTCAACCAGGATGGGCAGGTCATAGCAGAGAGATCAGACAAATTGCAGTCCACTGGAGAAGGAACTAACAACCCACTCCAATATCTTTGCCAAGAAAATCTTATGGATAAGCACAACCAGAAACATACTGAGATATGTGCCAGGCATGCTCCTGTCCATAGGGTCACGGAGAGACGGACACGACTCCATGACCGAACAACAACAATAAGAGGCCAACTATGGCGTGAAAGTCCTTTACAGCTAAATACATTTTCCGGTAGGTTTCTAGCATTAGATTTACTTTGACCCTAATAACAATAAATTACAAACTTGCTTGTAGGTTACAGCACTTTCCCAGCTGCGTCCCAGGAATTTAATATTTATTCTCAAGAACCCTAAAGCTGAGACCTCAACGTATATATTTACTGTATAGAAAATAAAATAGGGGGCTTACCTTGTTCTAAAATCTGTTTAAAAACTCTTGATGCATATCCCAGTGATGTGTAGTATGCAGGGTCCTCATACAGAGTGGGCTTACCAGAATGTATTGATCTAAATACTGTGAGAAGTCATGGTATTAAGTCCCCTCCTCCAGGAAAAGACAAACATCTTCTGCTATTTCAAAGGAGGCATCCTATCCTGGGGGCACTGACACCGCTAGAGTCATCTCTAGTTATGAGAACTGCAAAGTGATACCCCCCCCCCCCCTGCTAACAATAAAGTACTGGTGCTGGAGTTCAAAGCTACCAGACATTGCTGCAGGTGGTCAAGGGATATGATAGATGTATTATGTAGGCTTGTGTTTGTGTACAGGAACTGATAATATGTATTTGCCAAAAGAAAAAAGAGTAGATCCCTTTGGTTGGTGCACTCGAGGATTATGGGAGTACTGATAATGTTAAAACTTAACTTTTAATTATTTCCAGTAAAAATGTACCGGTGTATCTGATTATTACGAGTATATGCAGGGGACACAAGATACATCTAAAAAATGTTTTTAAGGTAATTCAATAATTCTGATGGCGGTAACATCATAAGTGTGAGGATAAGCACTGGACACTGGAGATATATATATTGTGGACATACAATCAACATATCCACTGACTGCTAACTTGTCTGATACGCCATCACAGGAGTTAACACACACGTACCCAATTAATTTGCATATTTTGGGAATGCTGGATCAAGTTGTTCTCTAAAGGACACTTTGGTGACCTGGTGACCTAAGGACTACCTACATCCATAAGGTAACCTCCATCAGAATGATTGAATTAACTTAAAAAATATGTTTTTATATATATCCTGTGTACCCTGCATATACTGAACTAGGCGTTAGCGTAATAATCAAATACACTGATACATTTTTACTGGAAATAGTTAAAAGTTAAGTTTTACCATTCTCCATACTCCCATAATCATTGAGTGCACCAACCAAAGGGATCTACTCTTTTTCTATTTGAATTTGATATAGTTGATCCCAGTGCACCGGTAGCACATATATACTTAAGATTTTTTGTGTAATATGTATTTGCCACATATGAACATGCCTCAAATATATCTCTTAACTGCCCCAAAGAGCGTACAATCTATGTATACAGAGAGAAGACATATACGGACAGCTTATTAGGGTAAGTGCCTATGGAAGGGATACTACTAAGCGTCTTGAGGTGCAATCAATAAGATGGAATGGTTGAAAAGTATAATTAAAGGACCACTGTTGTGCATCTACAAGTAAAGCTCATATGTTTGTTTGTTGAACAGAGACTTTTCAAAAACAGGATGCAGTTTAAAATAAATAAATAAATGTTAATATTTTTTCTTACTTTCGTCAGTTTTGTCCTCAAAGAGAGCCGTTTATCTCTACCTACCTGTGCATATCAGGGGACGGGACAGCTTAAAGTGTTTGGCTCTCCTAATCCCTATTTTTTCCTGAGGATCAGCAGATAATACTATCTCAGGGACCGGCAATTGAGACCTACTCATCAAACAGAATCACATATATAGTTGTCAGTGTTGGGAACGCTTACGATGTTGGTCACACTTTGCGAGCCTCGCAAAGAGAGGCAAGCAGTCGACTATGAGACTCGCGTCACCCCCAGTAGCACCTGGTTCCTGCCAGTAGGGGCTCTCATCACCCCGACTACCTGGTTCCTGCTAGTGCAGGGCTCGCGATGAGCGCCTGAGGTGCTTATCGCGAGGCCCCAAGAGCTTGCATCACCCCCTCCTGGCCTACTCAGGACTCGCATCACCCACCCCAGTAACTGGATGCGACCCTGCCACAGTACCTGGATGCGACCCTGCCAGTAGCTGAAGCACGTACCTGTATGCGCGCCTGCCAGCAGCGCTGCACTCCGTCTTCTCCTCTGCAGCTCACGTCCTCTGGCCGGAACTAGTTTCTGGATCAAGCCGCGTATCGCGACTGGATCCAGAAACTAGTTCTGAGGCGGAGGACAGGAGCTGCAGAGGAGGTGAGTGCGGCGCTGCTGGCAGGGTCCGATCCAAATACAAGAAACAGTGGAGGGAGAGAGGGGAAAGGAGACATAAGAGGGAGGAGGGGAAGAGAGACACAAGGGAGGGAGGAGGGGGAACGGAGACACAAGGGAGGGAGGGGGGAGGAGACACAGGGTAGGGAGAGGGGGAAAAGAGACACGAGGGGGGTAAGTATGAGGGGGAAAGAAGACACAGGGGGGAAGGGAGAGATAAGGAGACACTGGAGAGGGGGGAAAGAAGACACAGTAGAGGAAGAGGGGGGGAAGGAAATTCAGGGGAAGGAGAGGAGAAAATGGAGAGTGAGAAAGGAGGCACAGGAGAGAGGGGGGGAGGAGACACAGGGGAGGGGGGATTTTATTCCCATCATTTTCGACAGGCAATTTCCTAGTAACATATAAAGGAAAGTTTTAATTACCTTGATATGTATAGCTTAGAGGGCAGAAGCCAGAGGGGTACGATAGCATACACCTTTAAATATATATTATATAGTTACATAGTAATTGAGGTTGAAAAGTTCAACCTTTTTAGATCTCATCTGATCCTTGTAATATGTGGATTCATGGTTTAATTGAAGTATTAAGTGATTTAATAATAATAAAAAACTATATTTTTATTTCAAATTCAGTTAGTAAAGACTGGGGATCTCACACAGTTGTAAAGAAATATATATATATAAGTTTTCTCAGGAGAAGTCTTGTCCCATGTTACAGATTCCGCAATGACATTTCCGGTTAGCGAGCTTTGATGTAACTGGATCCTGGAGGGATTTCCCGGGTTGTGTAGTAGCTCAATGTAACCTGATTTATAAGGTCCTCATTACGGAATTAAATCCTGGTAATGAATGATCGGAAGGTGAGATGGCAGATATCATGCCCAGGAGGCTATTTCATCGCATACTTCATAAAAGGTTTTGATCTACGAGCCAAATGAGTCATCTGTAACCAATTACTGAGCTGGCAGGGCCTCCCGTCTCAAGAAAGAGTAAAAACATTGGCCATTGTGAGTAGACCTCAATGAAGACCCGTTTGTCATTCGTTACCTCGGATATGAGTAATGCGCCAACTGCCATGATAAATAGGGTGGCGCCTGGTCTCATTGACATTTTTTGTTTACCGGAGTCATCTGCAGTCTTTAGATTGTTAGCTCTTTGGTGTAAGAGCCTCAAGGACTTTTTTATCAATATCTCTTATAGAAACATAGAGATTGATAGCAGATGGGTACAAATAATCTGCACTGTTTCCAGTTTGGCTTGATTAAAGGACAACCGTAATTCTTTATTTATAGTACATTTTTGAAGAACTAGACTTGACAAAGGACAAATGCATTTAATACAATCATTTATCAAGTATTATGTGCAATAATTATTTCCTGTGGGCAGACATTGCTTCATAACCTGCTTTATCAGCTGGAAGTGATAGGATTTCCATTAGCCCCATTTAAAGAACTGGTCCTTTTAGCAACCACATTTCAGCGATAGCAGATAGAGGCTTCCTCTGCATCTAAAGTATCGTCCAATTGGTGGAAACAGCTCAGCAGATATTAAAATGGAGACTTCCATTACAGATCTATTGCATACAATAGGTAAAAATGAAAGTTTGTGTAATATGTACATTCTATAATATTCTGCTCATTATCAGGTGTAGTTCTTCAAAGTGCATATGGTAAATATGGGGCTACAATAGTTCTGTCTGTGTATATATAATTATGCATGTTTCTGCTATCTTACATTCTCCTAAATCATTTGTAGTTATTACCACTTCTGCTGGAAGGCTACTTCACTATAGTATTCAGTCTAAAGCCATGTGAAAATGAAATTTCTGCTTCTGTGCATATTCTAGTTGGCAAATCCAGTCCTGGAAGGCCAAACACAGGCCTGGATTTTGGGATTTCCTTCCTGTGCACAAGTGAGTCAAATCAAGATGACTGAAGAGGAGACTGGCTCACCTGTACGCAGCAGGCATATCCTAAAATCATGGCCTGTGTGTGGTCCTCCAGAACCAAACTTGCCCACTCCTATTCTAGAGAGTAATTAGTGTAGTTACTCCCTTGAAATTTGGCAACCTTAACAGCCAGTACTATGATTAGGTCTAATGGACATCTAATCAGTCTAAAGTATTCCTCCCAGTAGGGAAATCACCTCAAAGAAGCAGCTCCAAAAAGGCAAGGCAATTGCTATATATATATATATATATATATATATATATATATATATATATATATATATATATATATATATATGAATAATCAGAGTATTGCAGTATATAGTGATACCTTTTTTATTGGACAAACATATTCATAGGTTTCATGACGAGCTTTCAAGAGCGTTCCTATCTATCGAAAGCTCGTCATGAAAACTATGAATATGTTTGTCCAATAAAAAAGGTATCACTATATACTGCAATACTCTGATTATTCATCTGGATTACTGGACACTCATGGCTACCTCACTCTTTATATATATATATATATATATATATATATATATATATATATATATATATATATATACACATACATACATATATCACATATTATAATTGTCGAACTACAAGACAACGACACGCAGAAGATGCTCAACGCTTGCCAGCCTTGCAGAGCGAGGCGAGCCGTTAACTCGCAGCACTTAGGCGATGAGCGCCAAAGACTTCTCCCATCTCAGGAAGCTGATCTGCAAAAACTAAAATGGCAGATTCCAGTACAGTGTAATTGCATTAATTATAGGCTGTATTATTTAATTTGACTTTCTATTTTCAAATGTAGTTCTTCAAAACAGTATATTTTGAAACATGACATCAGTGGTTGGTGCTTTAAGTGACATCATGTTTTTGAACACATAATATAATACAATTCTAGGGGTCAATCCAATAACATTAAATGATTATCTCGGGTCACTTGGAGCGGCTGTGCCGGCTTCCTACACTAATGCAGCACTGCGGGTGTAATATACAGTAACTTACATGTGGTCCAAGTACAGCACAGACTCATCATATAAGAGAGGCCTCTCTGACAGTACTTTTCCTATAAATCTCTGTGTGATTAGGACACTTATATGGACTCAAGCAGCTTTTTCTTCTCCGGTTTGTCTCTTAAGTGTTCACTGCCCCCGCTGTGAGATGATCAATGCATCTGGGAGGTATTTTTAGAGACTTAGATTCTGTAAGAAATGAGCTAGTGGAGTGTGAAAAATTGGATTGAGTCATATTAACCGCTTTTATGGGTAAAAGTCCTTGAGAACTCACAAGTACCACTGTATGATAAGACAATATAGATGTTTGAAACATTTACATCAGGATAAGACCGTGATGGTGGTCCAGTGGTTAGGATTCTGTGCTTTCAACACTGTGACCTGGGTTGGATTCCAGTCAGGGAACCAAAAGGTCACACCACCCTGAAGCCATGCAGGGTTGGGCCTGGTTAGGTCTTCATTGGGAGACCACCTAGGAGCTGTATGATGTGGCCCACCGGAGAAGAGACTGGCAACCCACTCCAATTTCTATGCCATGAATACCAAGTGGATCAAAATGGTGTGTTGCACTCCATGAGGTCACAATGAGTCAAACACAACTGAATGATACAAACACAAGGCCATGATTCCTCTTCTGGATCACTACCTTGTCATGGTGAAGGGGCTTGTGAAGCTGTGAGCTATACCATGTAGGGTCACCCAAGACGAGAGGTCAAACAAATTGCTGTCCACTAGAGAAAGAACTGGCAACCCACTCCAGTATCTTTTCCAAGAAAACCTTAGGGATTAGCACAACCAGTATATGGGGTGCTGCTGTCCATAGGGTCATGCAGAGTCGGACATGACTGATTGACTTAACAACTACCTCTGCCTCTCACTTCCTGCCTGCCGTGGAGCTGCAGCCAAGCTATCCTCCACTCTCAGGTCCTGAAAGGACCATAAACATCTCATGGATTGGCTTCCCTACAAAACACATCATACTCTCACTCTTCTTACTTAAGGGTACCAAGAATGGCTAACTAGGATTGAAGAGAGGAGACTTTGTAAACTTTTCTGTACTAAAGTTTATTTTTCTAGTATTCCTTTAGATTAATAAAAGGTAAGAACACAAAGATTTGATTTTTTGCTATTAAAATACAGCTGCCCCTTAAAGGTATTTGTCTTAAGCTTTTTCTATACAGTATTTTGAATAACTAAACTTGGGTAAACTGTTTCTGGAAAGCAAAAAATACAAATAAAAAAATAAAC
Organism: Discoglossus pictus; assembly: GCA_027410445.1. Classification (NCBI taxonomy): domain Eukaryota; kingdom Metazoa; phylum Chordata; class Amphibia; order Anura; family Alytidae; genus Discoglossus; species Discoglossus pictus. Next base: position 17,469,258 of record CM050168.1, read on the forward strand.
ACAAACTTTACATTGTTACCTTTTATAAGCACTTACCGTGGGGTTCCACTTTCTTTTCTGAGCTGGCTGTGTCTGCCACATTCTCAGTATTGTGTGTCCTTGTAAGCTAAATAGCTTTCCAAAACTCCTTGGAATAGCACTGGGCCACATTCACATTGTGCATCCGAAGCTTTCAACATTTCCTCCCACCAAAATTATTGATTTCATTGCAGCAGAAAAAAATCCAATAAATTAGAGTATCTGCTATTTTTTAAGTGTAGTTCTTCTACAGAAAAATATGAACACAATGGTCCTTTAAGTCAACGATTTTAGACATGATTGAAGTGCAGGGAATACATGAATGCTTCTTTGACTCCAGAATATAATTTAATGCACTATTTTGCAGTCTAGATTACTACAATCTCTTCAGCAATGTCACCTCTAGGAATAAAATATGTTACTGAATAAAACACACAAATGTCACAAATTTTATATTGCAGCAATAAAAAGAAGATGTGATAGACTCATTAAACAGAAGTGTCTTTCAGATGTTCTGCGCTACGTTTTGTTTACAATATATTCCTTCAGATATAACTACAATATATACAACACACTGCACTTTTATTTGCCTGTAATATTTCAAACCATGGTGAATGATACAAGTGAATCAGTTGCTTTAACCACTGAGCCATCTCCGCATATACTAATTTAGACAGTTAAATACTCAGCTTGCACAGCTGGTTAAATTAGTACTCATTATGTATAAAGCTGATTCAGGGGTGGATACAAGCAGTCTAAAACCCACTAACTACAAATGCTTACAACTCAATCAATTTAGCAGCAATTTCAAAAAGGAAAGTAGTTTTTCCATATGCTTTTCGGTACTCTTTTTGATGGTGCAGAACACATTTCCTGATTTCAGTGATCCTTTAAAGATATATTATTATTATTATTATTATTATTATCTTTTATTTGTAACGTGCCAACATATTCTGTAGCGCTGTACAGGAGATAAGAACAAGGAAAAAATACAATATTAACAAACTGCAGAAAATGGAGAGCCCTGTTTTGAGCTAAGAATCTTTGTAGAAAGTGCTTATTTCCCAAAGCACCCTACAAGATTGGAAACTCGCTACAATAAAAAAGATGGTATACAGAAGTTTCCCTCTATTTCCCTTTTTCTAATCTAACACATACTGTTTACATCAGAAGCACACATTACATTGATGCATTTTACACACACACAGATTTATTTTATTTAAAAAACTAGGTTTCCACGCCCCCAGAGTTGCCTACATGGGCACTGGGTACTAACCAATGAAAAACTGCATCCAACCCTATACTAAGCTTCCAGCCAAAAGTAGTACAGTGCACAAATTCAAAGCATCTGTTGCATTTCAAGGGGAAGAGGTCTTTACCTGGAACAATAAACAACAAATCCCATGATGCTCTGCTGCAGATACTGAATTCCCATATGCTTTTACATTTTTTTACCTGCTACAACGATTTATGAACTTTCTGCTAATTTGGTTTGAATTTTCGTGGAAATTCATTCTTAAAATCAACTACCAGGAAACTGTAGAAATTTTGCAAACTTTAGGATAAGTTTATTTATGTTTATTTTGGGATTTTTTTCATGCAAAACATTTTTTGCATACACTACTGATTCCCCTCTATCAGATCCAGGAAAATTCCATATACCTTACAAAAAAATGAATCTAGGAGGGAGCTGACTTTCTACAAAACACATATATTGAAAACTGAATTATGATTAATTTGAAAACATGAGCCAAAAGGAAACACCAGAAAATTGAAATGAATTTCTTACAAATTTACAAGAAAAAGATAAATACATGGTAAAGTGGTAAACAATGGAATATCATTTGGAGTAAAGCTAAATAAAGTTATATATGCTGTTTGGATGGTACTTAAACCTGAAAGGCTACACAAAGTATTTAAAAATCAAACACTTGGTGCTGGCCCAGGATACATGAGTTTTTGGGTTACAGATTATAATCTTACTAGCGATTTGCCCATCAAAAAATGACAGCAATAAAATTTGAAGCCTGGCAATGCTGTTTGCCACACAATGCAATGTTTCGCTAGTCCTGTGCTGAGCGCCTTTGGAACTCATCTCGTGGCTCGCAATGAACGCCTTTGGCGAGCCTCTCCTCCCATCTACTTCACCGCTCATTACAGGCCTCAGCAACTTGCAAGTTTTGTGCTTGGGAATGCCATGTGTGTCTTTCCACCATCTCCCCCTGTCGCTTCCCTATGTCTTTTTCCTCTGTGTCTCTGCTGAATCTTTGTGTGGCGCGCGCTAACTGCCATTGGTTTTATTTTCAAAGTCCTGGCGTTGTTTAAGTGTTACTGTCTTTGCCGTTGTGTATTTTCTAAGTCCCGCGTGCCTGGCTTTGTTCATCTGTGTCCCGCGTGGCTGGCGTTGTTGGTGTGTTACTGTCTTTTGCGTTGTGTATTTTCTAAGTTCTGCATGAGCCTCGTTTTCACCTTGTTTCAGAATTTTTACGATTTATTCCGCCGCCATTTTATTCCCACTTCAGCGATTTTCGATTGTTAAAAAAGACAAAATACGCCTCAGATTAACTTGCAATGAGTGTGTAAGTGAATTTGAAGCATATTTGTGTGTTTTTGTCGTATTTTCCAGTTCGGTGGTTCGCCCCTTTGCGAGGCTTGCAGTTGAGGCTCGCAAAGCGTGACAGCAAAACGCAGTTTGACAACTATTATATATGATACAGAAATTCCAGACATAATTATAGTAATGGACCCTGCATAATCTTAATTATAATATTCATATATATTTGAAAACAATGTTAAACAATTAATTTTACACATAATTGTGCTTCTTGTCGAGTCATTACATTTCATCAGAAAAGGGAATCTATTCCTACGTTACAGCGTTTGATCTCAGATATTGATAATATTTCTAATAGCAACAGATTGAATAATAATTTGCAAAAAATACCTTGCAGTTTAGAAACATTAAACATTAAAAAGACAATCTATAAGATACAGTTAAGATTTAATGTTTATACTAAACACACATTTTTTTTCTTTTTCATTGTTTCTTCTCTCCACTAATTAATATTATTTGTTATTAATAATTTTATAAATGAAAGCTCTTCATAAGTTTATTGCTGTTTTTCAGATGTGTCCGACTCTCCATCACCCTATGGACCACAGCACTCCAGACACGTCAGCCATTGTCCCTCTGATCTTCCTCAAGCTCATGTTCATTGCTTTCTTATGCATGATGTATTCTGCATATATGTTGAATGATCAAGGTGGCAATATACAACCTTGTCGCATTCCTTTCCTGATCTTGAACCTTTCAGATTCATTAATTCCCAAGATATCTTGTCAGCTGATGTTTGGCCACTTCCATTCTGCTTGGTTCATAGATCTAACGTTCCAGGTTCCTATGCTGAATTGTTCTTATGTTAATGTACCTATAATTTCCTGTACATAGTTTACGTTTTATTTTCTAATTTATTTATTCTTTCTATTTATTTTATGAGTAAAACCAATAAAGTTTATGTGAAAAAAATATTTCAAAAGGAAGAAATTAAAAGACCGGCTCCTGGGTTTTTATTGATATCCATCTTAGCAAATTGGGAGCGAATTAATTACTGGAAAATATAGAAGTCATTAAAATGATCTGTGGTATAATAAATTGCTGCAGATGGGATGAAACACACTCTCAGTATTTTTACTTTTCTCATTCAATTAACTAAACAGTAATGATAACATAATGCAGAAAAACACATAGGTCAAAAGGAAAACAGCAACAGGCTTCTGTCTATACATTGTACTAGGCCTTTTTCTTTACGGTATATTATTCATGAGACACTTAGCTTTGTTTGTGCTACTGTGCACCTTCACTTGCTAAATTGTAGCTTAGAGTGCTCGTTAGGTATAACAATGGGGTACATGGTGTCAATTCACAAGCAAGCCGACGGTGGTACTAATTAGCACCCAAGCAGCTCATTAGTATCCAGGGGCATAATAATACAAAACAAACAATGCTGAATATCTTGAATATCTCATTAATTACCTTAGAAAAAATGGCTGGTACAAAATATAGTCAGTGTTTTCTTTTTCTTTAACAATAATGTGGAAAAACAACAACTTGATTTTGGGGTGAAAGTATCCCTTTAAAATTCAGAAATTTGTAGTAATAGATATTGAATTAAAAAAATAAAAAATATCCACAATTGTATATTCATATGTATCAGTCTTATACATTGTCTGCATCTTTTCAAATGTGTTTCTTATTGTAAATATAAAAAGGAATTAGTGTTTGGGCTATTCATCTTTTTCAAGATCGATATTTAAAGATTTCCCGGCAAAAATGACAAAAAGGTCAATAATGCCTTCTCTTCTAGCAATAAATCATATGGCCAGTGCAGGTCTAAATAAAACCCGTTATTATTAAATTGACAAGTTGAATAATTGAATATCAAGCAATACCCGATAGTGATATAGGTCTACCTTTTGTACACCTATTTAAATTAGTATTTCGTTTTTTAGTGTACAGGGTGTTTTGTTTTGGATTTTGTCTAAATGCAACATGATCCACACTCTGGTCAAACCATAAAAAAAAGTAACACCAACCCAATCAAACCCAGGCCTAACCACAGACTAGCCTCATAGTCCTAAACTCTCATCTAGACCATGCTCAAAGCCAACCCTTCAATCCACCACTAATCCCAAACCCTAATTATAATACAGATTATCCCCAATATTAACTCTAATCTCAGACTAACCTTGATTAACCCTCAACTCAGTTGTAGCCCCCAACTCCAGACCTAAAGGGCCATTTAACTCACTATAAGTGCTCTTCATGGTGTGAAAGAGCACAAGATTCTATGTTAAAATGATCTATTGCTTTTTTTTAAATTATGCTATTAACAGCTAAAAAGTTGCAGTCTTAGATCTGTTTTCAAACACATTAACAGCATCTGCTGACAACGGCCATTGCAAGCTCCGGGGACAGAAAGAATTATGGTTGTACTCTGCTTTCAGGAATGTAATCAGCCATCAGTTAACCCACAAGTAACATATTTGGGAGTTTTCAGCAGTCATTTCCTTGCACAGTTGGATTTGGGAAGGGTTAACCATCTTTATATTCTGCTCTCTGCACACAGCTCTTGCTGTCAGTCTGCCTGGGGGACTTGCCAGAGTCTGATGATTTTTTCTGTGAAAAAGGACCTATTTCAAAAATTCAAAAAGTATTTCAACATGTTTTCAGGAGTAGATTACAGTGCTGTGCTCCAAGTTGTGCTAAATTAGATGGCCCTTTAACCCAAACTAACTCTAACCGTAACTCTAACCACTAATCCAAACCAACACCATATACTCCAACTTTAATTCTCATTTTAATTCTAACCCTAATATCAAAACTAGCCGTTAACTCCGGACTAATCCTTAAGCAAAACTATACCCTCCCACTAGGATCACTAATGTGTCATATCTATAGTATGCACTTTCGAAGAATTTTAAAGGCCTTTAAAGACCACAGGTGTGACTTTAGTACATGCGAAGCACAGCACCCCCTGCATCCGAGTGGAGACTAAGGAAATGTAAGATATCTAAATGATTAAACTCATGAACACTGCATCATCAAGTAGAGCATTCAGAATCATTTCATTTGAAGATCTTCTTACTTATCACAATTGTGTTTAATGCTGTAGCACTTTTTTTTTACAGGACTCCTTATTTCCTTTGAGTTATTAGGACTCAAGGCCCATCATATCTTGCAATTCTAGGAAGCGCTACCCTTAGGGAGACATTGGGTTACATAAAAACTCCTATAAAACTAAAATATGCATCAATTAAAAAAAAGTGTTTTCACTTAATTTTCAGGGCTCTGATGATGTAGAAATGATCATTTCCATACCAGTACTCAATGCTCAAGAAATATGAACAAAATGCAACTGTTTATCAGTTATTTACAACTCCATTTTTCTGTATTGAAAGACATACAAATAAATGCTGCCGGATACTTTATTTCAGATCCTGAGAATGACTCATCCATTCTCCTGAGATGCTGTGTGGTCGCATTTGAATATATATACATATATATTGAAATTTAGGCTCATCGCTGTTCATCTCCTTTTTTTTCGCACATCAACTTTCCTCCCCCCTTCCCTCTGTGCCCGTCAATAAATTATTTTTGTTCATGTACCCAATTGGCTTCAGAGGAGAGAGGGGGGTGGTGTTATCACAACTGGGGCACTGGCAAGCGCTTTGAAATAAAAGCTTTGAGACATTTTGGGAGGTATGATTTAGTCTTACAAGTCTGAGGAAATCTATTCTCATAGCATTGCTGCCCCCTCCTGGTGTACAGAGGTAGTGTTGTAGAATAGCATTTTGCTAAGACACCACTGTGTGTATATATATATATATATATATATATATATATATATATATATATATATATATATATATATGTGTGTGTGTGTGTGTGTGTGTGTATATATATATATATATATAGCAATTGTTTCACATATGGTGGGCTAAGAGTGATAGAAGCCCTCCACCGTACAGTAGCACAAATAAGGAGTAGTACATTAATGATTCTATTTGAATGTCTAAAAAATAAGTTAATAGAAACTTATTTCCTGCTCAAATTTCTAAGAAATATAGTATATGCACTGCACAATATATATATATATATATATATATATATATATATATATACACACATACATATATACACAGTAGAATCCCGGTTATCCGGCACCCAACTAACCGGGACTCTCAAGCAAACGGCACCAGCATCAATTATCCATTTTCAAAAAACTCCAGCTAAACCGGCATTATCGGCACTATCCGGAGTTCGAGGCTGCAATAAAAAAATGCTACCATTTTTTCCAATTGTCTTTTCTGGGCCTAAATGGCCCGGTTTAGGTGCTTATGCCTTTTTAAAGGCATTTTTATGGGTTTTGGGGTGTTTAAGGGTCGTTTAGACCCTTACATTCGGGGACCCCCGATTAACTGGCAACTACAGTTATCTGGCAATAGGGAATCCCTGTGGGTGCCGGATAACAGGGGTTTTACTGTATATATATATATATATATATATATATATATATATATATATATATATACACATATAGATATATATGTGTGTGTGTATGTGTATGTGTACATATATATATATATATATATATATATAAATAATACTATTGTAATTATCATTAACCTTTCATTATAATGCTCCAACATTTAAATGTTCAATGTTATGCCTTTTAAAAGGTCTAGTTTTAGAATGGAAGAAAATATAATAAAAATGCCTTGTATTTATTAAAGAGACTTTCAGCTCATGCATACTGCTCTGCACCATCATGTAGAGCAGTCACAAGAATGTAGAGAAGCTGTACAAACTTTCTTCATTTGCATCTCTTTTTACTTTTTAAAATATCACAATGCTAGCTCTCTATTTTCAGTACCTTTTGGGAGGTTCCAGTCCAGCTGCACTAGTGGACATATTGAGTTTATGGGGAGAAGTTGTCAGGTTCTGAAGGGACCATAAATCACAAGCTCAATCTAAGCTCAGAATCTAAACTCAAAGACTCCATTCTTTTGCTATGTTAACATTGTTTTGTACCCTTCTGTAGCGCTACTGATTATTTCGGCACATTACAAATATAAAGGATAAGAATAATAAATGCTTATATACTCTCTGTTCTGCAAACAAGAAAAAAGTTCCTCTGGAATTTGAATGCCTGAGGAAACAAAAATAAGAAGCTGACGTTTCTTGTTACATTAATCAGAGTGTTTTGACATCTGCCAGGAGCTTGTGATTTTAGGTCCTTTCAGACTGAAGGAGGTGCAGACAGAAGACCATTTACTGGTTTATATACAAATAAGGTAACACTGTGAAATATGCTCCAGTTCTTCAAATGAATATATATATTTTTCATGTGATTTTTATTGCTCTGATCATGTCTGATGTCTCTTTCACTATTATGCCGTATTGGGAGCAGCCATTTGTGTTTCTGCTCACCTGCCTTTACAGCTGAGAGATCTTGCTGATGTACAACTGAAATGTGTAAACACTATTTGTAAGAACTTTCAACAGGACTAATGGAAATCTTATTCGTTCTACAAGTTCTGGGAAAGCAACTTAACTAATGCAATGTCTATCCAGAGTAAATAATAATGGCATATAACAATTAAATAGAGTATATTTTAAATAAAGGACTAGATAGTTTTAAACAGTAATCAATAGGCTGCATACCAGTTCACTAGGGCGATATCTCTCACCCATCTATATAGCATTCCTATTATACAGATGGAGCTTCCTCTCTGCATTCAGAGTCTTCTCCATCATCAAGAAGTAAATCACTGGAAACTGAAATGGTAGATTCCATAGAGCATAATTGCATAAAAAGTAATAAATTAGATGCTGCAATATTATTTTCTATTTTCTAAAACATGTTGCCTATTTTCAAGTGAATTTCTTCAAAACAGAATATTATAAATTCATAGTTATAGGAACACTATAAAACTTAAAAGGGCAAATAAGTCAAGGTCCGAATAATGATAATGAATAAAACTGAGCTATTAGCCCAATTATATAACTATTACTATTTTTTAGTGGGCTGCCATCTTGGCCATTCTCTCATCGCGGTCTGAGATCCTGCTTCCTAATGGACCATGTGGCATCAAGGTACTGCCGGACCACCTCAGGCAGTGTCAAGCTCTGAAGGACAGAAAAGAGGCCAATATGGCTACCACCGAGAAATTCCTAAGTTTACATAACTGGGCTAATGAAACTTGCATCATGTGGATGCAACACACATTTTTTAAGACCATGACTTGAATTACTCCTAAAGTGTTCCTTTAAGATTCTCCATCTGCAAGTTTCAAACATTAAGGCTCTTTCCTGCTTGACTAGACAAAGTCAGTTACCTCTGCTATAAAATTCCTACTTGAGATGCACTATCATTCTCCTTACTACGTTTTAGCATCCAATGTTACCTCCAACTTGAGATAGGTCAAAATAGGTTGGAGGGGGGCAGATTTGGAAGAGAGCATTGGCCTCCATTACATGGCCCCCACAAGTAAAGAACCAAGGCCTCCATTCCACGGAAGGCCGACCCACAATTACAGCTAAGTACCAGAGCTATTCGAGGGCTACTGGAAAACGGAGGCCGGTAATACTGATTCACAACTATGGGGGGTTTGCCCAGAGCTCTACTCGTACAAGAGCCATGGGATGGAGTCATTTGTACATAAGATGATATCATGGTGGTTCTCACCATCTAGTGAACTGGCCCTGGCCCCTAAGACCCTATCTGCTGGTAGTCAGGAACAAGGCGGATGAGGGGAGGCTGAAACTATACCTCCAATACTATTATTATTATTATTATTATTATTAATATCTTTATTTGTAACGCGCCAACATATTCCGTAGCGCTGAACAAGGGGTGAGTGCAAGGTAAAACAAAAATGTACACATTGCAAGAGTGGAGAGCCCTGTCTTTGATTTTATAATCCAGTGTACAAGATTGAAAACTCGCAAACTTACAATCTAATGTAAGTTTAGTCATAGATATAGATTCATTTTTGATAAACGTATCTGCGGTTAAAATATACTCTATTCATAAGTGTGAATCTAGATTTAGTGTGTCCCATATGGTATCGCCCTGTGCATAATGTTCTGAGTTACAAAGCAAGTCCCCATGAGCGTTGGAAGGTAATCAGTCGGTCCCCATATTAAAAAGGCTGAAAGCCATTGCTTTTAATTTTACCTAACAGTGGAATAACAATCCATTGCAACCAAACATACAACAGATGTCTCATTGAGCAAAAAAAAGCAAATTCAGTGCTTGCTAAAAAGGAACAGTTGGTAAGTTAGAAAAGTATAAAAATGTCTCGCAGGATGTGATATACCCCATTGTATGGCGGGTGCATTAAACACGTACAAACAGCGCAGTGCTATTCAATGGCTGCTGTCACAACCTGAGCAATGCACCATGATAAAATGGAGAGCTCACATACATAGGTTTGACAGAAAGAAATAAAGAGGTCAATATGCTCTGTCCATTTCCTCTACATGAAATCTTGGCTTAATAAATTCCCATGAATGGGTGGAAAATGTGAAAAATGTGCTTTCCTTTTTAAAAATAATGCTAAATTAACTGAACTATAAGCTTTTAAATGTTAGTGGTTTTAGGCTATTTTTATCCTACCCCTGGCACTGGCAGAATACATAATGAGATGCAGCTATTTGCGGTATTAATTGGAACCAAATGTAAAGGTTGTGGAAAGTACTGTTGCATTCCCAATATTAGTTCTATATTAGATACATTGTTCTTTTTCACACACTGGCAAGCATTCAGAGGATTAGCCACAGTGGTGTATTTAGATTATGCTTCTCTAGGCCCAGACAGTGCCTTGTGCCTCCCACCCCAGACACACAAACCAATCACAGTAGATCAACTATTCCTTATCCTCTTCTCGAAAATAAAACAAGCAAACATAAAGTAAAGTTGTGACACCATGGGGAGAATTTACTAAAGCATCACGTGTTCTAACGAGCCAGCGATAGCATGAGTTAACCCGTCATCCAGCTTCTCAGGTCATCATTTACAAAAGCACCTCCCAGTTTTAGTAAACGGGGTATTTAATGGGCGTGTTATGGGCATGCTACCTGCATAGATTGGGAAAATCCAAGTTCTCTCAAAGTTACTAAACCCTCATCCTGCTTCTTTCGACAAGCAATGCTGACATTCATCTACTTGTGCGTCAAACCCACTGTATGTTGTATATAAATAGGTGAATATTACCTTTATTTGTTTAAATATAAAATATACTGTGACCCCCATGGTGACAGGATAATTGTAAATGCCATGGAGGTCCATAAGGATCCCCATTGTTAAAGTTATAGGCCCCAAAGCGACCTCGATAGGGTTTATGTGCCTCTCACCACAAAGTACAAGGCATGGGGGAGGAGGAGGGGGTTCCAGGTAATGCCCGGGCTCATAGGGGTAATGGGCTTATGTAGTGTGTTAACATTAGCAATGTGTAAAAGGGTGGACACACAGTGCTGCAGCTCATCAAGAACCTAATTAAAATACCAGAAATGTAGTAAATCGCATGGAGACCTTGGTAGTTCTGAGGCGCGATGAGCCTTTATAGATCGCAGCACATTGCATGTCCTGTAAGTAAATTACATCACATGTAAAACTGTCTAAACATAAGTATATCATGCTCTGCAGTACTTTGCATTATACAGGCTCTGGTAACTCTTATACCTTAATAGTTAAAGCTGCATTATTATGAATTGAATTGCCTCCTTAAAGTGGATAAAGAGTAAAAAGAGTGTTAGGAAGGAGTGTAGAGGGAGGAGGAGGACTGGTGCGGTACATGAGAAAGGTGGTATATCCCAAACAGCGCACGCCATCCTATATTACCCTGTAATCAGGGCCACTCGTACCACATGGGTCACTTTACCTTGCTTTATACATATACAAGAGATGTCTGGTCTTCTATATCTCTGATGCTTGTTATTTTAGCTACAGGTGCCTCATTTTCTTCTGGACCAGAATTAATATATATACTGAGACACCACAGGGGGTTAATAACTAAAATTATTCAAAAATAAAATTGCAGATATATAAGGGAGCAGACGTCTATGACCTGTGGTTTAAAAGATGTACAGACTCAGAAAGCCTGACTAATCTCCCCTGGCATCTAAAGGCCCTTCCAGTATAAACACACTATATCCCCTGCAGTGGGAGACTAGGCGCTCATCGCAAGGTCCGCAATCAGTGCGAAAGTTACGGGGTAGCGCATGCTGCAGCCTTTTGACCCCCTCGCGATGAGTGCCCCCCCTAGAGATGAGTTCCCAAAGTAGCTCATTGCGAGGACCTAAACCTTATTGAGCATCTGTGGGGCATCCTCAAAAGGAAGGTGGGGGAGTGCAAGGTCTCTAACATCCGCCAGCTCTGTGATGTCATCATGGAGGAGTGGAAGAGGACTCCAGTGGCAACCTGTGACGCTCTGGTGAGCTCCATGCCCATGAGGGTTAAGGCAGTGCTGGGAAATAATGGTGTCCACGCAAAATATTGACACTTTGGACCCAATTTGGACATTTCCACTTAGGGGTGTACTCACTTTTGTGAGACTGTATATATGCCATTTTTTCCATATTACAGTTCTACAGCAAACAATTTATTTCCATTTAGAAGCATTTTGAACATGATGTAGTTCTAATTGGTACTAAGTACTTTATAAGACAGAGAAGATGTATTTGTGTTTGTAAGTTGCTGGAATAGACATGTTACTTATTGTGGAAATCAATACAGAACCCGATGGACCGGCACACTGTGTTTTATAAATGCTGTTATGTCTTTTTAAATGAATGGTCATTTTTATTATTTATAAGATGAACTGAAATGTAAAGGTTTGTTCAGGTTCAGTAAGTATTTTTTAAAATAATGATAAGAACAAATAAATAAAGTCTGTGTAAGTATTATTTATCCAACTAAGCATGCTCTTCTTTTCTATAAACTTTAAGTTGATTTGTTAAATAACTGAGATTGAAGATTGTCTATTTAAAGCATAAATAACATGAAAATGCCCTTCCCCTAATAACTTTATCTCATGTAAATAATTTATCAAGGAATGATAAACCACAAGTGTATCTGAAGCTGGAAAAAAATAATATTAGTTACTGAGTTTTAAGTGCTAAAATCATATAATTATTCTAATATATAGGGGTTGGCAAGTTCGGTCCTGGAGAGCCACACACAGGCCAGGATTTGAGGATATCCCTGCTGCGTACAGGTGAGACTATCACTTATTCAGTCATGCTGACTGGCTCAAATCCTGGCCTGTGTGTGGCTTCTCAGGATTGAACTTGCCTACCCCTGTAGCAACTAGAAATACTCTTGTGCCTAAGCCCCCCCACTCTAAAAGATAATGAATCACATGAGATAAAGTGATTAGGAGATTAATTGATTATGTCGAAGCGCCTCTTTGTTGTACAATTCAAAGCTGGCGAGGGACCATGTGGCTTGGATGCAAGTCTCCTGCATAAATCCAGAGGCCCACATCTGAAAATAAAACAATTTATAGCCACTTAGGTCTGTTCCCTGCCAACATCCACACAGTCGTTCCATCGCTAACAAACTGCATAAACAGATTACGTCTCCCCAGACAATGCTTTCTGCTAATAATGGCAGCATTAAGTAAATTGCTACATATGTACTTTTAGTTCCTAATGTCTTGCTGCTGGTGATTCAGACTTCAAGCGCCCCCTCCTCACAAATTATTATGTGTACATGTTATATTATCCCAGTCCATTTTAAAGCACCACTGTATTTCAGGAAAATCTTCACGTTTTCTGGAGTGTTTAATAAATTATTAATTTCAGAAGACTGACTGTAGAATTAAAAATATATGTTTGAAAATGTGAGCTTAAGAGCACAGGTCTCGATTACATGGCACCCATAGGACCTTCCGTAAGGCAACTCGCAGCTATGGTGCTCTTTCTAGCTCTAATGTGTTAACCTGCCTTATGTACACCCGGAGGAGACTCAAGAGTGTCTACAGAACACTACCGTGAAGACACTAGTCTTGTCATCCTCCCATTATATATATTCATCTATCTGTATAAACCCCTTCCCATGCGGTTAAAGCTCAGGCCCCCTTAGGTTTGTGGTCGGGGACCCCTTCCAACCCCCCCCCCCCCCATGTCCCTATATATCATAGCCCCCATTCGGGGCCATATGGACCCCTTTGGGACTCTACCTATAACCACAGGGGCTCTTATGCATTTCAAATTAAACCATGGGGATTCTAAAGGGCCCCCATGGCACCTCAAATTGACCCCCATGGTATACAAACCTATTATCATGGGGTCCTTAGGCACCGGAAATTATCTCCATATGATGGAGGTCTCTAGGAACCCCTACGGCATCCTAACCCCTACCTTTGGGGACCATATTTATCATTATATATCAAATTGCCATCTGGTACTTGACGTGGTAACTTGGAAATGCGTTAATCAGCATAATTTTATAACACAGGTCTAACCATGCCTTCTGTGCTTTAAGGTTAAATGATAGTAAAGGACAAATAAAAATATGAATATTCTCAATTGGAAGTGATTTAATATGCTATTTAATCATAGAAAAACTATTTTCAATTTACTTCATTTTGGCTGTCACTCAGCTCAAGAGATCTTCCCAGAGGCTGGTCTTGTTATCAGTAGAGAATGAGCTCACTGGTTGCTTTCGTTTAAGTATCAGAGTCATAGAAGCAAACCATTTATCAATTATGAATCACAATTAAGTACTGACAACAAGAATATCTCTTTAGCTGAAGGACAGTCAAAATGTAGTAAAATCAACGCTCTTTTTCAGTTACTAACTTCCTTTTTTTAATTACTTCCAATTGTACATTTGTTGGTACTTTACAACCCTACCATAATTGGGACCTCTAATATGAGCAATAAAAAAAGCCAGTGTACATATTTTCCCAGCGCTAATGATTCCACGAGCACCGTCTCTTTGCCCCCGATATAATTGCATCGAATCTCAGGTAGAGGAGATGAGACACAGACAGATGAAGATGTTCTTGCAGAGGACACGTAGTGCTCAGACCTGCAGGTCATACCTTGTTCTATTTCTGGAAGGCGCAGAGTGAAATCACAGTGTGCAGATCACCCTGCAACGATGAGGACATGTCAAGGAGGAACAACTCTTCTTAATTGTCACAAGGAGAATTTAGAGTATCCTATTATTTATAATGCGAACAAATGTGCCTCTGCCAGGAACAGGACGATGACACCACAACAGTGGGCTTGTACATTAAAATACATTTATATATTAGTGCGTTATGCTTCCAGATAAGCTCAAATCATTTGTCAGGGGGCTTAAATAACCACTGTAATGTCTCAACAGCAGGAGATAGATGTTTTAATTAGACACTGATCACTCATAACATTAAAGGAACACAAAAGCCGCCATATTTGTTCTGGACCATTAGTTTGGAAAATGTGTATACATTTTTTTAAATTGATCAAGAATTGACTTAGATTTTGTCATTTTAGTTAAGGCCTTGACGCCGTCCCACAGATATCTCCCCCATTCTGATCTCTCCCCCATGTCCCCCATTCTGATCTCCTCCTCCCCCCCTCCAGAGCCTCCATTCTGATCTCCTCCCCCCCCAGGTCCCTGCTTCTGATCTCCCACCTCCCCTCCCAGGTCCCCCATTCTGATCTCCCACCTCTCCTCCCAGGTCCCCCATTCTGATCTCACACCTCTGCTCCTAGGACCCCTAATTTCCCCCACCCCTCTCCCCAGGAACACCACCCCTCCCCTCCCTCCAGGACCCCTATCACGGTACCCCACGTCTCCCACCCGATCCCCCACGTCTCCCCCCCAGGCCCCCCACCCTGGTCCCCCACATATCCCCCTCAGGCCTCCCGGACCACACCAGGCCCGAGCGTGGCTCAGGGTTACCGCCCCCAGCACGATCATTCAACCGCGAGCCACGCTCTGGATTACGGCTAGGGCGGTTAAATCATCAACTTCTAAATCTCCAGCTGAGCTGCTTATCTCCACCGCTTATAGAATAATTATGTGAACAAGTTATTTTATTTATTTTAATTGAATAGGAATTTGATTGAACCGCAGCACGTCAGGCACATCTTTTAGCCACTGCGACTGAGCTCCTCAAGCTCATGTTCATTGCTCATTTATCCATCTCCGCCTCTGCTGCCCCCTTCTTTGCGTGCCTTCATAATAACAATTGAATAATATTAGCAAAATCTAAATTTCTTACAGAAAACTGACATTGAAATTTGAGATTTCGGTCATTCAGCCTTTCTGATTCTCCGCGAAAACAAATGCTAATCAAGATGTTAAAGATTAATGGAGGAAATACCAGTTTTCTTACAAAAAGATTAACTTTTTTAATCACAACACACTCAGCAGTTGCTATTTTTCCAATATGGTTCTTTGTAGAATTAACTAGATAATGAGAAAATTATGTTGAAAGCAAAAAAATGTAAACATCTGTTACATCTTTATCTTTTATCCCCAAATATTCATTACTGTGGATACCCATTTGTTACTTTCTCAGAAAATGTTATATTTTGTAAACTAATAAGAATTCAATTAGACCCAATAAATGCACTGGCACTTACAGATACCTTATTCCCATTGTGCAGATAGAAACTTCCTGTGTAGTCAATGTTTCCTCCCACCTCGATATGATAGAACCAAACACAACAAAATTGCATTTAGAAAGTAGTATCAGAGGCCGTTTTATTTTATGTTCAATTCTAAAAATATGTTGCATACTTTCTAGTGTAGTTCTTCAAAATAACACATTTCAAATATAATGTATAATCACATTTGTCCTTTAAGGGGATATGGAAGTTTCCTGGATTTTCTATGTATTTATTTACTTTTATGTGGTTTATTTTATTACGAAACGATTAATAACTCAGTTTTTGTTGCCTAAAATCAAACAAATAGTCCCTGTTTGGGTCTGCCCTTAAAGGATATGCAGACACAGACTCTGTAGGGCTGGATGTGTCCTAGCCTATCAGGGACCATGTCTAAGCAGCATGTTGCTGAGAGATTGTCACTGATTGGTTAGCATGAGACAAAGCACAGCAAGTACAGCAGAGTCTGTGTCTCCTGTAGAGGGCAGACCCATACAGGGACTATTTGTTTGATTTTAATCAGCAAACACATAGCCTATAAGAGCTTGTTAATAGAAGAAAGTACATACAAGTAAATAAATACACAGATCTTTGCCCAGAAAACCATAGCCAAAAACATGGGCAGATGTTCCTGGTGTGCTGTGACCATATGATCACCAAGAGTCAGACACGACTGAACAAATATTATATACCAAGTAAAACCTCTACATTTTCCAGATCCCTTTAAGGTTTATATCTATTTAAAGTGGGCAAATTAGATGGCTATTTCATTTGCAATACGGAATATGTTGGCGCGATACAAATAAACGATGATAATTACACTGTGCACTCCCATGTTAATTAAAAGCTGTATTGAGTTGACCAAACCATACCTGAACTTGGCCCCTGCAGTTCTTATAATGTAGCCCCCAGTGGGCAAGTTTAGTCAACTAATGAATCAACCAATCCATTATTGCTCCAAGGCAGATACCCCTTACTAGACCTCCATCATCCACACTGATTCCCACCCTACAACATTGATTCGGAGCTAAATCCTCATTAGTCCGTGCAGTGCCTTTGACGATCGACAGACTCTTCCCTCCTTGATGTAGATCGTTTAATGGCCAGACTATAGAGAAAGCATCTGAATAATGTATGAAGTTGCACACTGAGATTTGTTTGTTGCTTTTTTTTATTCCTTTTTTTTTTTTTGATGATGATCAAAAAGTTCCTCAAGAGATGTCTCAGAGTGTGTGTGTCTGGAAACAGAGTGCGGCTGAAGAGAGCTTGAAAGGAAGGAAAGAGAGGACAGGTAATGTCAATCTCACATCTCCTGCTCTCCATCCAGACGTCTTTATTCTAGCTTCTGGATTGCTGAAACCTCATTAAAAGTGACACCATCATGTAAGAAGAGGTCATACAGAGAAACACTTAAGAAACTCTTCATTATATATAAGAATAACCCAGTTCCTGCGTGCATGATTTGTTTTTCTCCCTTGTTAGCACACAGCATGATCTTTTCTTCAAATATAATGTAGTAACACAGATTAACCACCTTCTTACACAAAACTGAGTGAAGCGGACCAGGGAGAGATCCCTTTAACTCTGATTGTTTTTCGATGCAATGATCTAGAGACATTTTTTAATGTTTTTTATGTGACAAAAAAACGTTTAAAACTTCAATAACCTACTTTTCAGTTGTCTTACTCAGTGCTATGTCACCAATTATTTGTCCTCCTCCAACAGCTTCTTATTTTCACTCCTAATCCCATAGTCTAGTCAGTTAATCAATGCAATCAGAAAAAAAGATTAGAGATGCAATTTCCCATGATGCTACTGTCTTTCACCAGTAGGGATACTGTCTTATCTGTGATTGGCTGCAAATAAAAAACATTTTTTCAGGAAGGAGGAGAACAGTTGCTAGGGGAGGAGAAACCATGTGAACTATGGGACAATGGAAGACAACCGGAAAGTAAGTTAACAATCATTTTAATCAAGTATATACAACAATCCTCCTATTTCTTAAGTATTATCTTAAATGATCATTATAAGAAAAAGCCTTCCCAATGCCCTTTAAGACACCTGGGTAGATCCTCTCGCATCCCATGGATTCTGATAAGGGGCTCTCCAGGACCGAACTTATCCACCCCTTAATTATTCACTGAAATGGTGAGTTTCCCAGGTTCATTAAACTGATTTGTGATAACATAAAAGACTATTGTGGACCACCAATGAGACAAAATGTAAATATGGTGCCTAGGAAAAGATATGGGGGAAGTTATATTATAGCTATTGTAGGGGTTATAGCATGATTTATATTTTATACCATCTTTCATAATAGTGTCAGTATTCCTTTAAATTGAAGCTATTCTATAGAAGCTATGTTTAGTTTCCTCTTTTGAGCCTGCACAGCCAACTAAACAATCTCCTTACCAGCACGACTATATACAAAAACATCTTATTTGACCCAAATTAGCGGCAATTGAGGAATTTAATGATGGAAGTCGGGTAATGTACTGCCAGGCAATTCACAGCCAACTCATCCATTTAAAAGCTAGACGAGCACACAGAATATATTGTTCAAATATACACAACTAACCGATAGAAGAAAAAAAAAAAAAAAAAAAAAAAATATATATATATATATATATATATAGATATATATAGCTTCATATTTTAAAATGTGTGGCCTCACCGGTGCATGAGCTCAACTTGTAGCATGTGAAGCCTTTCTTGCACATGCTCAGAAGCAGGCGGTTGCAAGCCAAAGTTCAAATCCTCCTTTCTATGCTCTGTACACAATACAGGAAAGATCACACACATGGCAGCCCAAAGACATGAAAATTCAGCTAATAATAAGACTTTCTCTAAAAATATTTTGTTGCTCTCAGCTGCTAATATTGTTAGTTTGCTACAGACTTTACAAATGTGAATTTTCTTAAATTATAGTGGCTCCTTGTAAGTCATTTAAAAAGTAATGAAATAACCATAGAAATGATGATAGTCAAATGATGCTCTGTTGTGTCGTGTGGTGGGAGTTTGTCCATTTTGTGCTTCTGTTGTGTAGCTGTGTGGGTTTGTGTAGTGGAATACTGTTTCTTACCTTGCATGTGGTCTGGTGACTAAAAGTCGTTGACACCTTGGCAGATGTAGGCGACTTGAGGCTTTCCAAAAACTCACAAAACTAACTCACAAGCAATAGCTGCATACAAAATACATATATAAGAAGCAGTTTCCAGTAAATTCCAGTTTTCTAGTAGTTTTCCTTTGCATGTATGTGTAAGAACAGTATTTCTGCTTCCCCATAGGAAAGTTATATAAAAATAATGCAAATGTAAAAAGATACTGTGTATTTTCTTCTGAGACAGTGCTGTGCTGTGCTCTCCAAGCTTGTAATAAAAGAAACTTGATTTACATCACTGGTTTCGACTCCTTAATGGGTAAGGCCTGCAGAGACGCACTGATAGAGGAGTGTGTGTGTGTATTGTTCGGTTGTGTCCAACTCTCTGTGACCTCATGGACTGCAACACACAATGCTGATCCACTTGGTATTCATGGTGGAGAAACTGCAGTGGGTTGCCAGTTCCATACAGCTCCTGGTATTCCTAAGTTGTCTCCCATCCAAGTACTGACCAGGCCCAACCCTGCATGGCTTTAGGGTGGTGTGACTACTTGGTTCCCTGCCTGGAATCAAACCCAGGTTGCAGTGGTGAAAGCACCAGCTCCTAAACACTGGACCACCAGGGAACCTCACAGAGGAGTACAGCACAATAGATACCTAATACTAATTAACCAAGCAAAGCACTAAAAAAATTCACTAATATGAGAAAAAAAACACATTTAAAACATACACCAAGCATAGATTGCTTTCTTCAAAATATAAGCAGAGAATTCACCAGCACCCATTTCTATGGGTTTCTTGGAAAATGGGTGGGAGCTTTGGAAAAAATACAAACATCGCCAGCATTTGACACCCTGTACTAGTGCACAATGCTGGGTGCCAGAAGGTATTTGTTTATTTGTATGTCACTGGCCCACAATGGAGTAACTACCTGCAGCAATAGTAGCATGTATAGGAGGGGGGTAACTCCCAAGTACTTATCTACAAAGATGAAACTAAGAGGCCTCACTCTACTTGTGAGAAACCTGACACTCTAGTGAAGTAGTTAACAATTTTAGATTAAAAAGAAGAAAGTTTTTTTTTTTTTTAAAGTAGCATTGTTTACAATTATACACCTCCATACAAGCACATTCACGATTTGCAAGCTATGTAAATAATACACACACACATATATATATATATATATATATATATATATATATATTAGAATTTGACATTTTTTCTATCATGTCCTTTTTGGAACTAAAGTTTTTGTTAGAGTTTTTTTTGTCATAGTTTTGTTATAATTTTTTTACTCTTAATTAATATAATTTCTTATATAGCTGCCTATCCTCAAAGGACCTCATTCAATTGCGATTTGGCCAATTGAATAGAACTCTAAATAACCAGAAAGCATATTTTTTTTACAGAAGTTTTTATTTAATGAAGACCTTGCTTCTGGATAGAAGTTCACTAACTAAAGACTTCTGTAAAAAAATATGCTATATGCTTATTTAGAGCCCTATTCAATTGGCCAAATTGCAGTTGAATGAGGCCCAAAATAAGCAGGCCTCCTTATAAAGGGCCTCATTTAATTGTGATTTGGCCAATTGAATAGGGCTCTATATAAGCACATAGCATATTTTTTTACAGAAGCTTTTAGTTAGTGATCTTCTATCCAAAAGCAAGGTCTTCACTAATTGAAAACTTCTTTAAAAAAAAATGCTCTCTGCTAATATAGAGCCCTATTCAACTGGCTGAATTGCAATTTAATAAGGCTGTTAATAAGTTCCCCACATATATATATATTTGTTTTATTATTTTCGCTCCTTGAAAGGTACCACTTGCTGATGCAAACTCTAACCTCATTCCCATTTGTCTATAAGTGACTTTTATTGAGAATTATTTTACTTGTGTATTTGCCCTATACTCGTGAATTTTCAAAAAGCTTTAATGGGACTCAATCCCAAGACGATTTATTGGTACAATTAAAATGCCGAAAATATGCTCCTTCATGCACTATAAAACAAAGCAAATGTATTCTCTGCAGTCAATAAAACTGTATTGCTTAAAGCAATGTAGCTTCTCATGCATGACTGGAAATAACTAAAAGATGCTTCAACAAAATAGTGCAGACAAGCATTAAAAAGTATCAACTTGGTACAAATAATACAGGTACAACATTATCCGGACCCCCCACCACCACCACCACCACCACCACACAAGATCAGGGAGGGATCCAAACTTTCCGCACCCCATAACTAATTTTCTCTACCTCCATCAATTCCCAAAAGGAGAACCACTAGTTAATTCAGTGACCCTTTAAATTGGAAAGAATATCCTTTCAGTTCTCATTTAAACCCTGACCACCAGTATTTGCTCCATTACATTATGTCACTTAGTGGCAATCTAGCTTGCCGCGCATCACACTAGAGGAATGCTGTTTACCAGTTACCGCAGATGCATTTCAGCAATTTATTCCTGATCCTAAGAACGTGTAATTGGACTGAGAACGATTAAATGACTCATCAGCTTTAAATACAAGGGCGCTGCAGAGAGGCCTTTTGTTAGTTATGAGACATGGCATTTATTGAGAAAATGGCCCTGATTGGTAACAAGAGAATATACTGGTGCATCCACCTGATTTACATCAGCTGATAATGATTTGCTAGATCTAGCGCACCGAGTCTATCCAAAATAGCAGGGGTTTTAAGGATGCCCGAAGCATGAAATCCCAAACATGGAAAAGTTTTTAATTACAGAAATAAAACTATTTGCTTTAAAAAATAGAATGTATACGATTTCCTGCTGATGTATGTGCTACAGTGCATCTAAAGACGAGATGAGCAATGATTACTTAAAGGAAACTGAAGTCGCCAGTTGTGCCATGCGCCATCAGATAGAGAGTCAAAGACTAAATAATGAAGTTATGGACATTTTTATTTGGCTTTGAAATCTTCCAATCACCTATAAATAATGAGGCTGTATCCTATAAGTCAGTATAACAAAGACAGACCCTCCATTCTTTTGCAATGTATTAATATTGTATTTTGCCTTGTACTTAACCCTTGCATAGCGCTACAAAATCATTGTCGTTATTTATACTTAATCATAAAGAAAAAAGTCATAAAACAAGTTTTTAATTAGAAAAACATAGACGTTCATACCTCTGGAGGACCTTTTAGGGATGTTTTATAGATTGGTGTAAGTTGTGTGTGCGTGAGGAGTATTTAGGTGATATGGCTGCATTGAATGATGCAAGGTGTCTACTATTGGGCCCATAATGGGAAACAGGTGTGGTGCCAATGTCAATTGTATCCAGGCTCTGGACTTCTCAACAACTCCACCCTCAATTGATAACTACAAACACACACCTCCATCACCCAGCTCTCAGGATGTGATGTAGCAAACACCAAATGGATTCCTGTACTCAAAACTTCTGACTTTTATTTAAAAAAAAAAAAAAAAAACGTTTATGGCTTATATAGGTGCTAGCTTGGTACCTACTGGACAAACACATTTTTTTTTAAACTAAAGTATTCATAATATTTAGACTCCATATGAGCCATCGGCTCCAATAGACCAGTGGATATAGTATCAAACAGCAAAGTAGTGAGGTCCAGGGTTCAAATCCTCGTGATCACTCTATATATTTATTTTGAATCATTCTTATTGTGCTCACATTGGGCTCTGCAGTGCAGTCACTCATTCCCCTGCTAAACACCTTCAGACCTTTCATACTTCTCCCCTGCTGAGATGGCACAAGATAAACAACACAAAGTGTCTACATCACAGACAGAACCTGCTGAGAAACACAGAGGCAGCTCTAAATATGTGTCAGGTATTTGCTGTCTCAACACAGTTCCATTTACTTGAATTCTTAAAGGACAAGAAAAAGTGGTAATATGCTGTAATAACTATCTTTCCTAAAATAAATAAATCCTGAGTATTGTTTGTGGTGTTTTATTATGCTAATGAGTTATTCTTACATGTTTATTAGCAGTTTTCAATGTGCTAATTAGTCTCTCTGTCTTCTTGTTGTTGGCAAAAACAATGTTACCCTTTGTTACCATGTACTTAGATCCCTTCTCCCACTCTTATTAACCATTTGAACTACAATTTAGCATATGGAATTGTACATTAGTATAAAAGAGGTGTCAAACAGTATCTCGGAAATTATTTACCAAAGAGAAAAAGGGCAAGCACATATTAAAGGGGTGGTGTAAGTACCAGCTAAAGGGCTGTGGGTATCTAGTAGACCATGTTAATTAAAAATCTCTTATCACAACCTCTCACTCCCGCTTCCAAGACTTTTCTTGTGCTGCCCCTACTAACTGGTACTCCTTGCCTCGCTCCATTAGACTATCTTCCTGCAGCAAAACCTTTAAAAAATCATTAAAAACACACCTGGTTAAAAAAAAATGCACAATTGCACACTCCACAGCTTAATAACACTTACAATCACAATCTACCGTACAGCACACGGACATCTCCACTTGTTTGAACATATTGCCTTCACACCGCCATCTTGCATCTATCACCCTCTTGTATCTCACCTAAATCCTTAGATTGTAAGTTTGCGAGTTTTCAATCTTGTGACAGTGTGTTGGAAACCAGCACTATGTACATTTGTTTTCGTTATATGGTATTCATTTAGTTTTTGCCATGTACTCAACCCCTGTACAGCGCTACAGAATGTTAGCGCAATATAAATAAAGATAATAATAATAA
The DNA here is from genome assembly GCA_027410445.1 of Discoglossus pictus. Classification (NCBI taxonomy): domain Eukaryota; kingdom Metazoa; phylum Chordata; class Amphibia; order Anura; family Alytidae; genus Discoglossus; species Discoglossus pictus. The sequence goes on from CM050168.1 coordinate 17,493,257, forward strand.
TAATAATAATAATAATAAATGTGTCTTTAAAATGTCATCAATAAAACCATATGTAATTTAAATAGTTTAAAAATCAATTTTAACATGCCTGAGGTACTGGGTCTATCTTAACCTACCACCCTTGGTCATATTATTTGCCTGAAAGCCACTGAAGTCACTTGATAGCTGCTTAATTATTCTTTTTTTATTATTATTGTTTTTATTAATGGGAATAAAATCATCAGAGTAAGATGTACAGTACAAGAACATATATTGTATTCAAATGACATCAGAAAAGGATTGTGTCAACTTTTGATACATAAATTACAATATAATATGTCATATTAAGGAACAAAAAGTAAGAAAAGAGAAAGAAAGGAAAAGAGGGTGGGGGAAGATGGGATGGGGGGCGGAGCTTAGTATAATATCTTCCCTGAGGTATGTGTATGTATTACCATTTTTTTCTTATGCTTCCATCCAATTTGTAGTTCGACGTCCGCACAGTAAGCCCACTTTTTATAGTTGTCATCTAGTTTAGCAGAGAACAAGCTCATTGAATGTATGTAATTACGTTTTTTTCAGTACTTCCCCAAAGACAGTAATGGACGTCTTCCAAGTTTTAGCAATAGTGTTCCTGATTGCTAATAAGATTTGGTTTGAGAGAAGTTGAGCCTCTTTAGAAAGGCCGGTGATAGGAAGACCTAATAAGGGTTCCTCTGGTTTTTGAGGTATTCTGTGTCCCCATAGCTTCTCTGGGGTGTCATAGGTTTCTGACCAGATGTGGGCTATCTTAGGGCAGTCCTATAGTATGTTCCTTAGTGTAATTACAACCTCTAAAACAGTTGCCATCTTGAGAAGGATATGAGAGCCTTAGTCTAGCAGGGGTCAGGTACCACCTCATGATGGTTTTGTAGGATTTCTCTCTCAAGATTATGTTAGGGGAGGAGTTTGTTGCATGTTTATGGATTTTACTCCATTGCAAGTTATCTAAGGTGATGTTAAGTTCTGTTTCCCATGAGGGCTGGTGGTGAAGCTTAGGTGGTGTGGCTTGGTCAAACAGGTAATTGTAGATGATGGAATTTTTTTTATTACCATTTGAGTTACATATGCAGCATTTATCAAATGGGGTTTTGCGGGCCAATTTGTTAGCTTCTGAATTATTCAAAAAGTGTGACTTTAGACCTCCTTTCATCTGGTAAGACTGTTAATAAATCATTGTTTCAAAAATATGGTCCCACGTGCATATAGGATAGATGTAGGGGGGGGATAAGTCACAACTCCTGAATAATTTAACAGCTGCCAGGTGACTTTAATGGCTTCCAGACAAATAATGTGAGTATTTTTGGAGAGCAAGAGAGGTGAAGACACAGTGCACAAAGCAGGTAAGATTCATTTTATATCTCCTTTATTTACAGATGGTTTTCTTGTTGACTTTATAAACAGCCATTTCTTGAACTAACCAGTGGTGAACTAGATACTCACATATAGCGGTTTTAGCTAGAGTATCGTTAAAATTAAGTGCTGCCCCCTGGTGTCCTCATTATAAAAAGGAAATATCATCACATACAACAAAGCTAGAACCATTGCTTCCATCTACATTACAATTAATTACATCTGGACTTATATCTCTTTAAAAGATTTATTTTTATCAGGGAGATAAAACAAAATATAAAATAATATTGAATATGTCTTTTCCCTGTCTCTACACCAAATTGATCTTTGCCCTATCCTTGTCCCTCTGCCAAACACCATCACATCTTCAAGATTCAGGAATATGATGGGGTGTGAACGTCTAAGAGCGATCACAACTGATCTGTCTTGAATTATTTAAACTATGTGAATAATAAAAAACACAAAGTTATTTTTGGTACTGGCAATGCCTATTTCTCAACAAAAGCCCAGATCTAGCTACATTTAAATTTAAAGGACACATTTAAAAAACAGCAAGTTGCAAATAAATAATAAAGTATGTACAAACAGTTCTTAAAACACTGTCAGGGTCCTGAAAAAACATATTTCCTGTGCCAGATACAGCCAGCAGAGGGTGTACAAGATTTCTCAACATGGCTCCAAAAGTAGGATGATGAACCCGAATTACATTTAGTAGGAATCCTAACTTAGCTGCAAATCTGCATTTTGACAGTTTTAGAACACCATCATGTTTAATGCAGTAGGCCAGTAGGTACACACGCACATTACATCTCCACATACACAATTAAATGGTTCCAGCTAGCCTAACCAGCTGCATAAGCTGCTGACATACAAGGTTATAGCTTCGGCAGCAGAATGGTATTCACCTGACTGATATAATTCCCATGGACATCACTTGATTAGCTACAAAGACATGTTGTATTAAAGTTTTACAGACTCAGTGTGCATTAGTAAAACAAAGCCCACCACTCCATAAACTCGGAATAAAGGGAATTATAAGATAAAGATTGTATTGGGTGTCAACTGTCCCTCCATATCTCAGGAAACATTCTTAGAATTACACCTATGAAGAGGTTAAGAAGAAATCTGAAAGGAAATGTTAAGGTGTGTGTAACGGAGCAGGAACACGCAGTCCAAAATCTCCGCTGGTATACGATAAAATACCCAAGAGGCACTACAGTCTCACCATTCCCGACCTCCCATATTGGACGACACACAATTTGGGAGTCAAATGAATACTCACTTTATTTTGTTATTGCAGAAATATATATACATCTCTTTGGCCACAGGCAATACACATGCCCATATTTGGCCACACACAATACACATAAAGAGAACAATAGGGGGGTCACACCTCCCTGGCAACTTTGATACAATCAGACATTAATTCATATACACTTCTTTGTTCTTATCTGAGAATGAAAACACTGTATACAATAGACTTCCTTTATCTTATGCGGAGTCTCTGTAACAAGATTATCTCCCATGCCAAGTAGCTGTAAATGTCTGGGACAATATTCTGCAGAGCATCAACCAACATACATATAGTAGGATCATATTTTAACCATAATAATAATAATGAAACAGGGTAAAACAGTAATGGGTTCCGCTACAGTGTGTTGCTGTGTTTTTACTATTCACTATCTCTGATGTCCAGGAGGTTTGTCTGCCTCCATTCAGGTTACTATACTGTTGCAAAGGCTTTGCTAATACCAAGCTCATAGTATGAGGATGCTTTAATCTAACATGCATCAAATATAGATCTGTTGTTTATCTCTCGGTGACTTTGATCTGTCGTTCTACATGTATCAAGAGTACCAAAGCTGTTGTTTAGTTTTTCAGGCAGGTCCGACTCTACGTGACCCTAGACAGCACACCAGGCACATCTGTTCTTCACTGCCGTTTTGAACTCCACCAAGTTCATGCTCATTGCTTCAATGACCTCATCTATCCATCTACTACCACCACCATTTTTGTGTGCTTTCAATCTTTTCCAGCATCAAATGCTTCTCTAGGGTATCCTGTCTTCTCATGAGCATACCTTCCAGTGCACAGTTTGGCTTTATTTCCTATAGTATTGATTGATTGGATAATCTTGCAGTCCAAGGGACTCTAAGCAGTTTTTTCCAACACCACAATTCAAAAACGTCAATGCTATGGCGCTCTTCATGGTCCATCAATTCTAAGCCTTCTGTATGGTCCATCTCTGACATCCATATGTTACTACTGGGAATACCATAGTTCTAACTATATGGACCTTTGTTCATAGTGTAATATAAAAGCAAACTTGACATAACTACCAAAGTAGATTCACACAATTGTTGTATCAATTTTGGTGCAAACCTTAGCACCCTATAAAGTAAAGATGCTCCAAACTGCCTGAGCATATTCCTTGGACCCAAGAGTGCTATTGTCTTTGAGTACCTGGTTTGTTCCCCAGGCTTATCAATGTTTGTCCCCCTGGCTTATCAATCTGATCTCCCCTTTTTTACCTCGGCATGTTCCACTTGCATTGACCACCTGCAGGTAATTCTGACTTCATTCCTTACCCTCTACCTGTGAGTGTTACTTTGCTTCTCTCTCCCCCTGGATGGGTTTACAGCCTTTTGTGCCATCCAGATCTGGATGTGGGTTGACAGAATAGTTTTACTACTCAATCTCAGAAATTTCAGTAGGCGTTATACATCCAAATACACTGACTGATACATAATGACGCCATAAAAACATTTGCCTCAGGTCCATATACATTAAAAACATAAATAAAAAACGTGGGGGAAGACGTCTAAGAGCGGGCAGACATTCTACAAGTTTTATCAGAACTTAGATGCACTTAAGAATTCTTCAGACATCAATTATTGTGCGCATGCACAGCTTATGAAACCCCATCGGACTATTCTTGTATACACAGTAATTTCACAGTAGAGCGGCTCCTTTTATTGGCACTGCACCCATGGCTGGTGACACATCGATACAGGAAGAGCAAAAAACTTCTAAGTGAGATAGATGGAGAGCCCCCACCAAATGTGTGAAAACCAGGCCAGGAAGGAATCCCCTGATACCAAGCAACAAGTACATGTTTAAATCAATTAGTTTCACTAGAAGATTTACCGGTGCCAATGTGTACACTGGCAGCAAATACATTAAAGGACCACATAAGTGCTACAAAGGAACTTTTAAAGAGTCTATTACAAGCAGCTAAAAGTCATTTGAATTAAAAAAAATACATATTTGAAATGAAATACTGATAGGTTATATGCTAAAGTCTCAATTCGGCCCTATTATGTTCATATGTGACAGGTGCATTGAACATACAGACCATGATTGTCAGGATGGTGAATTATCATTTATTTAAACATCGAATTATAATTGCATCAATATCTATAAATATTTTCCAAAGACTGCCAGTGACCAATACAGTAAACTCCCCGTTATCCGGCACCCAGAGGTACTGCCTATTGCAGGATAAGTGTAGTTGCCGGTTGCTTGAGAGTCACTGTTTTATGAAGCTTAATTAATCCTAAACCCCCGAAACACCCTTAAACTATCTATTAAACAGCTACTGTTATCTAATCTAAGTCATTTAAAGGTGAAAAAAAGACCCTTTAATATAAAAAATGTGGAAGCCAGTTGTGCCGGATAATGGGGATTAAGTTTTTGTCAATCGGGGAATGGAGGCAGGTGCTGGTTGGTTGGATGCCAGATAATCAGGATATTACTGTATTTTTATGAACATTACTACAGTTTTAAATAGACCCTCACTATTAAGTTACCAACGGAAGTTAATTTGTTCCAATTATAATCAAATACGGACCTTGCGTGTTAGACTAGCGCAAATTGTGTGCGCATACTACAATCGCGTTCCATACAGGTCCTGAGTGAGAAGTGCTATGTCCACTTAAGGTGGATTACAACAGTTACAGATAGAACAATCATATAGAATCAGAAAGCGTGTTACAGGTGGTGGGAGGTAGGAGCTCAGAATGGGGTACCTGGGGGTAGAAGCTCAAAATGGGGAACCTGGGAGGGGGGGTAGAAGCTCAGAATTGGGGACCTGGGGGGGGGGGGGGTATGAGCTCAGAATGGGTGACCATTCAGAGCTCCTACCCCACTCCCCAGGTCCCCCATTCTGAGCTCCAACCCCCCCCCCCCCACTGCCCAGGTCCCCAATTCTGAGCTCCTACCTCCCCCACCCCACCACCTATAACACTCTTTCTGCTTTTATATGATTGTTCTAACTGTAACTGTAGTAATCCACCTTAAGTGGACACAGCACTTCTCACTCAGGACCTGAATGAAACGTGATCGCAGTGCGCACACACGAGTTGTGCTAGTCTAGCACACAAGGTCTTCAAATACTTATAGACAGTAGATAAATAGCATTCATATTAAAAAATAGAAAAGCAGAATATTTAAACGGCATACATGTACACTATATAGAAGGCAATACTCCACTCATTCTACTAAGAGCTTGCAAAGATTGCACGGACAAGGCCCAAATATGCTGAAGTCCCTGATCAAACTAGTGTGGTTAATGCACTCTCTCTGCACTTCTAAGAGTAAAAAAAAAAGAAATCCAAATATCACCTTTTATAATTTGCAGATTAGTTTTTTTGGAGATAGGAAAATGTAGAATTAATGTGCAAAAGTACTGCATTTCATAAGGGTAGTAGTAAAGTTGAAGACCCGTCAAGGCATAAGTGGTAAGAACAAACACAGTAAAGATTTGTGTAAAACCATCATCACCAGTTTTTAATTATCCAAACTTTTTAGGTAGACAGAATGGGAAGACGAGATGGAATTACACGTTCCAAGGGGCATCTGTATTTCACACATTAATGTACTATTATTTGCAATTATTCTTCCCTATATCAAGGGGTCTTATAGAATGAGATTTTCATTAGTCTTATTGACAGCACCATGGAATGCCACATTTCAGTAGAGGCAGCTGAATTCTTCTTGGCATCTAAGTAACCCTCCAACACAAGCAGATACACAAATTAAAATGTTGGCTCCCACTATAGCTTAATTGCATACAATACATAGTAGATCAAAGACTGTATTTTGTTTTAATTTCCTAAAAACCTTTTTTTCCACTTTCATGTTTTATTACAAGAGAATAAATATTTAAAATTACAACAATTCTTACATTTATTAAATATCACAGAAAAATAATAGAAATGTGGAAGAAAGTGTTTTTGATAAAAAATTATTCTGATTAAGGCATTTTTTGTCTTTATAGTGATATATAAATATCTCTTCTACTTCTAAAAACTTTTCCCCCATTATCAAGTGTAGTTGTCATTTAAAAATAAGGGACTAAAATTGAGAACTTCTGTGTGTTTTGAACATCTCTTTCCATAAATTTAAACATGAAAGAGATGAAATTGCCTTTTATGGGTCAGTGGTTTTATGAACATGATTTCTCTTTTATTTCTCATAAGGTTTAAGTATGTCATGAATGATATATTCAAGGGGAACCCAGGACGGACTTATACCAATGACAGACATACAAGTGGGATAGACTGAACCCCAATTAGCTTCAGCACTGAACCGTAACAAAGACCAATAGATCAACTTGTGCCTGCCTTGAGTACCTTGTTGAGATTGCTGAAGTGCCCTCCTCTACAATTAACAGACGAAGCGTTAAAGTGACATAGAAGAGGTTCCATATATGGTATAATCTAAAACTACAGCTATTAACAAGTACATTATCAGTTACATGTATTAGATAAAAAAGATATAATTTTTTCCAAAAAATCAAAGATTGATATCTCTTTTGAATGGGGTGTTATTGCCTGTAATTGGTAACCAGAACTTTACCTTTACTAAAAAGCGATGATGGAACAAGCTGAAGAGGAGCAAAGGAATTATTGTTTAGTGGGGGAATCACCTTCGATAAAAACATCATGTAACTTCAATTCTGGTGATCAATGTATTTTTAACCCCTTTCCAGACGATTCACTAGCACTCGATTTAGCAAAGCACTTGTACAATGTTGTCTGTCTCTGTCAGGTTTTTTGTTTTTTTTTCTGATGAATATAGGAGCATTTTTTTGCTTATTGGATTTTACAAATATAGGGACTGATGAATATAGAAGTTCCACTGTATATATATATATATATATATATGATGGAGTTAGCCGCGAGTGTCCAGTAATCTAGATGGATAATCAGAGTATTGCAGTCTTTGATTCTGACTTGATAAAGAGAGGTTCATCTCTAGAAAGCTTGTCGCTGTAATTATGAATGTTTGTCCAATAAAAAATGTTGCACTATATACTGCAATACTCTGATATATATATATATATAATGCCTTTAATCACATTAACCCATAATCAAAATGTATTGTTATTCTGTCCTTCAGTCGTGTCCATCTGTCGGTGACCACATGGAAGCAGCACGCCTGGCAAAAGTACTGAAGTTGGTTGCCAGGTCCTTCTCCAGTTGACTGTAAATTGTCTGACCTCCCTGCAATGACCTGCCTATCTTGGGTGACCCCACATGGTGTATCTCATAGCTTTTTTGAGGTACACAAACCCCTTCACCACGACAAGGTAGCGACCAAGAAGGGAATCGAAATGCATGGTTAGTCAATTTCCAAACAAAGTACTCACTAGTACTAGGTTTTTAATATCTGCCACAACAGAACTGGCTCTCAATCAAGCACCCAATTATGGGAAACTCTGCAGAAATGGGAGATCCCACTGCAACAACTACCTCATACCATTCTAGAATAGAAATATGTGGGTAATAGGTGGTTAATTGACAGCTCTCAGCATAGTTAATTAGGTGTAGTATAACCTAGCTGCGAGGAAGAATTAAGGGAATTTGAAGGTTTGTTTGTAAATGAAACCGACATAATAACACTATTATATACAATTATATTATTATATATAATAATTTGTTTTAGATAAAAAACAGTCGGTCCATCTAGCCTATCTATATATCTTTCTATCTATCTATCCCACTATATTACAGTAATTCTTCGTGGCACGCCAACCTTCGCGCGCTGCAGAACAGGGCGCCATCATCAGGGCGCTGAGAACTGCGCCATGATGACGCTCTGCGCTCCAGCCTGCATCCCATCTGCCACAGAGGCCCCCATCTCATATTTACTGGAGGCTGCCAAGGCTAAGGCAAGAGTCTGACAGTGTGCCATATGGGCCAGGCATTGTGTGCATGTGTCACTAGGAACATGTATCATGTATGTAGTGATAAACATGCAATGCAACATGCTCCTAGTGACACATGCACACAATGACAGTGACATTACACACAATATGCTCCTAGTGACACATGCCAGTCCCACTGCCCCGCATATATATAGCCCCTTACCTTAGACTTGGCAGCCTCCAGCAAGCAGGTCCAGTAAATACAGTGCCTTGCAAAAGTATTCACCCTCTTGACTTTTTACCTATTTTGTTACATTACAGCCTTAAATTCAATGTTTTGTTAATCTGAATTTTATGTGATTGATCAGAACACAAAAGTCTAAGTTGGTGAAGTGAAATGAGAAAAATATATACATAAAACTATTTTTTAGAAATGGAAAACAGAAAATCGGCATGTGCGTATGTATTCACCCCCTTTGTTATGAAGCCCATAAAAAGCTCTGGTGCAACCAATTACTTTCAGAAGCCACATAATTAGTGAAATGATGTCCACCTGTGTGCAATCTAAGTGTCACATGATCTGTCATTTCATATACACACCTTTTTTGAAAGGCCCCAGAGGATCCAACACCTAAGCAAGAGGCACCACTAACCAAACACTGCCATGAAGACCAAGCACCTCTCCAAACAAGTAAGGGACAATGTTGCTGAGAAGTACAAGTCAGGGTTGGGTTATAAAAAAAATATCCAAATCTTTGATGATCCCCAGGAGCACCATCAAATCTATCATAACCAAATGGAAAGAACATGGCACAACAGCAAACCTGCCAAGAGACAGACGGCCCCCACCAAAACTCATGGACTGGGCAAGGAGGGCATTAATCAAAGAGGCAGCACAGAGACCCAAGGTAACCCTGGAGGAGCTGCAGAGTTCCACAGCGAGACTGGAGTATCTGTACATAGGACGACAATAAGCCGTACGCTCCATAGAGTTGGGCTTTATGGCAGAGTGGCCAGAAGAAAGCCATTACTTTCAGCAAAAGACAAAACGGCAGGTTTTCAGTTTGCAAAAGGGCATGTGGGGCTCTTCCAATATGTATGGAGGAAGGTGCTCTGGTCTGATGAGACTAAAATTTAACTTTTTGTCCATCAAAGAAAACGCTATGTCTGGCGCAAACCCAACACATCACATCACCCAGAGAACATCATCTCCTGGAAAACTTGAAGGAACTGGAGCAGTTTTGCAAGGAGGAATGGGCAAAAATCCCAGTGGTAAAATGTTGCAAGCTCATAGAGACTTATCCAAAGCAACTTGGAGCTGTGATTGCCGCAAAAGTTGGCTCTACAAAGTACTGACTTTAGGGGGGTGAATAGTTATGCACATTGACTTTCTGTTATTTTGTCCTATTTGTTGTTTGCTTCACAATAATAAAAAATAAAAACATCTTCAAAGTTGTGGGCATGTTCTTTAAATTAAATGATGCAAATCCTCAAACAATCCATGTTAGTTCCAGGTTGTGAGGCAACAAAACACAAAAAATGCCAACGGGGTGAAGGCACTGTATGAGATGGGGTAGATGGGATGCAGGCTGGAGCGCAGAGCGTCATCAGAGCACAGTTCTCAGCGCGCTGGTCTCCAGCATGCAAAAGACGTGCCACCATTGTTCCTACCTCTTCTGCTTCCACTTATCTTCCACAGCTTCTGTAAAGCAGCAGATGCCAGTGGTGAAACGACCATCTATCTGTGCACTGTAATTTAATTTGTATGTATTATTAGAGTACTCTTTCTGGTAGCTAATACATTTTTACACAAATATTGTACTACATGATTATTTTAGCCCTATTACTGAATGGTTTGTCCTTTGTACAGTAATGTTATGGTTTTACAGCAAGAAGACACCAATAATTGCTCTTATTGGGCCTAAATGATTTTTGGGAACTGCTGTGTATGTTGTCACTTTTGAATATAATTGTTTCTCCTATGTAATCTGTGCCACCCCAGCAGACAATTCATGTGGCTATGTTTGTATATATGCACATAGTGAATAGGAAAATTGGGGTTGCCTTTCTCATTTCAGAAATGCGTATCGGGTGGGCCTGCACATGTTAGTATAAATTATCCTTTTTAAAGGCATGTTTCAGCCGTCTAAAATACCAGGGATATGGCTGCTAGGAGTACTTGATGACAAGTTACATGACAGAAGCCCATTGCTTCTGCACTTAACTGTTAAAGGTACACAGCTGAGGTATAATTTAAATATTGATAATAATATTTGAATATTGTTTCGAAACTTTTTTTAACAAATTATATTAACCTTTTAGTCAGCTTTTCTAATTCACATGCCAAACCTGCCCTGTTAACTGTATAATAATCTGCGTATCATTTGTAATTAATCCTTGGCACTCTGCCTGCATTGTTCCAGGCATTGATAGGAAGAATAATGAGCATGTGCAACCCCAGGAAAGCAGCCAATTATTAGACAAAAACTTTCCTTTCTCTACCATTCAGTCCATTCTGCAAGCCTTGCTTTTCACTGCTTCAACCCAGTCTTATAGCTGGTTGGCTGGAGGCTTGGAAGCTAATCTATAACATTGCTTTTTAAAGAATTATAAATATTAATTTTATTAATGATCAATGACCAATTAAAAAAATCTAGCTCCTGTTACGGTACTACAGTGGAATACTCGTTTGTACATTCATTGCATACCAAACATTATTAGTAATTTGGCTGAACACCAATAAATATGTTTTTGCTAAAGTAATAAAAAAAAAGTGACAAATGATAAATAGCTGATGTAATCTTAAATTGTCGGCAGGACCACACTTTATTGCCTTAGTTTGTAAAAGTAATAAAGTCCTGTATTAATCAATTACCAGTAACAGGGAGGGGCTGAAGGAGAGAGCCCAGAATAGATTGCAGACTCAATTTTACAAGCAAAATGTAAATCTAAACAGGAGGGAGGATTTATTTTTATTGCACCTTGTCTGAAGTTAATGTACTTTCTTCTGAGATTGTTGATGATCATGCATTCATCCAAGACATGGGTTTTTAGGCAGTGGTGCAACAGAACAGATGAGTTGCCTGCAAGGATAAATGGAAATCAGGGAGAAGGTGAATGATTGATCATCTATGAGGGAGAGTAACAGGGTTATTTAGGATTTGATGGACAGTAAGTGATGATCACAAAGAGGATGGATGATGTGCAAGAGGTGATGAACTGTGATGAGATAATCACGGAGTGATCTGTTTTAGATATATGTTTGATATGGGTGTAATTGAGAACAGAGTAAATAATCTACAAGGGGGAAGGGGGTCTATGAGGGGGCAAGAATACGTGCATGATCTATAAAGGGTTATGATCTTTGAAGAAGTGATCTGCCAAATGTGAGGGAAAACCAGCAAGAGGTGATGATCTTTTGCATGGTGATCAGGGAGAGACTTGGTGATGATCTACAAGGAGGTGATCTATATTTTGTAATGGTGCATAAGGAGGTGATCTGTAAGGAATGATGGTCTACAGGGGAGTACTGGTAAGAAGTGATGATTTACGAGGGATAATATTATGGGGTATTATCTGAAATATGTGATGATTTATGCGGGGTAATATGTAAGAGGCAATGATTAATGAGGGGAAATATATAAGAGGGGTTACCTATAAGGACAAGTTGCTTAGGCAGAGTATGGATGATCTGTAAAAGGTGATAGACTCTTGGGTTTGACTTAAAGATGCTGAATTATTTGGAAGGATTGATGACATATGAGGACTTCATTGGGTGGTGGGAAGATAATCTATAAGAGGTGAAGAACAATGAGAATCGGAAGGGAAAAGGATGAATAATCTGCAAAATGGCGATGGAGGAGCTTTACCTCTGCCCTTACTTTCTATGCTTAGTTTTACAAAAAATTGCAATAATATCAGAGTATCACAACAGGTTAATGTAACCAGCAAATACTTGTCTACACATTTAATTTAATATAACCAGCTCTCCAGCACTCTTGGTTCTCGTGTCCCTTTGGTTAGGGTTCAAACGGTTCTTGTTTATTAACCTAGCCTTGTATGCGATAGTAGGGTTACTTTACTAAAAATATCATGCATTGTTTTCTAAGTTATTTATCATGTAACGCACAAGAATAATCTCAGAAGTACACGGAGTCCCATCATATGCCCGTACTTTTGCATCTGCATATGACAATACACTATTTGGAGAAGGGATGCTGCAACTCCTGAATATCTCCAAAATAAATGAGTCGACGACTTGAAAAAACGTAATTCCTACTATAATGTATGCAGTAGGATCTGAGACTTTAAGAGCCCTTAAGGTGTAAAGCCGTGGCCCGGAATGGAGCCAGCAAGACTTACAGCTATTAAATTGGCCCCGTAAATCAATCCGCTAATGATCTGCGGGTTACAGGTGGAAAAAACGTATGGAGGTTGAAATTAGAATTCTGCAGCTGCAAATCCTTTGATCTGTCAAGCCCGTAACTGTTACGTTAGAAAATCGCTATTAAATTGCTACAAATCCACTGGCGTTCAACCCCGTAACCCGCAAATGGAGCCAACAAGCCAACAGGTACTAGAGAGGACCCGCAAGGGGGTTAAAGTCCTATCCGTAGCATTGTAAATGCAAATATACACACCCTACTGTATTTTCAATTAAAGGGACAGTGATGTTAGGTATCAAAATGAATAGCACAACATTCTCAAGCTCGCAAATCTGCAATATAAAATACTTTTATTTCTGTTTCATTTTTGTGTTATATCGATCAATTAATGTATTAATTCATATAATGCAACTTGCTTGGATTAGAATATCATATTTACTGATTATTTATTAATATTGCATTATTTCTGGAATGCAGATCCGATCGAAACTCGTAATTAAAACCCGTAAAGGACTAAAATCTAACCTCCATTTTTCAGTAATGTAATGATGATCATCTCGTTTGCCATTGGCTCCGTCTAAACTGTAACTACGGGTTTAACTAATTAGATCATGTTCACAGCCGCACATCCAACGTTCGCAAGAATGCTTTATGGGTTTGCGTCTACGACCCATAACTCGCGGCATGGTCTAATTTAATAGCTTTGTAACGCAACCAAATTTGATGGGGCTGTAAATGAGCTACATACACTAAGACTTAATTGATGCACATACCAAAACACTCATTGTGTCTATCAATATCTCATTCTGACAATATCCCAATATATTATATGGCATCCTACAGAACACATATAAATGAGTCGTTTGGGTCCTGTGATGCTTTAAATGACCATTGAAGTCATGTCTTCAATACATGCTCTTCTGAACAATTAGACTAGAATGTTTACAATTTTAAAATAAATACAGCCTTTAATTATTAAATCATTAGATAAGATTCGATTAGATAATTAATAAATTATTAGATAAGATCTGTATTCAGTTCTGTTGAAAGACTACCACTGTAAATAACCCCTTGAATTAATAATTGGAGCTTATCCAATATGATAAGATCTGTATTCAGTTCTGTTGAAAGACTGCCACTTGAATTAATCAATAGAACTATATAGGAGAGTGAACTCCAATAGGATAATTCTCCCTCTCACGGCTTACATGGATGCTAAGATTATTAGATGATTACATACTTCACAAATGTTAAGTTCTCCCCGAACTATGTAATCTTTTAAGCCAAAAGGCAAGAAGTATTTTTTTTTCAAGACTTCCTTCAAACATTTAAAACCAGTGCAAACAAAATCTATTTAATTACAGAATGACAAGATGACTTAATTAGGAAACTAATACAAAAACAATTCTCCTTTTAAACCACCTGCAAAACTTCTCAAACAAAGCAAGGTTTTTTTGGGGGGTACTTTACGGTGAAATACATCAAGTGGAATAATGAAAACTTGCACCCTTAGTCCAAAACTGTATGAAGAATTATAATTAATTAAGACTTAATTGGTCTGAAATGAAAATATTAGACGAATTAGCTTTAAAAAAATGACAGTACTTTACTTCGCAATTAGCAGAAAAGTCATGCAACCAAGAACCTTACAATGTCTATGTAATCATCTTATAACTTAATAATCATCATCTAACAATAGAATGAAACAGATTAATTGTGATAATTACAATCTGTATCTACAGGAAGTAATTGGATTTATTCTAAGAAAATAATACCATGGCTGTACGAGGGAGGGGTATAATTGCAGGACCTATTTTCATGACGGAAGAGTGGGAGATGGTTAAAAAAAATGGTTAAAAAAATTATTTAAAAAAGTATGGGAATGTGTCAAAGCAGCCACTTAAAGTTAAAATAATCTATTTACGTAAAAAAACGCCTCGGCGCATCTTGAATGATTCAGATAATAAGTGGATGTTCTGAGAAAGAGCAAGATGTACGCATGAATAGTTTTGTCCAATCTTTATGTTACATGTGTTTAGAGGAGAGAAATAACAGCGCTACAGAATGAGATATCCTGTAGGAGAGAAATGTACTGTGATTATATATATATATATATATATATATATATATATATATATATATATATATATATATATATATATATAAATAACCCTGGAATACTGCAGCATGAATTTCACTTGGGAATCTGCTTCTATAGTATGGCCTATTTTTAAAATTGTCAGTTTTTAACTAGTGCTTATCTTTTCATGGAAATAAATATAAACTTAAAAAAAATGTTTTAAATGCATGTATCATTATGCATTACAGGAGTTATTTTTTAATATAATAATTGGTATTCAGGGGGTGGTGCCCAGGAGATTTTTCTGATAGGAGTCTTTAATAGTCACTGCAATCAAACCTAGACTGGTCAAAAAAATTAAGACAGCAACCTGGGCAAATCCTCTGTTATACCCTAGCAGCTCTACAGGGGTGAAGAGAAGTTGATCTGATCACCCCTAAAGCCATAAGGTTCAAATGTAAGTATTAAAAGTTACGTCTGGGATTTGCTGTTTCTCCTGTTCAGGGTAGAATTACCCGATATTTTGGGGATGGATCACTCTTTTGAGAGACCCAAATTATATACTACATGATGAGACTGTTCTCTGAGCAGGTAACCAGACCTATAGGTCAAACCTACGTAGGTATCGTTCATTCTCAGATAAACACTTCTACTCTTTTTGTTACATATTAAAAGAAATAACATATATGTAGTAAAATATATGCGTACAATCACTAGTGATGGACAGATGCGTTTCGTCATTAACTGCTACGGCTTTTTCAATGATCACTGGAGATGGTTTCCACGTCTAATCAATCGCTGGGCAGTCATTCTCTGACAACAAATAAAGTACTGTATTTTTCCATGTATAAGACGCCCCATGTATAAGACGACCCCTATTTTTGAAGCCCAAGATTCAGTAAAAAATAAATATGTAAAAATGTGTATTTTATAAGTTTTTATTGTGTTACACATATATTTAAGGACACTTTCTGTCATGATTTTCACTGTTTTCCATTCCAGCTCAATATCCTAATGATCACATCACTTATTACTCAGTCGTGATGTGCAATTGCATATTTCCGGTTTAACACAGGATCACACAGATATTGAGCTGGAATGGAAATCAGTGAAAATCATGACAGAAAGTGCCCTTTAAACATACAGTGCCTTGCAAAAGTATTCACCCCCCTTGGCATTTTTCATGTTTTGTTGCCTCACAACCTGGAATTAACATGGATTGTGTGAGGATTTGCATCATTTAATTTACAGAACATGCCCACAACTTTAAAGAGTTTTTTTTTTTTTCATTTGGAAGCAAACAACGAATAAGACAAAATAACAGAAAAGGTCAATACTTTGTAGAGCTACCTTTTGCGGCAATCACAGCTCCAAGTCGCTTTGCATAAGTCTCTATGAGCTTGCCACATCTTACCACTGGGAATTTTGCTCATTCATCCTTGCAAAACTGCTCCAGCTCTTTCAAGTTGGATGGTTTTGCTTGTGAACAGCAATCTTTAAGTCTAACCACAGATTTTCTTTTGGATTGAGGTCTGGTCTTTTACTAGGTCATTCCAACACATTTACATGTTTCCACTTAAACCACTCAAGTGTTGCTTTAGCAGTGTGTTTGGAGTCATTGTCCTGCTGGAAGGTGAACCTCGGTCCTAGCCTCGAATCACGCACAGAGTGGTAAAGGTTTTGCTCAAGAATATCCCTGTATTTAGCACCATCCATCTTTCCCTCAACTCTGACCAGTTTACCAGTCCAGGCTGTAGAAAAACATCCCCACATCCTGATGCTGCCACCACCATGTTTCACTGTGGGGATGGTGTTCTTTGGGTGATGGGATGTGTTGGGTTTGCGCCAGACATAACGTTTTCTTTGATGGCCAAAAAGTTCAATTTTCAGACCAGAGCACCTTCCTCCATACATATTGGAAGAGTCCCACATACTTTTTGCAAACTCAAAATGTGCCACTTTGTTTTTTGCTGAAAGTAATAGCTTTCTTCTGGTCACTCTGCCATAAAGCCCAACTCTATGGAGCGTACGGCTTATTGTTGTCCTATGTACAGATACTCCAGTCTCTGCTGTGGAACTCTACAGCTCCTCCAGGGTTACCTTAGGTCTCTGTGCTGCCTCTCTGATTAATGCCCTCCTTGCCCAGTCCGTGAGTTTTGGTGGGCGGCCGTGTCATGACAGCTTGCTGTTGTGCCATGTTCTTTCCATTTGGTGATGATAGATTTGATGGTGCTCCTGGGTATCATCAAAGATTTGGATATTTTTTTATAACCTGATCCTGACTTGTACTTCTCAGCAACATTGTCAGCAACATTGTCCCTTACTTGTTTGGAGAGTTCCTTGGTCTTCATGGCAGTGTTTGGTAAGTGGTGCGTCCTGCTTAGGTGTTGCAGCCTCTGGGGCCTTTCA
Source organism: Discoglossus pictus (assembly GCA_027410445.1). NCBI lineage: Eukaryota > Metazoa > Chordata > Amphibia > Anura > Alytidae > Discoglossus > Discoglossus pictus. Next base: position 17,510,652 of record CM050168.1, read on the forward strand.
AAAAAGGTGTGTATATGTAATGACAGATCATGTGACACTTAGATTGCACACAGGTGGACATTATTTCACTAATTATGTGACTTCTGAAGGTAATTGGTTGCACCAGAGCTTTTTATGGGCTATTTAACAAAGGTTGGTGAATACATACGCACATGCCATTTTTCTGTTTCTAAACAATAGTTTTATGTATATATTTTTCTCATTTCCTTTCACAAACTTAGACTATTGTGTTCTGATCCATCACAAAAAAAATCAGATTAACAAAACATTGAACTTAAGGCTGTAATGTAACTAATAGGTAAAAAGTCAAGGGGGTGAATACTTTTGCAAGGTGCTGCAATTCATAGTAACAGTTTTTCTTTAGCATTTGTTCATTTATTAACACCTTTTATTCTTGTTCACTTTATATTCTGTTCATCTTTATAAATATAAACAAGGAATGATCGCTGTCCCTTTAAAGGACATCAGTAGTTTGGTAAAAACTTTGCATGTTTGTGAAGAATGTAACAACGTAAAAGCATTTTTAGAGAACATTTTATATTTCGATCATTCTGATTATATCATTTTGGACTACTAGTCTGTCTGTAGCTTGAGGGGATGGTTATAAAAGCTTTTCTTCCTGTATGAAGAAGAATTCTTTCAACAGTATTGAATACAGATCATATCGGAAGCCACTGTTTCTTCTATGTTTCTTATCTTGTTATGAACAAAAATGAAATATCTGTCATCATTAAAAGAAAATTAAAAATCAAAGGCTGCATTTTTTTCATTTAAACGCTGTAAAAATATTTGGCACAACACTATCAAGTCATGCTCTTCAAAAGATAATAATATAACTATCACACTTCAATGGTTCTTTATTGAATGAAAAATAATGACTGATTTGTTTTCTTAAGTTATTATTACAGTCATTTTTTATTGTTAGTGAATAAAGCCTGTGATTGCCATTGTCAAAAACATCACGTGGCTTATGGTCCAGAACAGCGATTACTTTCTAATATGACTCCAAGTAAATAAACCACGACACTGCCACAGTTACCACCGGATAAAAAGTCACTTCATCTCCTTTAAGTATCGCAAACACTTGATAGCAGTAAACGAAGGGAAGGTTTTAGTTCGCTGCTTGCAGATTACACGGAGGAGTAAAAATCAAGTAAATATGGTATTTCACAGAACAATAAGGCTTTTATGACGCAATGAATCACATTGAATTGTATCGTATAAAATAGAGCAGCCACGTTAAGGCACATCCTAACCAAAAACAAAAGCAATTTAGGCTTGGAGAACACAATATGTTGGTATTGATTGTGATGCCTTTGAGTATTACATGGTGTTTTCAGTATTGTGGGATAATGAGCTGTTATTTTTTCAAATTGAAATAAATATCCAAAAATATGATATTCAAAAACCTCCAATGGACTTGAAGAGATATGGAAGTTTTCTAGATTTAGTAATATAACTGTGTATTTATTTACTTTTATGTACTTTATTGTATTATGAAGGACTTATCAGCTCTGCTTTTACTGCATAAAATCAAACCAATGTCCCTCTGTGGGTCCGTCCTCTGCAGCTCACAAAGACACAGATTCTGCTGTACTTGCTGTACAACAAAAAAACAATCAGTGACCATGTCTCAGCAACTTGCTGCTGAGACATGGTCCATGATAGGCTAGGACACTACACTGCATGTTCAGCCCTACAGAGTCTGTGTCTGCATATGCTGCAGAGGGCAGACCCATATAGAGATTATTTGTTAGATTTTAGGCAGTAAAAACAGAGCTTTTTAAAAATTATAGCAGTAAATAGTTACACAGGTATATTATATCCCTAGTAAAATCCAGAAACCTTCCATATCCCTTTAAAGGGACATTTTTAACAAAACACAAGTTGCCCTTGTGACAATGGACATGGTACCATACCCAGTGCCTAGGATCCAGCTGAGCTCCGGCTAAGCTCTGTTATTCTTACTTTTCCCCTTGCTTGAGTCACCAACCTTCGGGATTGTGCTACCATTCTCCCAGTTTGGAGCCTTTCCACCTCCTGGCCCACCAACCCTTGCTTACACCCCGGGGGGAGATGTGCCTACATGCAGTCTACACGTACCAGAGGAAATAAAGATAAGGGATGAGACTTGCTGGCACCATGGCCACATGCTGCCATCAGCAACTTGGAACTGGTGCCTTGGTTAATTAGTGTACAATGGGAAAGACTTAAGGGGGATGGAGGTTCAAAATGGGAATGTGGATGTGTTGTTTGGTTTCTGCGTTATGTTTGATTGACCTGTTGCTCAAATCCCCTACAAAAGGTTTTCCACTCCCCAATAAAGTGTTCTTCTGGTCAAGGATTGCAAGCGCAAGAGCTGTACTTCATTCAGTAACATCATTACATTGCAGAGATGGTGTCAGTGATGGAGCTAGTGAATGGAGGGCCCTGGTGCAAAATAATTTGAGGGCACATTGCAACCTGTCTATACGAGGTAAGTGCCTTGGTGCTTTGCACCCATTACATCAACACTAGATTCATCACTGGGCTGTGTTATTTTTTTACATTTTAAAAATTGTTTGCCCATTTTCAAGTGTAACTCTACAAAAATAATATATTTTAATTTGAGGACTACAGTAGTATTTCAAGGGCCACTTAATTCAGTGCAATTTGGACCACATCACTGTACAGATCTCCTAAAAACAATTGATGTATGCCCCATTCAAATCAATGGAAAGGTTCTATTTTTTCTTATGGGCAGCAAATTCAGGTTTCTACTCTCACTTCTCTGGTATCTGAGCAATGCAGACCAATTCAGGGGGTTAGTGGTCTGTGCTCTGCTAGTTCCGGTGCTCCATGCAGTTCCTTGCAGTGCTTCCAGCAAACAAAAATGTTACCCTTACCACGTCTATCGATGCAGGCATGGAATACTGGACTCATCTAAACAGGAAAGCTACAGGTTTACTGGTCAGTGCAGTGTAACCTGAGTCCAGGGGAAAGTTGTGCTATCAATCATAGCCTTCTCCATAAAGCCTCACACAGCGCACCCTCTGCTTGGCAACCTAAAAATTACTTGTATGTAAACAGAGATTTAACACCTTTTTAGCTGTTATTAGTGCAATTAAAAAAAGATCATTTTAACATACAATCTTGTGCTCTTTCACACCATGAAAAGCACTTACAGTAAGTTCAGTGGCCCTTTAAGAACAGTGAACTTCAGTAGGTATAAATAGTAAATGCAGTGAGCAGAAGAGGTTTGGAGGGAAAGGGTCAGTGTTCAAATTCAGACCAGGCCACCTACTAAGTGTGATACAGGGAAACAAATTTAGAAACTATGGTCCAGCCAAATAGCAATACATTAGATAAGTTACAATTAACCTACGTATAAAAATATGTTAGGAACTAAAGAACATTATAAATTATAAAAATGTGATATCTTCATTCAACTGCATAAAAGAAACCATTATAGCAAATGTTACATATTTGACAATATATTCCCTGGGTAGTTTAAATTTACAATAATGATAAACCCTCCACCTTTTGATAAAAAGTATGTGTTAGAGCCGCTGATTTATGGCACTCCGTTGTGAAATAATTACCGACACTCCCAAGTCAGAAGCTCATGTTATTGCTGCAAAGATGTATTTCTAGTAATTTTTTAAAGAGCCACAGCAGAGGTCCTAGTTATGGTAGGATTCGAAAGGACTACAAGAATTGTAAATATCTGCAAGACCTTTGAATTTACTATATTTTGCCAGTCACTCAGCTCAGGGAATCCTCCCACCAGACTGGTCTTGTTATGAGCATCATTGATTAATGGCGACATAAAATAATAGTTTTCGTTTGCATATGGCTTCTGAGATGTCCATCTCTAAACAGTCAAATTCTAGTGATACTTCAAAAGTCATGTGCAAAAAGAAGTCATTAATCTAGTAATGGGAGGAGACTTTAGGCAGAGTGACTACCAAAATGTAATGAATTCAAACCCATTTATAGATTTATTATTGTCCAATTGCAAATGATACTGGCAAAGCCTGAAGGCACATGAAGAAGGGGACTGCAGAGGTGAAGATGCATAGACGAGCTCATTGAAGCAATGAACATGAGCTTGATGGAGTTCAGAGGGGCAGTAGCTGACAGATGTGCCTGGCTTGCTGAAGTCACAAAGAGTCAGACACGACTGAGCAACTAAACAACAACAAATTGCAAATGTTTATATTTTTATTGGTCCTTCAATATCCTATCATAATTGGGACCTCTGCTGTGGTCCTTTCAGTCGTGGGATATTTTTTTTTCATTTAAATTAATTTCATCAAATTAATGCTGATCAAATAAGTGAATTCTATGTCCTTTTAAAAGAACTAACACAGGACAAAAAGCTGCATTCCCACCAGCTTGAGAGCCCAATTGTTGACCATTTTTGTTTTGGAGTGACATCTTTATTGAACATGGCTGATTAAAAGTTTGATTTTAGAAACCTTTCCATCCTTTTACAGCTGTGGCATTTATTCATTTAAATAGAAGACTCAATCATTGCTTTGAAAACCTCTGATCTCTTGTGCCAAACTATAAATCTCCCCCTCTTTGTATTTGTTCCCCAAATGTTAGAAATAAATGCCAGCCATAATTTGGTCTTTGAACTGCAAGTCCCCAGCAACATTTCTGTTAAAAGGTAAGGAGAAGCATGAAGGCTTGGCTGTAGTTAATGGCTCTTTTATTTATTGTCAGGAGATGAAAGACATTCTCAAGGCTTGGAAGTGAAAAGAAAAATATTCAGGCAAAAGAGGCTCCTGAGTACAAAACCGCGAGAAATCCCATCACTTGATACGGTAAACAGGAAAAAATCATTATTTGTTGCCTCAGTTTTAGATTTTTTTACTACGAGTTAGAATATATATATATATATATATATATATATATATATATATATATATATACATATAATCAGACAAACTGAGTAAGCAAACAGCAAAAAAAAACAACCTAAAACACACAAAACATATCTGTAATGTAAAATTAAGAGAATTCTAGATAATGCAACAGGAATTCCATGTTAACATTAAGACCTGTGTTCTTCGTATTAAAGTGTGTTATCATTTTAATTTCAAAGGCCTTTCTTGTGTGTTTTTAAAATGACCTATGCGTATTTTTTATTTTTGGGTTTTGTATGGAGTGGTTCTTTTGTGAAAAGTGGTGTCCAACTGGAGTACAGTAACTGTCCTCATTGTGCTTTTTGATGGAGCTTCTGTGTAGATTCATCCATAAATTTAGTTTCTGTCTGGTTTCCCTAATGTAGCATCCATTTTCACATATAGTACATTGTATTATGTAGACTACATTGGATGATGTGCATGAATTTGATCCTCTGATGTTGTAGCTCTTATTGTTATGCATGGCTGTGTCATCTTTGCAGATGTGCTGACATAATTTGCAGCGATTTTTATTGCAGGGTTCGGTGCCATTTTCTGTGTAGTGCTGTTCATTTGTCAATCTTCTGTTCACCAGTGTTTGTCTCAGATTTGGTGGTTGTCTGAATGCGAGAATGGGAGGTCTGGGGAATACATGTTTTAGTTCTGCATCCTCTGTTAGTTGAGGTTGTAGATCCTTGAATATTTTGCGTATTCCTTCTGAACCGGATGGTATGATGGTATATATATATGTTACTGTGAAAGACCAAAATTGGAGAATGTCGACTTTCACCAGTGAATGTCAACATTCACCTAGTCGCTTGGTGTATGTCCGAAATATTTGCTAAATAGCCTTATTTCTGACTTACACCGGTAAATGTCGACATTCACCATGCACTAATGGTGAATGTTGAACATGTCGGAGATTTATATGTGATTCAAATTCTATTTATTGCAACAACTTAGTTCAATGATCTTGATACACCATTATGAACTGATATTCGCCATCTATGTTGGACTGCAGATCAACTTGACATCTTGAGTTTAAATCAGATCAACTTGACATCTTGAGTTTAAATCAGAACTGACCATTGGTTTCACAACAATACCTTTCTTAGGTGCACTGTGTTTCATTTGACACCATTTGCATAAACTTAAATACAACATTACAACTTCATATGTAATATTTTTGTATTTAACTTGCATCTCTTTAAGCATATGTGTTCTTCCTCCGTGGCCTATTCTGGTGTGAGTTTCATATAGTATACCAAACAATTCTTCATTGGTAACATAATACTGTAAAATCGCTTGCCCTGGTTTTAATAGTACAATTAACTTCTCTTCATCATTAATTTTTAAAACGTCAAAAAGTTTTAATCGTCTGTAATCCAAAGGTGTGTTGCACTTAGTTTTAGCAGAAACAACTTCAGAGAGTATTTTAGAGTACTTTTCTTGAGAAAACTAAAAACAATTGTCTTCTCGTTTACCCGCAATTAATGCATTTAACTTTTCAAGAAAAAGATCACGATTTACTGCAGTATCCATTTAGTATAAATTACATTGCTCTCTCTCAGCAGAACAAAGGATTTGGTGGAAGAGAGAGCCAGTCGCCTCTTTGTCGGCTCCTCTCTTTTGGACTTCCCCCAGATATCTGTGATTGTCAACATACACCGGTGAGGGTCCGAATGTACAAGAATGGAATGAAATATTCCATCTTTCACCAACGTATTTGGTATGTGTCGATATTCCCCGGTGAATGTCGACATTCTACAATTTCGGTCTTTCACAGTATCATATATATATACTAGCGAATTGCCCGTCAAAAAATGACGGCAATGAAATAGTAAGGTAGCTAAATTAGTAAATGAATATATTGTACCTATTTTGAAGCATTGTGATGAAGAGCTGGCAATCTGTGTTGATGCTGCTGCAGCATTAGTGGTGTGGAGCTGCTGTATAAGCGTGATGAATGTGTGCAGTGTAACACTGTGCGTGCGCGAGACCAAACCGTTAGCGTAGTCGTGTACTTCCGCATTGGTGTAAAATGGCGAGTAATGTGTGGTATAGGTCTGTATCGGAATATCCGTAGGTGTTTTGTGGTGTTTTGCGAGTTTCTTGTGGTGTTTTGCGAGTTTAGAGTGCTGTAGCCTCGTTTTCGTTTTGTTCGGCGGCCATTTTTTCTCTCGCTTCGTTTTTTTTTTAGTCTCTAAACTGTTTTATTTCGAGTAAAATCGAGGTGTAAGTTGCATTTTTGAGGTCCTGGGTGCTCCCTCTTAGTGTAGGTAAGTTTTTTATGTATGTGCTGTGTGTATGTATTGTGTTTTAAATGTTTGTATGTCGGCGTGTTGCGTCCGATGTTTGCGAGGTCGTAATGTGTGGTAACGTGTTTCGTACGTTGTTTGCGTGCGTCGTAAAATTTTGCGAGTGTCGTAATTTGTGTGTCGTGTTTTTTGAGTAGCGACGTGAATTTTGCGAGGGTTTGAGGCCCTTGCCCAGTGACCTCGCCAGCAACTGAGTCCCTCGCTTCGCGAGGGGCCTCAGTTGCTGGCATGGAGCGCCTTCGGCGCTCCATGCCAGCAACTGAGACCCGTGCCCAGTGACCTCGCCAGCAACTGAGGCCCTCGCTTCGCGAGGGGCCTCAGTTGCTGGCATGGAGCGCCTTCGGCGCTCCATGCCAGCAACTGAGGCCCTTGCCCAGTGACCTCGCTTCGCGAGCCCGCAAGCGTGAGCAACGACTCGTACGCTCACAACTATATATGTGATATGTTTAAAATGGTTTGGATTGACAGAGTGATGGTGCATTATGTGGCATCATTTGCATGTCCCGCCCAGTTTTCCCAGAATGCAGTGCATATACTGTATTTCTGAGAAATTTGAGCAGGAAATAAGTTTTTATCAACTTAATTTTAGACATTCAAATAGAATCACTAATGTACTATTCCTTATTTGTACTACTGTACTTTTTACGGTGGAGGGCTTCTATCACTCTTAGCCCACCATATGTGAAACAATTGCTATATATATATATATATATATATATATATATATATATATATATATATATAAATATATGTATATATCACAAAAGTGAGTACAGCACTTACATTTTGTAAATATTTTATTATATCTTTTCATGTGACAAAACTGAAGAAATGACACTCTGCTACAAGTAGTAAGTGTACAGCCTGTATAACAGTGTAAATTTGCTGTTCCCTCAAATTAACTCACCACACAGCCATTAGTGTCTAAACCAAAAGTGAGTACACCCCTAATTGGAAATGTCCATATTGGGCCCAATTAGCCATTTTCCCACCCTGTGACTCGTTAGTGTTACAAGGTCTTAGGTGTGAATGGGGAGCAGGTGTGTTAAATTTCGCTCTCACACTCTCTCATACTGGTCACTGGAAGTTCAACATGACACCTCATGGCAAAAGGATCGGAAAAGATGGCTTAGGCTATAAGAAGATTGCAAAGACCCTGAAACTGAGCTGCAGCATGGTGGGCAAGACCATACAGCAGTTTCACAGGACAGGTTCCACTCAGAAGAAGTTGAGTGCACGTGCTCAGCGTCATATCCAGAGGTTGTCTTTGGGAAATAGACGTAGGAGTGCTGCCCGCATTGCTGCAGAGGTTGAAGGGGTGGGGGGTCAGCCTGTCAGTGATCAGACCATACGCCACACACTGCCTCAAATTGGTCTGCATGGCTGTCATCCCAGAAGGAAGCCTCTTCTAAAGATGATGCACAAGAGAGCCCGCAAACAGGTTGAAGACAAGCAGACTAAGGACATGGATTACTTTACAGGAACATGTCAAGTGGTCCAATGAGACCAAGATAAATATATTTGGTTCAGATGGTGTCAAACGTGTGGTGGCAACCATGTGAGGAGTACAAAGACAAGTGTGTCTTGCCTATAGTCAAGCATGGTGGTGGGAGTGTCATGGTCTGGGCCTGCATGAGTGCTGCCGGCACTGGGGAGCTACAGTTCATTGAGAGAACCATGAATGCCACCATGTACTGTGACACACTGAAGCAGAGCATGATCCCCTCCCTTCGGAGACTGGCCCGCAGGGCAGTATTCACACATGATAACGACCTCAAACACACATAACGACCCCAAACACATCTCCAAGACGACCACTGCCTTGATTGAGAAGCTGAAGGTAAAGGTGGTGGACTGGCCAAGCACGTCTCCAGACCAAAACACTATTGAGCATCTGTGGGGCATCCTCAAACGGAAGGTGGGGGGAGTGCAAGGTCTCTAACATCCACCGGCTCCGTGATGTCATCATGGAGGAGTGGAAGAGGACTCCAGTGGCAACCTGTGAAGCTCTGGTGAACTCCATGCCCATGAGGGTTAAGCAGTGCTGGAAAATAATGGTGACCACACACTTTGGGCCCAATTTGGACATTTCCACTTAGGGGTTTACTCACTTTTGTTGCCAACGGTTTAGACATTAATGGCTGTGTGTTGAGTTATTTTGAGGTGGCAGCAAATTTACACTGTTATACAGGCTGTACACTTACTACTTTACATTGTAGCAGAGTGTCATTTCTTCAGTGTTGTCACATGAAAAGATATAATAAAATATTTACAATAATGTGAGGGGTGTACACACTTTTGTGAAATACTGTATATATATATATATATAGATTAATAGTTACTAAATTACTATATTAATGGACATTCACGGCTGCTTCACGCTTCGAGATATATATATATATATATATATATATATATATATATATATATATAGTGGATATAAGAAGTCTACACACCCCTGTTAAAATGTCATGTTTCTGTGCTGTAAAAAAATGAGACAAAGATAAATCATTTCAGAGCTTTTTCCACCTTTAATGTGACCTATAAACTGTACAACTCAATTGAAAAACAAACTGAAATCTTTTAGGTAGAGGGAAGAAAAAATATAAAAATAAAATAATAAGTATGCACACCCTTAAACTAATACTTTGTTGAAGCAACTTTTGATTTTATTACAGCACTCTGTCTTTTTTGGTATGAGTCTATCAGCATGGCACATTTTGACTTGTCAAAATTTGCCCACTCTTCTTTGCAAAAACACTCCAAATCTGTCAGATTGCGAGAGCATCTCCTGTGCACAGCCCTCTTCAGATCACCCCACAGATTTTCAACTGGATTCAGGTCTGGGCTCTGGCTGGGCCATTCCAAAACATTAATATTCTTCTGGTGAAGCCATTCCTTTGTTGATTTGGATGTATGCTTTGGGTCGTTGTCATGCTGAAAGATAAAGTTCCTCTTCATGTTCAGCTTTCTAGCAGAAGCCTGGAGGTTTTGTGCCAATATTGACTGGTATTTAGAACTGTTCATAATTCCCTCTATCTTAACTAAGGCCCTGGTTCCAGCTGAAGAAAAACAGCCCCCAAGCATGATGCTGCCACCACCATGCTTCACTGTGGGTATGGTGTTCTTTTTGTGATGTGCAGTTGTTTTTGCGCCAAACATATCTTTTGGATTTATGGCCAAAAAGTTCAACCTTGTTTCATCAGACCATAACACCATTTCCCACATGCTTTTGGGAGACTTCAGATGTGTTTTTGCAAAATGTAGCCTGGCTTGGATGTTTTTCTTCGTAAGAAAAGGCTTTCGTCTTGCCACTCTACCCCATAGCCCAGACATATGAAGAATACGGGAGATTGTTGTCACATGTACCACACAGCCAGTACTTGCCAGATATTCCTGCAGCTCCTTTAATGTTGCTGTAGGCCAGTTTTCTTCTCGTCTTTTCATCAATTTTGGAGGGAGCTCCAGTTCTTGGTAATGTCACTGTTGTGCCATATTTTCTCCACTTGATGATGACTGTCTTCACTGTGTTCCATGCTATATCTAATGCCTTGGAAATTATTTTGTACCCTTCTCCTGACTGATACCTTTTAACAATGAGATCCCTCTGATGCTTTGGAAGCTCTCTGTGGACCATGGCTTTTGCTGTGAGATGGGACTAAGAAAATTTCAGGAAAGACCAACTATAGCAGCTCAACTTTATTTGGGGTTAATCAGAGGCACTTTAAATGATGGCAGGTGTATGCTGACTCCTATTTAACACAATTTGGAATGTGATTGCTTAATTCTGAACACAGCTACATCCCCAGTTATAAAAGGGTGTGCAGACTTATGCAACCACGTTATTTTTATTTTTCTTCCCTCCACCTAAAAGATTACAGTTTGTTTTTCAATTGAGTTGTACAGTTTATAGGTCACATTAAAGGTGGAAAAAGTTCTGACATTTTAACAGGGGTGTGTAGACTGTTTATATCCACTGTATATATATATATATATATATATATATATATATATATATATATATATATATATATATATATATATATATATTACATGATTAGAGCCTATTATTTCATTTCACAGTGGTTTGGTTTCAAAAACCTATATTTCGCAGCCACTTTGTAACTGTAATGCATTTCTCTGCAATTACACAAAAACTAATGAATAAATCATGTAATATAAAATATGCATACTGTGCTATAGTCCAACAAATGTCACCAGAACCCCTATATTGCAATTCTATAACATAGTACATGATTACACATTATATATTCTCTTTCTATTATATTTAGAAAAGTATTTAGGAGCGATTACACATTTTAGTAGCTCTGGTTCACAGGAAATTCCCATCAACTCACATATATATATATATATATATATATATATATATATATATATATATATATATATATATATATATATATATATATATATAGTACAGAAAATGAATAGTACATTTGTGATTCTATTTAAATATCTAAAAAAAAAAAATATTTCCTGCTCAAGCTTCTCAGAAATACAGTTGATGCACTGCACTAGGCGGATAACTGGGCGGAAACATGCAAATGACACCACAATGGACTCTCACTCTATTAATAAAAATAAAAAAAACACTATATACAGTAAGGGGGAAAAGTATTTGATTCCCTGCTGATTTTGAACGTTTGTCCACTGACAAAGACATGATCCATCTATAATTTTAATGGTAGGTGTATTTTAACAGTGAGAGACAGAATAACAAACAAACAAAAAAAAAAGAAAGAAAAAAGCACGTCAAAAAAGTTATAAATTGATTTGCAGGTCAATGGGTGAAATAAGTATTTGATCCCCTATCAATTAGCAAGATTTCATGCTCCCAGGTGTCTTTTATACAGGTAACAAACTGAGATTAGGAGCACTCTCTTAAAGGGAGTGCTCCTAATCTCAGCTCGTTGCCTGTATAAAAGACACCTGTCCACAGAAGCAGTCAATCAATCAGATTCCAAACTCTTCACCATGGCCAAGACCAAAGAGCTGCCCAAGGATGTCAGGGACAAGATTGTAGACCTACACAAGGCTGGAATGGGCTACAAGATGATAGCCAAGCAGCTTGTTGAGAAGTTGACAACAGTTAGTGTGATTATTCGCAAATGGAAGAAACACAAAATAACTGTCAAGTCTCCCTCGGTCTGGTGCTTAATGCAAGATCTCACCTAGTGGAGTTTCTATGATTATAAGAACAATGAGGAATCAGCCCAGAACTACACGGGAGGATCTTGTTAATGATCTCAAGGCAGCTGGAACCATAGTCACCAAGAAAACAATTGGTAACACACTACGCCGTGAAGGACTAAAATCCTGCAGCACCCGCAAGGTCCCCCTGCTCAAGAAAGCACATGTACAGTCTGAAGTTTGCTAATGAAGATTTGAATGATTCAGAGGAAAACTCGGTGAAAGTGTTGTGGTCAGATGAGACAAAAATCAAGCTATTTGGCATCAACTCAACCTGCTATGTTTGAAGGAGCAGGAATGCTGCCTATGACCCCAACAACCCCATCACCACCGTCAAATATGGAGGTGGAAACATTATGCTTTGGGTTTTTTTTTTTTGCTAAGACGACAGGACAACAGCACCGCATCAAAGGGACAATGGACGGGGCCATGTACCGTCAAATCTTGGGTGAGAACCTCCTTCCCTCAGCCAGGGCATTAAAAATGGGTCGTGGATGGGTATTCCAGCATGACAATGACCCAAAACACACAGCCAAGGCAACAAAGGAATGGCTCAAGAAGAAGCACGTTAAGGTCCTGAAGTGGCCTAGCCAGTCTGCAGACCTTAATCCTATTGAAAATCTGTGGAGGGAGCTGAAGGTTCGAGTTGCCAAACATCAGCCTCAAAACCTTAATGACTTGGAGAGGATCTACAAAGAGGAGTGGGACAAAATCCCTCCTGAGATATGTGCAAACCTGGTGGCCAACTACAAGAAACGTCTGACCTCTGTGATATTGCCTACAAGGGTTTTGCCACCAAGTACTAAAACAAAGAGGTCAAATACTTATTTCACTCATTGACCTGCAGATCAATTTATAACTTTTTTGACAGGCGTTTTTCTTGTTTTGTTTGTTATTCTGTCTCTCACTGTTAAAATACACCTACCATTATAATTTATTTGCCAGTGGATAAACATTCAAAATCAAAAATCAGCAGGGGATCAAATACATTTTTCCCCCACTGTACATGGCTCCGCCCTATTTAGGCATTCAAATAGAATCACAAATGTACTATTAATTTTCTGTACTACCATACGGTATATACACACACATATATACATACATATATATATTTCACTCTTAAATAAAAAAATTAAAAAAACATTTTAACATGGTCCCATTATAGGATAAGCCTGCTGTTATATCACAAGTCTTCAAAGTCTTCATCAGAGCACAGATTGGAAATGCATGAGTTAAGTAACCTACGCACAGACATCACTGTACCAATCTCTTGGATCTCATCTGTGTGGGCTGGATCTTAACTCATACCATCCATTATAAAACAAAGCCACTAACCAAAAATTCAATAAAAATATATGTGTGGATGAATTGAGTCAAGGTAAGAGAGAGGTAAGATAATGATAAAGGCTTAAGAGAGGCAACCTGGAGACGTAGATGGGGGAAAACCATTGCAAGGGAGAAGAGAGTCAGCCATGGCAAGGGAAGAGAGGAACATAAATATTTTCTGTAGTCATTTTATTTTACTTTATTCTTATATATTGTGGATGTCCATTACTCCCATGCTTTTTTCCAACTCGTGACTACTGTGTGGACCTCATACCAGTGCAGCCATCCATCAGAGCATGCCATGACCCCAGTAAGGACAGAATAAACTCTCGACACAAGCACACTCTGCGGTGGACCTGCTCGTGACTTGGTTACAAACAGTAATATGTTTAAATAATGATAACTTACACAGCTTTCCAAAGTTCTCTGGTTATTGAGGAAACCATTGAGGTTTGAAAAGCTCTGTACCTCATCGATGAAGAATTTTAGTCTATCCACTGAAAGAAGTCTACAGCCACAGTTGACTTGTGCAACTATAGCCCAGTCTGCTTCCAGTACTTATTGTCTTGGTATGTCTAAAACTATACATACCGTACGTGCAAAACAAAGAGCTATGAAATGTAACATGCTCACGTTTATCTAACATGTATTAATGTATCTTTTTATATTATTTAATAGTTAAATATATTCGAATTACTCTCAGGGACCAGCATATGTTTAGATTCATTATCTTAGTTGGTCTTGAACCTAAATAATAAATGCAGACTCCCAAGAAGCAATTGGCAGTTATTATCAAAATTACCCAGAATTTTTAGATTCAGCCCAAATCTGGTGGGTGGATAAGAAAAGCTGACTAGTAAAAATTACCAAATTCATAGTTACGTTTGCTCTAAGATATGCAATTTTGCATTAGCATTCAATTAATAAAATATGTGTTGTTACCTTTAGTTTTAAATTATACCATATTTGGAGCCTCCACTGTGTTCCTTTTAATGAGAGGATGTTAGTATTTGGGTGCAATTCGGGTTAATCTCTCTCTGGGAGGGAGAATTAGAATATAGGAGAATATAAGGTTAGAATTTATGGTAAGCTAAGAACTATATAATCAATGTATCTATTTTAAAAAGGAAAACACTTTTTCCAAATGATTTTCAAGCTAGAATGGCTTTAGATTGTAAGTTTCCAAGGTTTTCAATATTCTGATGTGCTTTGGAAACAAGAACTATCAACCTCATAAAATTTGGGCTACGTGGTAAAACGTAGCCCGTAACTTTGATATTAGGACTTACGGCTATTAAATTAGCCCCGTAAAGCAGGCCACCGACGACTTGCGGGTTAAGACGCAGGACGGACGAAAAATGCCTATGGGACATGAATGTGGAACTTCACAGCCCGCAAATCCTTTAATCTGTCAAGCCCGTAACCGCTACAAATCCAATCATGCTTTTAAATTGCAACAAAGTCACCCACGAGCTAGCCTGTAACATGCAAATGGAGCCCAACGTGTGCTGTAGAGAACTCGCAAGTGGGGTAAAGACCAATACGTAGCCCCGTAAATGCAAATAAAAACAGACTTCTGTACTTTATATAAAAGTGAAAGTGATGTTAGGTCTTAGAATTAATAGCACAACATTCTCAAGCCCACAAATCAGCCCCAAAAATACTTTATTTCGTGTTTGATTTACGTGTTATATTGATCAATGTGTTAATACATATACTGTAACTCGCATGTAGTGGAATATCATATTTACGGCTTTATTAATATTGCATCAATCTGGAATTTGGGTCCGATCACAAACTTTAATTGTAGCCCGTAGGACTTTGAAATTTAACCTCCCCTTTATCAGTGACGTAACGATGACGATCTCTTTTTCCATTGGCTCTGTCTAAACCCCTAGCTACGGTCTACACTAATTCATCATCCGCACGGCCGCAAATCCAACGTTCTACGAGCGAGCTGAGATTTGCGTCTCAAGCCTGTAGCTCGCAGCCCATTCTAATTTAATAGCACAGTAACTCTACCAAATCTCAACCCGTGTTTTTAACCCGTGTATATCACTACAGCGTATGTTGGTGCGTTACAAATAAAGTATAATAATAATAATAATAATAATAATAATAATAATAAAGAGCATAACACATTTGTAGAGAATATCTGACATTTTGAAGACTGTTGTATATAGAAATTCCATTGTCTTTTCCACCACTTCCTGAAAGAGTGAGCGTAAGTGGTGTGTAATTATTTAGAATTCAGTTTTCAAATTTTTTTTTTACATTTTACAAAAAATGTTTTATTTTAAATGTCTAAATCTTGTTTTTAGTAAAAAAAAACTAAATATACCTCCTGTTTATGTGCTACCTCAAAAAAAAAAAATGATATCTCAAACATGAGTACTAAGGAGTACTATTCGTCCAGAAAAAAACAACATATTTTTGTTTAGTATGTAACACTTATGTACAATAGCAAAAACATTTAGTTTTTGAAGACTCTGCTTATAAGGAGAGGATTCCATCTTGTCTATGTTAAATAACTTCCTGTATAGCTTTATCATAGGGGTGTGAGGGAACAGGGTGAGGTCAGAAACTGGCACCACACCCCTTTCCCCTCACAGGCCCATAAACAGGCTACGTGAATCAGGAAATGCAAACATCTCTCTCCAGAAGTGTAAACTTTAATCTTTCACAAACAACTTCCACCAATATATCATGGATACCTCCAGGGTCCAGCCAAGGCATCACATCTTATTTTCTAAGTACAAAGTAACTTTATGACATTTTTCCGGCTTAATTATGATCCTAATCAGAATCAACGTTTTCAAACATATATGTTTTTTGTCATACAGTGGTGCTTTAAGAACAATTTTTCCATAAACAGCCTCAATATTGCCCAGTAAAATGATTTACAACATGTAAATATACATTTCCCACTAGACTCAAATAAGTATATAAAATATTCATAACAAATGTCATATCAACTAGGACAGAGGATTATGGGTGATTGCATGGTAAGGAAACAGAGCAAGCAAAGACACATGTAAACAATTAATAATTAAACGTACTTCTGAAAAAAAAAAATTCTTCTGGGAAAATTGCTTATTTGTTGCTTGCAGTACAACCAACGCATTTTGCGGTTTAATTAATTATAGTTTCAGTCCGGGACTGTATTTGCATATCCCTTGCATCCTGCCACAATATTCTGATTACTGTGTGTGATTTATCATGGTATGAATATATTTTAACTACAAACACAAGATGACCTAACAGCTTCTCAAGGACAATGTAAAATCTCATTAATTCTTCTGTGTAAGGAAGAAGGTAGAACTTAGGTGGAGATATAGTGTAAAAAGATATAGGCGCTGCTAATTAATTTAAAGAACTGCACTTAAAAAAAAGCAAGACATTTTTAGAATGTGTTTAGAAAGTTTTTGCCAAAAAATATATTAGTGGGAATAAGGCTCGAAAAGAAAATATTGGAGACATAAAATGTGAAACAGGACTTATAAACAGTGACCAAGAATAGGCATATGAGCTAAATAAATTATTTTCTTTGATTGGGCTACACTACCTTCACCAAAAAAACTGGTTAATGCAGGAAAAAATCAAAAAGAGGTTGGAAAATATAAATGTTAATAATGAAGGGCCCGTAGGCCACCTCAGGCTTGCCTGGGGTTGGAAGGAGGGACCACCTGACCTGGCAGGACCTGGGAGGGGCAGGAGGTGGCTAGCTGGGGGAGGTGGAGCCATTATAGGCTTTTGCCGCCAATTTGCACCAGTTTGCCCCCAGCTAGCCATGGGAGCAGATGCCCACCCACCTATCCCTAAAGTATTGTTGTTAAAGTGATGTATATGTTGTACTGTTAATAAAAAAATAAAAAAATATAGAAAAAAAAATAAAAAGATGAATAATAAGTTGTGGATTATGTTGTTTATTGTCTGAAGTACTCGTTGTTGTGGATGTATCATTAAGTATATATTATATGGTATCAAAAGTTTGTTTATTTTGTCACAGCGGCGGGTGGTGAGGGGAGTTGCCAGGACAGTGGAAAATGGGTGAGATGCTACCCTACGGTGGTACGGATGTTCCAACACGGTAGGCCCTGGATGAGGCTTCAGGGCGTAGGGTGTACTGTCTCTGTCCAGGCTCCTCCCCTCGGGTTATGCTTATTTATTTATCGTTATGGTTATTACATCATGTTGTGTTTACCAATAAACGCTGTGGCCAGTTATCTCCCAAGAAGTGGTCTGTGTCTAATTTTATATTCAATGGGTGATGGGGTATACATTCTTATATGCACATACCAACTGGGCCTTGCTTAGGTCAAGCCTCAGGTCCTTATGGAATAAATCCAAGGGTACTGTTGGAACTGGGTTCTGTAATAGCCAAACCATTATATCTATTTTTTTAAGACCCACTCACCACAGGGTCGAGATACGATGATTGGAGAAAAGTAGTTGTGTTATCTATATTCAAGAAGGGAGCAAGAGCAAATCCAGGGTACTACAGATCTGTAAGTCTCACTTCTGTAGTTGGGAAACTTTTAGAAAGAAGATAGTATACAAGACTATATCCCTGTGAACAAGCTAATAAGTATGTGTCAACATGGATTTATGAGGGATAAGTCATGTCAAGCAAATTTAGTTTCTATGAGAAATGTGTAGAAATGTGGATCAAGGCAATTTGGTAGATGTAATTTTTTTGGATTTTTCTAAGGCTTTTGATACAGTGCCACATGGAAGACTATTGTGCAACCTAAGGGATGCAGGAATTGCAGTTAATATCTGCTCATGGATTGAGAGCTGGCTAAAAGACAGGAAGCAAAGGGTTGCTGTAAATAGAACATACTCAGATTGGACTATGCAGTAAGTGGAGTTCCTCGTGGTTCAGTATTAGTTCCTTTCAATTTTAACATATTTATTAATGACGTAGAAGTAGGATTGGAAAGTAGTGTCTCCATATTTACTAATGATTCTAAGAGCCCTATTCTATTTGAGACAAGTAATCTATTTACAGATGTAATTTTGGCTGCGGGAGCTTTTTTTGAAGTAATGTTACCCGTGTATTCAATGCTTCACCAACATAATAATACTAAGCACACCCACAGCTTGTAAACCCAAGCCTTTTAAGTAAAGTTCCAAGGTTTAGGATTACGATTAAGGCTGTGCTCGCCATTATTACATTCCTACAAACCAACTGCCCCTAGTAAGAATCCCGGGGGATTCCCTCAATCCATGTAAGTGATAAAGGGAATCCCCCAGGGATCGCCTTTCTCACTCCCGATCGCCTCCTTCCCTGCTCATACCGTATCACTCCATCTATGTAACAATGGGTGTCCATTGAGACCCCAATGGCATTTAAAACATCAATATTAATTTGAGCAATCTGGTTGGTCCAAATTAATTTCAGACTGATGAACCTAATACCTGAGCAATATGATTGTTTCAAAAATATTTAAAATGAATACTGAGCAGGGTGACAACTCAAACCCCATTCTGATTAGCTGAAATATAATTGGCATCTATTTCAGGGTATCAGAATGCAAAAAATCAAATCTCTGTTTAATGTTCAGAAAGCGCTGCAATGGTTCTAGGAGGTGCTCTCTTAGTGCATGTTATTTTTTTTAGAGGGGCTGTAATTTTGTGGGGGCCCTTTCCAAAGACCAGAAGAGAGGAATATAGCCTTCAAATCAAGCAAGAGATAAGACCTTCTTCAGGCTATATGGATAGCCTGTCTAATCCAGGGCATCGATGATCATTGTTGGCTCATCTTTGGGGTAGGTAAGTAATGTTCATTTTATTATACATTTTTTTATTTTATTGTATTTTATTTGTGCTTTTTTGTATTTCATATGTAATGATGTATTACTTTAATGTAATTTTTTATTATTTTTCATAATTATTGGTTTTATTAATTTTTGTAATTGTAGTTTTTTTATTTTTTATAACTTAACTTTTTAATTATTATAATTTATTTTGGGTATGCATTATTTAGTGTAGTGTATTTTACTTTTAAGGGCACCCCATGGTATGGGGTTAATTAATTAGATGCTGCAGGGTGTCCTTTAAGAACCTCCACGGCAGGGGTTAATTGATTATATGCCGCAGAGGTACTTATTGTTTGATGATGTAGAGCAGTATCGTTTAATTCCAGCTCTTTATAAAAAAAAATGTAAAAACTTGAATCCATGTTTTATGCCTCTGCATGTTATCTACTATTCATACATGTTACCACTAACTGGGTGTGGGAAACAAGGCCAGCACATGCTTATAGTGATTTAAGCAATTGACTTTTGGGCTTTGTACTCACTGGTGAAGTCTTATATGTATAGTACATTCTTCAATAATTAGATTTGATGAACAACAAATGTTTTTAGAAAATTAAAGTACAGCCTTCACTTTATTAGATATGAGAACGAAATCAGGATGTGCGGGATCTAAGATGCTAATAAGATTTGTATACTTTCTTTAAGAAAGCTTGCACTCTATAGTGCAAGCCATTTAATTAACAGAAATGGAAAGCTTACCAGCATCCCAACGCTCTCTGCAAAATCAATCAATTTAGAAATAAAAAATGCAATTTATTAACTAATATAATATATATTTTATTCTATGGTGGTAGTAATATTAGTAAGGTTGGTTACTTTGGATACAAACAATATTTCAAAAGCACATTCCAATATATCCATCACACCCTCTGCATACAGGGGCGTATTTAAATTAAGTATTGTGTACTGTAATCTATTGCATAAAAAAATAATAAAATACGACCAACCCCTTTTAATGGTGATAATGCAACTCTCTAAACCCCATAAAGCTTCATACAATATTGCTGATGTCCTGGTCAGTTGGCCATGCTTGAAAATTCCTTTGTAAGTAAGAGGAACTTTTATTATAAGAAGGCAAAGAATTCTTAAGCTAATGAAACAAAGATAGCAGCTCCCTCTAGCAGTGCATGGAAGGTAATTTTAAGTGCATATACTTTGATTTTAAGAGAAAAAATAAAATACACATTCTTAGGTACTTGCCGTTTAGTCGGGTCCAACTCTCCATGACCCTATGGACTGCAGCAAACTAGCCACTGCAGCAAACCAACACTCTTAGCTCCCTCAAGCTCATGTTTATTGCTTCAACTTACGCATCTATTCATCTCTGCCTCTACCATCCTCTTTTTTTTATGTGTCTTCAATTTCTCCCAGCATCAGAGTCTTCTCTTAAGAGCTTATATGTTACTCTTACATAAAACAGTATGATATGTTCTGTTATTGTTGTTCAGTTGTACATTCGTGTCCGACTCACCAAGTACCATTAAGGTTTTCTTGGCAAAGATACTGGAGTGGGTTGGCAGTTCCTTCTCCGGTGGACTGCAATTTGTCTGATCTCCCTGCTATGACCTGCCCATCTTGTGTGACCCAACATGGTATAACTCACAGCTTCATTGAAGTACACAAGCCCCTTCAGCACAACAAGGTAGCGATACAGAAGGGGCAATACTTACATAAAACAAAGTGATATCTCAAGCTTGATGGCTCCACTATTAAATGCATGATAGAAATGTGGGATGGTATAGTCCAGGGGTGTCCAAGTTCAGTCCTGGTGGGCCGCATGGATTTGAGGATAGCCCTGCTGGACCCAGGTGAGTTTATGGCTTCTTCTGTCATGCTGATTGGCTCACCTATGCACAGAAGGGAAATCCTCAAATCCAGGCCTGCGTGCGTCCCACAGGACCGATCTTGGACAACCCTGGTACAGTCCCTGTCTTCTGAACTAACAAACAAGAGAAGGACACTTGCCCAGACAGATAATGCTGCATATTGTATCCTGTAAAATGATATATAATTAATTAGATTATAAAGAGCCGTACACTCCAGGATACAGAGCGCCATTATCCTGAGCCGGGGATGAGAGGCCAGATCCCTTAAATCCATTACCATGTCAGATTAAGTGATGAGACAAGTGTCAGGACATAATCAGACAGAAATGAATCCTGTGTCAATTTCCATCTATGGAACAGTTCATTAGACGTAATAAATCCTTATCAGGCCAGCTAAGATAATTGAGAAGCAAAAGTCAAAAAGAAATGAAATGACAAGCAGCAAATCATCCATAACAATGTATTAACCCCCTCCCTACCAGAGGATCATCACAAAAAATAAAGGTTTTACAGTGTATATGTTATTCAATTTAACCTATTCCATTACAATTATAAAAATAAATCACAGCGTTTTAGTACAATTTGTAATGCAGTAATTTATGCCATGTTGTTAAATTAATTTCTATCCAAACCAAATGTATCTAAATCCACTCATTTATATATATTTTGACCCTACATTACTGCTAAAACGGTTTAAAAAAATGAATGTAGCTTTCAAACCTATATTTGAATTCGATTTTTTTATTTTAGAGAAGTCAGAGTTGCTTCTCTCCACCCCCTATTAGATATCCAGGGGGTGGGAGAAGATATTTTTTTTGGGGAGGTTGCCAGCAATTTTCACAACTGGGAGACAGATAAAGACTTCTATCAGGATAGGATGCTCTCAACTCCATGGCCATCTGATAGAATGTGGAGATAAACATATCTTTTAGATATTGCGAGCTTTCAATCTTGCAAGGTGCTTTGGGGAAACTGGATTCTAAGCTTAAAGACAGGGCCCTCCATCCTTTGCAATGTGTTAATATTGCTATTGTTTTTGCCTTGATTGTAACCCCTGTATAGCGCTACGGGATATTTCCGCGCATTACAAATAAATGATAATAACCTTCTGAAACTATAAAGTTTAAATGTAAGTTTTAAAAGTTACACTGAAATGTTTTTCTTCAAATACTATTCATATTGCGAATTGCTGATGAAATAATAAATTAAGCCCTACAGTGGCCCCATAAAAGCTGCAAATACATTTTTTGAAGGCATCTTACAGACAAACACGTGGGATGTCCAGGTTGGCTCAGCAGTTACTGGCAAAACTGTCCGCTGTATGATTAAAAATCACATATGGTTTAAAAACATGAGCCTTATGGTTGGAAAACACGAGCCTGACTTAAAAAATTGTCATAAAGCTATTAAATAGAAAAATGGAGGCATACGTGATATTTAAGTGAAGGATGTGTGTGTGAGAGGAGCATTTATATTTCTAGAGGCAATGGCTTGGAGTTACTGGTCGCTCCTTAAAATGTGCAGGGAAGGGGGGTAGTGTCAAATACTAAATACTCCACCTTTCCCTCCTGGAGTCCAGAACAGTAAGATTTTCTCCAAAAATTGATTGTATTCTCAGGGCTTAATCAGCTGCGAATGCGATTAGTTTGCAACATACTTCACACACACGTGAGGTGTTTCCTAAACTACAGAGGTCCTTTAAAGGGATATGAAAGGTTTCTGGATCTTACTATATAATATACCTGTGTATCCATTTACTTTTATGTACATTATTTTATGAAGAACTGCTTATAAGCTCTGTTTTTACTGCCTAAAATCAAAACAATAGTCTCTGTATGGGTCTGCCCTGTACAGCATATGTAGACACAGAAAGCCCGATTCAATTGCAAGCCCACATCTTGCGGGATAAAGGCCATATGCGTGCGGGTGTGCTGCGGGCTCCGGTTCATCTACGGTTCTGGCGCTATTCAATTGAACAAGCCCGCAAGTTACGAGCCGAACACCAAAGCCGTAAACCATGCACTCGTGCGTAGCAGTTCTGGGGGAGAACATGATCAACTAACCACCCATTTCGAAGCAGCCAATAGAAAATGAAACCACCATCATTACGGCAGTAAAACATGGAAATGACATGTCAATGAATTAGGTTCGGGGGTCCGATATGCGATGGGACTCGCAAACCCTCAAAATACAAAATTATAAAAATGAATGCAAATACTGTTCAAGTCCATGTGGGTGGCCTGATATGTATTAACTCATTGATACCTGAGATCAATATACTGTATATACTCGAGTATAAGCCGACCCGAGTATAAGCAGAGGCACCTATTTTACCACAAAATACTGGGTAAAATGAGTGACTCGAGTATAAGCCGAGAGTGGGAAATGTGCTGCCCCCTGTGTCCCCCCCTCTCTCTCCCGTGTCTCTTCTCCCCTCTCCCTTCCCTGTGTCTCTTCCCCCCTCCCTTATCACCCTCCTCAACCCCCCTCCACATTCTCAAACCTCCCTCCTCAACCCCACTCCTCATCCTCAACCTCCTTCCTCATCCTCAACCTTCCTCCTCATCCTCAACCCCTCCCATCCTCAACCCCCCTCATCCTCAACCTCAACCCCCCTCTATAACCTCAACCCCCCTCCATAACCTCAACCTCCCTCCATAACCTCAACCTCCCTCCATAACTTCAACCTCCCTCCTCAACCTCAACCCCCTCTTCAACCTCCCTCATCCTCAACCTCCCTCCTCATCCTCCCTCCTCAACCCCCACCAACCTCACTCCTCAACCCCCCTCAACCTCAGTCCTCAACCCCCATCCTCATCCTCCCCCCTCAACCCCCCATCCTCATCCTCAACCCCCTTCCTCAACATCAACCCCCTCCTCAACCCCCCCTCCTCACCCCCCCTCAACCTCAACCCCCCTCCTCAACATCAACCCCCTCCTCAACATCAACCCCCTCCTCAACCCCCATCCTCATCCTCAACCCCCCATCCTCATCCTCAACCCCCCATCCTCATCCCCCTCAACCACAACCCCCTCAACCACAACCCCCTTCTCAACCTCCCTCCTCCTCATCAACCCCCTCCTCACCCCCCTCCTCAACCTCCCTACTCCTCCTCACCCCCCCCTCAACCTCAACCCCCCTCCTCCTCATCAACCCCCTCCTCAACCCCCTCCTCACTTTCTCCCCTCTAAATACCTCCCCCTCACTTGCCTGCTTCTTTTCCGGCCTCTGCTCCGTCTTGACCCCGGCGCGCATGTGATGTCACATGGGCGCCCCCCGAGGGAAAGAGACACGGGCGCGGGGGGGGGGGGGGGGTTGGGTAGAGAGACACAGGGGGGTAGAGAGACACGGGGGGGGGTAGAGAGACACTAGGGGGAGTGACTTGAGTATGAGCCGAGGGGGCCCTTTTTAGCCTGAAAAAAAGGGCTGAAAAACTCGGCTTATACTCGAGTATATACGGTAACCACAAAATGACACATAATAAAATATGATTTTTTGCGGGCAATTAATTTGAATGTCTTTCATCGCTTTCCACATTATTTACAGTGCAGTAGTGATTTTTTATTTGCTACGGACAGAGGTCAAACCCCCTTGCGGGTCCTCTCTAGCCCTCGTAGGATTTTCTCCTACATTTGCCGTTTATGGGTGTGAAAACATTTGCAGGTTTGGGGAATTGGAGCAATTGAATAAAGCTTTGTGAAAGATCAAAGTCTTCGGGTTTAACCACCAAAATGTTTTCAAGCACGTAACCTGTAAACAGTTTGGAACCAGCAAAAAGAAGCCAATTGAGTAGCAAATAACGGTAACTTACGGCCTCACTTACGGGCTACAGTCACTTACGGTTGCTCAATTGAATCAGGCTCAGACTCTGCAGGGCTGGATGTGCAGTGTAGTGTCCTAGCCTATCAGGGGCCATATATCAGCAGCATGTTGCTCAGAGATTGTCACTAGTATGAGACACAGCACTGCAAGTACTACATAGTCTAAGTCTTCATCAGCTGCAGAGGCAGTAAAAACAAAACGTATAGGCACTTCTTAGTAGTATAAAGTACATAAAAGTAAATAGATACACAGGGATATTACATACCGTATTGGTCCGAATATAAGCCGCACTCGCATATAAGCCGCAACTGTAAAATTGAAGGGGAAAAAATAGAAAAAAGATAGTACTCAAAAATAAGCCGCACCCTTAAAATTGGAGAGAAAAAGACTCTCCAAGTGATCACCCATTGCAAGAAACAGGCTTTCTAGTACGTTAACTTTTTTTTCAGGTTACAGGCTTTACAGGATGTTAGAATCACTAAAACCGTAAATCGCTATTCAATACAATACCGCAGTCTCAAGCACGCAAATCGGCACCCTTAACTTGCGCAAATCGGCAGTAATTTTACGTTCGCGAATAGAAGCCGCACACGTAACTCGCAACCTCGCAAATCGGCAGTGATTTATTTTTACGGTCATGAACATAAGCCACACCCATAACTCGCAAACTCAAAAAACGGAAAAAAGGTGCGGCTTATATTCGGAACAATACGGTACATAGTAAAACCCAACAAATCTCCATATCCCTTTAAAAAAATCTCTTTAAATGATGAACCAAGAAAACTCCAACAGACTTCAGATTACAAATCTGAAATGCTATCCTTGTAACTATTAGTACACTGGATAACTAAATTAAACTGTAAAAGTGTTTTATTCAGTGTAGTTCATGGAAAACTGCTCTTGTTTGTGAAGTACAAGACAAATTAACATTAGCAGCTGTGAAATTTAGAGAATACTCATTTTTTTTCATGAAAATCTAGTGGGATGACGTATTTCTGCCTAATTAAAATATATATATATTTTTTTTAAATATATGTTTTTAAATATATATATATAGTTTTCACTGTACTGTGGTCCTTTCAAACTCAGCCTGCTGTGTAGTATTCTGATTATTTTGCAGCATAATATTCTGCAGTAAGATTTTATACTCTTACAGAGAAATTGAATCTGACAAAATTATTGATACTGGACGTGATTAGACACAAGTTATTAAATCAGCTGCGAGCAGAGGTCAATGATCCGCACACCAGTATCGTCTATTTCATCTTCGTTCATTAACTGCAGCGAACTCGTCTATACATGCAAATCACCGAGATCTCCACCTGAGAGTGTCAGGATACTTACTAAAGAGAGTCATGCCAGATAATCATATAAAGAGCGTCTTCTATAAGATGTGAAGGGCAAATCTACACTTATTTTCAAGTTATTCCATATTTTTTAATGGTGTATATTCTATAAAGAATATTAGGCAAATAGTAATTTCCTTTTAATTTAATTTCCTCTCTCTTTGCTTGTTCTGACTGTCTCTCTGCCTTCTCCATTGCCCTCTCCATTTAGATGTCCAGGATGTGGAAGAGGATCTGCCCTGGAGGTTATCTTAATTTATTTTTTCTGACCCGTCTAGGTTTGCCAGTAGTTTTCACCACCGGAAGGAGGATAAAGAGTCCTATCAGGACAGGCTTCTGGGCAACTCCACGGACATCTGATATAAAAAGTGGAGATAAAAATATCTTCTGAAAGTTTCAAAAGCTACACTGAAAAGCTACATTGAAATGTTTTTCTTCACATACTAATCTAGGCCATGTTCCTATGTAGTGTGTAGGCCTTGCCTTTAGGGCACATGGAGAATACGCTGTCTTGTCCAAAACCTTCCCTTCAATGTGCCTCTTAGTCTCTTGTCCTGTCTGTCTCTCTCCTCCATTTCTCTAGTGGTTTCTCTTCTTTCTTTCTATAGCTATCTCCTCATTGCCATGACTGTGTCTCTCTTCCATTAACCAAGCTGTCACGTACCTTTCTCTAGCTGTCTCTCCCCTCCCTTCACCTGGCTGTCTCTCTCCTCCATTTCGCTAGTGGTATCTCTTCTTTCTTTCTATAGCTATCTCCTCATTGCCATGACTGTCTCTCTCTGCCATTAACCAAGCTGTCACGTACCTTTCTCTAGCTATCTCTCCCCTCCCTTCACCTGGCGGTCTCTCTCCTCCATTTCGCTAGTGGTATCTCTTCCTTATTTCTATAGCTATCTCCTCATTGCCATGACTGTCTGTCTCTGCCATTAATCAAGCTGTCACATAACTTTTCCTAGCTATCTCTCCCCTCCCTTCACCTGTCTGTCCATCTCTCCTTTCTTGACCTGGCTGTCTCTTTTCTCCTTTGATCTGGCATTCTCTCTCTTCCACTACCTTTCTCCTCCCTTGCTCTGGTATTTTTCTCCTCCATTTGCCCTGGTGCCGTCTCTTTCCTACCTTACCCCATCTCTTCTCTATTGTCCTAGACGCCTCTCTCTTCCCTTCCCCTGGCCATATCTCATCTCCCTTTCCCCACCCTTCTCTGACTTTCTCTTTCCTTCCCCTGGCTGTCATTTCCCCCTAACTCTGGCTGTCACTTTCCTCCTTTCTCTAGCTGCCTATCCTTGACTTGACAATATATTCTCCCTTACCAAGGCTCTCTCTCCTATTTACTTCAGATCGCACTCTCTTTTCAGTCACCTCTGTCCAAATCTAGGCCATGTTCCTATGTAGTGTTTAGGCCTTGCCTGAAGGGCACATAGAGGATATCCCCTCTCTTCCCAACCTTGGAATCCACTTGGAAACTCATTACATTTCTAGATGAATAGTAAGAGAGGTCACCCCTTCACAGTATGATCACAACCCGAGATTTAGCTGAGCACAGACTTTTGGCAACTCTGTAAATCTATCTCAGTGTCCCAAAAGTAAACACAACACCGACATAATAAGTCTACATTATCACTGATAACATCAGACTGCTAACATGCATAGTACAAAATACTTCTAATAAAACCAGGTGTAAACGTTCTTTATTTATTACCTCTAGACTGATTTATTTTCTTTTCTATACAATATATATCATATCTATACAATTGTGTATATATATATATATATATATATATATATATATATATATATATATATATATATATGCACACACACAATATACACTGAGATATTTTAGCTTATTAGGTAAAATCGATTTACAAATTCTCAGAGAAATATAAAGCCTGATACTGTGTATGATAAAAAAAAAAAACATTTAGTTTTCACAGAAAATCCCAATTAAGAAGACACTGTTTATGTATAGAAGAATCCATCTTGTCTTTGTTTCCCTCCTCTCTGGCAGCTGGAATATAAATAGTTGTTTTATCTACAAGTGGAGGTGGTGGGGAAGGAGGGAAATGGGAGGAGGATACGTTAATCGGTTCTGCAGTGATTTTGACAACTTCCATTTCCTAAAATGGCAGACAAGTGTAATCTATACTTTTCATCTATCGTTGGAGATGTGGGGAGAAAAAAAAAAAAGGAGAGTGGAGGAAGATTTGTTAGATAATTGGATCTCTGTGAATTTGAGACCTGTCCATTTCCTAATATGGTGGACAAGTGTCATCTATACTTTCCATCTTTCAAAGGATCTTTCAAAGGAGGGAAGGAAGAATTGTTAGATAATTGGGTCTCAGTAAATTTTACATCTGCCCATGGCGTAATATGTCAGGCAAGTGTAATCTATACTTTTCATCTATCATTGGAGGGAATTGGGAGGGACGAAAAAGGAGACAACAGAACATTTGTTAGATGATTGGATCTCAGTGAATTTGACACCTGCCCATTATCCAAAAATGCCATGCAAGTCCTCTATACATGATAAACAGCAAAAGTGAAGTGCTGCGGATCCCTGAGTGTGTAAGGGGGCATATTAGATTTACCTAATAAATATTAGTGTCAGAAACCAATTCATATTTTGAAAAACTCTCTTAATCTGCAGCTGATTTACATATCATCAATCATTTTGATGTCTTATATTTCTTCACATTTCCATATAAGTCTGTAGGGGATAGCTCCCTTAAGCTGTGATTCAAACTGCCATATGAGGTTGTATTTAATTGATTATATTCTAGCTTTATTGATTTATATTCTCATTGTTTATCATATAGAGACATGGCACACTGGTTAAAATAACTGTCTTTGAATTGGAGATTATGAGTTCAAACACAAGTTTTACTTTTTTACATTAATATTTGTTCTAATTCAAATAATTATATTAAAATAATTGCAACACCTAGATTTGCCTCATACCTACCCCTTTTAAGTTTATGTCGATTTTATCACGTAACATAAATAAAATATATTATTAAAAAGGTAAAAAAAAAATTGTTAGATATGAACCCATAACTTCCATTTCAAAGACCAGTTGTGCTATCCAATCTACTATACTTTATTACCTGTACGACAGGTAAAAAAGAAACAAAACTCTCATTGAACAGCCGATTCTAGTGCCAACTCCACAATGCAGCTCATCATGTACTGTGCCAATTCAGGAGAAGTTAGAAGCAGTCTTAAATCATTAACTTCATAAGCTTATAACTACTTAATCAATGTATACATTTTAAAAAGGAAAACACATTTTTCCACATGCTTTTCAAGCTTCTATGCAATGATGCAGGCCACATCTGGTGACTTCAGTATACCTTTAAACAATATTTATTGTGCCCTGAATGTATGATCAGTCCTTGTGAAGTAATGGAGTACATTGCAATGTGAAATTAGTCTCTCTCGTTGGATGCTCTTATAACTGTGATCAGGAAGCTAATCACTTACGAGGAATTATCCTCCCTGGAAATTCCCTGTGCATATTCTTTTTATGATTTGTGTGACTGCTAGAGCTTTGGGAGTGGGTTTTAATTTAACGGGGGGTTGAGTTTAATTTCTAACTAGACTGTGGCTGCCTGAAGCCATAAGGTGTAAATCTGAATATTAACTAATGAATGAATTAGATAAAATATTTCAAACAATGTTAATGTTCTAGAATGAATATAACTTTTTTTTAGCCAGTGATAAAACATTCAGTGCGGTGATCAGTGCATTTCTTTAAAACATAGACTATACATTTTTTCTCGCCTTAAAAATAAAAACTTATTTGCTACTTTTAAACATGTTCTTTTAAACACACTATTGAAAATATTCTAGTTTCATATATAAAATAAAAATAAAAAAAAAGAGTGGCGCCATGTTTTATATGTCATCTTTTGAATAACTAAACTATTAATAATAAATAAATATTTAACTTTTATGCAATTAGGTCTCTATTATAGGGCTCTCCCATTCAACCCTATCAGTCATTATCCCACGTATCCCGTAAATAGCTCGTACATGCTGCCCGTAGCAAACCATTATGTACTATGCTAATCTATAACCATGGGGATTCTTATGCACCACATATGACACCTTAAATAAACCACATACCATGCGGGTCCCTTAGGACCGAGCCCGATGGTACACTTACTTATAACCACGGGAGTCCTTATTGCATCACAATCTGTAAATAGATTGCACTCGTATGTTTTTTGTTTTGTTTTTTAGAGCAGTGGTGATTTTTTTTCAGGGTGGCCCTTTCACTAAAGAGAGGATCAAAGAAAGAACAGGTCCAATATCTATCAACATTGATGTGTTCCCTTATCCAGGACGGAGGACCAGGGTGATGAGGATCATTAATGGAGGGTCATTAAGCAGGGTACTGTTTAAATTAGTCCTTTTTTCTTACCATAAAGATTTAGTTTATTTTTTTTTTTTATGAAAAAGATTTTTATTATTTTTATATTTTTATTTTTAATTGTAATTATTTTTCAAATTTTTTGCATTTAGTTTAGTATAAGTAGTTTAGGGTGGTATTGTTAGGAACTTATGGATATAGGCTAGCTTATCATGTCATGGGGGCCCATAGGGACCCTAGATTATTTAGCTCATTTTAAGTGCTACGGAGGTACATAAGAACCCCCATTGTTACAGGTTAGTATATAATGGGGTCCATAGGACTCCCATGGTATGGGGTTAATTTTAGATGCAATGGGGAGCCATGGGGTAAATTTAGGGAGCTATGAGGGTCCAATGACCCACACAGCTATAGGTTAGCATACCATGGTATAGAAATGTTAGGTGACATGGTATAGAGTTACTCTTCGGTGTTAATGGTATCCACAATGGGCCTCCACCCAACAGCAAATGGAGTCAATAAGTCCCCCTGATGTGGTGGGTCCTGAGGTGTATCTGGGCTAATAAGAGTTGGGTGGAGCCTTGCATTTTACTTTTTTTTTAACCCCTTCCCTGCCATGGGAAGAGATACAGGGTACAAACCAGTAAATAATATGGGCGTCTTCTTGCAGGAGCCATGTAATCGTTTCTCAAACTTGCTAGTAAAAGCTCCTGTAATTTTGTAGCCTTAATTCAAGTAGAAAAGGTGACTTCTTTAGCATAGAAATGAACCTGATTATAAGACTTGCGTGATTTAAAAATATACAAGCCTAAGGTAAAGTGTATTGTATACATGTGGCCGAATTGTAATATATATAGAGAGTTTTGCACAACATAATATAATAGGCAGACTACACAGGCCATCAAACGCTATGTTCCTAAGCAAGCATTAAGTGCAGGAAAGCATTATTTAACAAAGCATGTGTGTGCCAAGTTGTGGCCTTCCTTTGGGTAAATATAGGTATTATTAAAGAAGGAAGGAACATAAATGAGACTGTCTGTTAATTGTTATTCATTCCTGGAGGGTGACCTGTATGATTAAAAAGGGTGTTACACGGCACACACATAACAATAGCCTCTTAACTATCATTTCCTTACTACTGATCTTTAATTATAATGACTAAGGTCAGAGTGTAATTGTCTGTGTAAAGAGGAGAAAACACTGCCACATCTGATCACAGAGTATCACAAGCCAACAGCAGCCATTCACAGTCTGCACAAATGTTTGTATAAAGGGACAGTGGGGTCACACATTTCCTATAAAAATGTCCCTTGTAGTTCAAGAAAAAATACCCTGTTTGTCAAGTATGTATCAAACAAACAACAGCTGTTTAAGACATAAAAACATTTTTGAAGACTTTGAGTATAGAAATGTATTTGTGCATGTTGCATCACTTCTTCAGAGCTGGGTCATGAGGGTGTGTGTTTTGGCTATCAGTGGGGGGATGGATGGGTAGTGTGGGAACAGGAAGCTTTTCTAAAGATGATTGGATAAGATTAAAATTGACACCACACCACCTACCTTGGCCCAGAAGCAGGAAGTTGCATCAATAGATGCAACCTCAGCCCTTCACAAATGTAAACACCTTTCTCACATACACAACCTAAACCTACATATCATCAATTCACTCAGGGTCCAGAAGAGGCGTCAACATGAACTAAAAACTCAATTGTTGCCTATTTTCTTGCTAAACAGCTAGCCTAGCTTGTCTTAGAGTGGCTACTTCTCTGTGGCAAAGACAAGCTAAGTTATTCCTCACCACTTTGAGGAGTCAGAAGGGGGAACACTTATTTAAAAAATGTCTGATCACCCAGTAAGGTGATTATATATATTTTATATAGTTGCTGTTGCTGTTCAGTACATCAGTCATGTCTGACTCTCAGTGACCATATGGACGGCAGCACACAGGCACATCTGTCTGCGTTTCTGCTTGTGCTTATCCATATGGTTTTCTTGGCAAATGATATTGGAGTTGGTTGCCAGTTCCATCTTCAGTGGACCACAATGTGTCTGACCTCTCTTCTATGACCTGCCCATCTTGGGTGACCCTACATGGTATAGCTCACAGCTTCACTGAGGTACTCAAGCCTCTTCACCACGACAAGGCAGTGATCCAGGTAGGGCAAGACCAGCTGACAGAAAAAAACTGACAGCCAAGTACACTGGGAAGACTGATCAGTGCAGGGGGAATGCTGGTTCAGTGATCACTAGGTACCAGGGATCAATAACTACTACACACCAAGGGATAACATCATAATTATAAATATACTAGCCACTTGCCCGAGAAAAAATGACGGTCAATAAAATTTGAAGCTATGGCAAAGCTGTTTGACACACAATGTTAAAATTTTTATACTCTAAGGACCTTCGGCGCTCATTGCAAGCCACTCCTCACGTGTCCTTTGGCTTGACTCTATATTTTTTTTAAATATTAATTAAGGAATTAATTGAATAATAAATTAAAATAGTTGTGATGCATAATGTTGTTAGTGGCAAGTTAGGATTGTAAAATAGCGGTTCGCAAGCATTTGTCCTTTGTAATACTGTATTTTGAACCTTGTAGGTTCCTGTGTGAAAGTGGTATGCGGTTGGCGTTGTTTTGCGGGGTCCAGGGTCATGAAGCCTCGTTTTCATTTTTTTTCTCCACCATTTTTTTCTCGCTTAGCCGATTTTAGAGTGCCGAAACTCGCTGAAATTAACTTAAATTCGCAATCCACCTCACTCCCAGGCGTCCTGGCTGTTCCCCCGTGCCATGTGATGTTTTTGTATTTTTTTATATTTTTATATTTTTTGTGGGTTTCGTGTTTTGTGCTTTGCGCGGTTCGGCTGTTAACTTTGTATTGTTGCATCTCGTAAAGTGGTACGTGGTTGATGGTGTTTTGCGCAGTCCAGGGTCGTGTAGCCTCGTTTTCATTTTTTGGGGCCGCCATTTTGTTTCTCGCTTAAGCGATTTTCGAGTGCCCAAACGAACTTAAATTTGTGTTCCACCTCACTCCCAGACGTCCTGGCTGTTCCCCCGTACTGTGTGTGATGTTTTTGTTGTCATTTATAAAAAAAAATAGTGTGTTTCATGTTTTTTGCTTTGCGTGGTTCGGCCATTAACTTCGTATTTTTCCTGTCTCGTATGAGCGTGCCTAAGTGCTGTGAGTTAAGTCGTACGCACCACACAAAGCGTCACAACGTTCGACAATTAGAATATGTGATTATATACATAACATAATAGATGTCTGTTTTTTGTATCTGACACATGTGTGTTGTGTATACATGTATATGTACATAACATAATTTATCTTATTGTGGGAAAAGAGTAATAGAAGCCTTCACTGTGCAGAATACTTATTTTCTGCCCAGAATTTCCAGAAATAAGATTATTGCACTGCACTCTGGGCAACTGGGCGGGGTCATGCAAAACTTGTAAACTTCAAGTGTAAGTTTTAAAAGCTACATTGAATTTCTTTCTTCAAATAAAGGTTGTTAATTATTAAACAAATAAATTAAATCCTACTGCATGGTTACTAAAGTAGTCCTTTAAAGGGACTCCAAAATCAAGTTTTGTTTGTTTTTTATATTATTAAAGAGCATAAAAACTAATAACAACAAATATGTTGTTTTATGATTTTTTTTCTAAAGTGAGTCAATCTTGGAAATTACAGGTTGTTGTTGTTGCAGTATTTATATGCAAATGATGGGCTCATGCATATTAATTAGCTGCTTTGATGTACTGACCAAAATAAAGACCTGCAAAGTTATTTTGCAGTTAGCCCCCTCTCCCTCCCTTATCAAGTCACATATTAGCATACTGAGCCATACATTAGCATACATGAACTGCAAATTCAGTTCTAAATATTTCAGAAATTATTTACTGTAGAGTAAAACTGCTAGTACAATGCATAGTCAGTTTTTAATTCTCTTTAAAACTAATCAACTTCCTGTTGGGGTGATAGAGTCCCTTTAAAGCATATTTTGTTGGCCAGAAAAAGGCACAAGAAAGTAATAACTATGCCACTCCTATTACACTTAAAGCCCTATTCTATTATAAGCCCGAAATGCCTCTAAGTCATAATTTTGGCTGTCTGTTTTTTTTTTCTTCTATTGACTCCAGCTCTTAATTTACCTCCTTAAGCTTAAACTCGTAAACCCTGCCTTTTTAAGTCTGATTTCAGGGGGCGTGATCATTTGATCTGACAATATTTAAGAAAGCCCGTAATTTATTTCTTAGACACAGCCAATAGTAAATGAGACCGTCATCATGACGTCAGTAAAACATGGAAGTTAGATGTAATCTGCAATCGGAGGTTAAGAAAGAATTAGTGACAATAAGTAATATTTGCTGATCGGGCTTGCAATCAAGCACTCTATAAAATGCATTAAATCATCTGTTATAGTCCATGTGGGTTTCATGATATGTATTAACCCCTTGAGTCCAGGATCAATATTATTACAACAATACTTTTTAATTGCATTTTTGTGGATTTGAGATTGTTGTGCAATTAATTCTGATGTCTTCCCATGCTTTTAAAGTATAGTATTGTGTGTTTATTTGCGGTTACAGATCTAATAAGCGTTTGAAAAATCCCTTGTGAGTCCTGTTTAGTACTCATAATATTTTTGACAGAGAAGTGATACTTTTTTCAGTTGGGGATTAGACTTTATTTGCGAGCTGTCGCTACGAGTCTAATAGAATATCGATTTTGTGTAACTTTAATTATTTAGAGATCGTAATGCTCAAGCTGTGCTAAAATCAATGGAGTTCTAAGGCCTAGTTTGCATCTTTGGCTGGCCTGTAGTGATTGTGGGCGGGGAACTCGTAATTGGATAATAGAATACGCAGCAATATTAAGAGCAGTTCTAAGTGTATAAATTTACGAATTGGGCAATAAAATAGGGCCCTTAGTTATCAAAGTGTGACGTAAAACAAACTGTCCTACAATGCACTGCAGGTGCGACTAGCGAAACAACAGATTTTGTTATGTGTGAACTTCAAGGCCTTTTTTTCTCTGACGATTAAAAAAAGAGCCTAAACAAAAGCTTTTTCTGCTTGTGCGGTCACCCTCTGAAATCCCTTTCTTTATTACTCATCTAAACATAGCTTTACTTTGTCAAGTAGCGGGAACAGAACAAAATGCCAACAGAAACCACGAAACTTGTCAAGGCCGAACAAGTCATTCCAGCATAATAGGCGGCTCATTCGGTGGTAGCTAAGATACAAAGCCATTAAAAAATACGTAAGGAGAAAGTTTCGAATACCACTAAAAATAACCCTTTGTGATTTCAAAGCTTATTTCATAATGCGGCTATAGAAAAAAAAATAATTCCGAGTTTCTTAGCTTAAAAATAGCTGATGCTAGAATTTATTTTAATTTATTTCTCATTTATCACTATTTTTGAAAGTAATTTATACTTGTATATCTCAGTTTTGCATGATCTTATATCTTTCTTTGGCAGCTTTGCTTTTCTGCAATGCAGTGAAACAGAACTTAAAAGGGATATGGAAAGTTTCTGGATTTTACAATCTATAGTATCTATTTACTTTTATGTACTTTATTTTAATAAGAAGCTCTTATAAGCTCTGCTTTTACTAAACTAAAATCATAAAATAGTCCCTCTATGGGTTCCACTACAATAGGGCTGTGAAGTACAGTGCGTTAGCCTATCAGGGAACACGTCTCAGCAGCAATTTGCTGAATGTTGCTGAGAGATGGTCACTGATTGGATAGTATGAGACACAGCATACCCAATACTACCAAGTCTGTATCTTCATGAGCTACAGATGGCAGATCCAAGCAGGGACTATTTGTTTGATTTTAGGCAGTGTAAACAGAGCTTATAAGCACTTCTTAATGAAATATAGTACATAAAAGTAAATAGATACACATGTATGTTATATACCTAGGAAAATCCAGGAACATTACATATCCCTTTAATAACTAGATGGTTTGGCCTTGTCTTTGGAAGAGGTAAAAGGACCATTAATCCTAATTAATAAAATATGAACAAATTATTTTAGGAAGTAAGAAATATACGGAATATACTGTGCTACGGAATATGTTGGCGCGTTATAAATAAACAATAATAATAATATAGAGACTTTAAAACTTTAACTATTACATAGAACTATTTATTCTGGGATGGCCATTGTTGCTTACCTGTAATTTTTAATATGTCAAAGAAAAGTACACCAAATATTTACTAGTTGCCTAATAGAAATGATATATACACGTGTAAGGGATCCATGGATCTGATAAATGTCCCTAGGCAATTAGACGAAATAAAACTTAACATTTAATAAAGATATTAATTAAGAATTATATATAAAAAGAAACAATATCGGCGAGTAAAAAAAAACTATATACAAAAAGGAGATAGGAGACAGAACCACAGTGAACAGTTCCTTGACCCGTGAAAGGCCCAGTGAGTATGTCCGCGTGACATTTTTGGGTATAACTTGCTCCCTGAATAATCTTGTTATGCAAAATCCTTTCTAAACCCTTAATCAATAAATAATTAGACACAACAACTTGTTTGGGGCAAATACTGGCCACAGCGTTTATTGGTAAACCCAAGTTCACGTAATAACAAACCCATTAATTAAATATATGTAAACAAGAGAGGGGAGGAGCCTGGGAACCAAGACAGTACACTCTGCGCCCTGACCCTCGTCCAGGGCCTACCATGATGGAGCATCCGTACCCCCGTAGGGTAGGATCACCCCCACTTTACCACTGTCCCGGCGACTCCCCTCACCACCGCCTTGCTGTGACAACAACAAAATACAGGCACATCATAACTCGGCCTGAAATGAATACATATACAACTGCTAATAACGTAAACAGATTAAGGTAATATACTCGACTTATTGTATTGATACTTTTCCATTTTTTTTTTTTTTTTTTTTTTTATACACATATTTTCCAATTTTCCATACATATATATATATATATATTTTTTTTTTTTGAACACATATTTACAATTTTCAATAACTTAACACCTATGCTCCAAAATATATAAGGGATGGGTGGGTGGGATCTGCGTTCTTGGCTAGCTGGGGGCACACTGACCAAACTGGCGCCAATCCTCTAGGTGGCCCTGCCCCCCAGCTAGCCACTCCTACTCTACCCTACTCCTGTTCCTGCACGGGTCACATTGCCCTCCTACCGACCCCAGGAGGCCTGGGGCGGTCTTCAGCCCATCAGGAGACAGCTCACTAGATACCAGGTATCACAGTAGATAAATAATACTATTAACATACAAGGAAAAATAATAGTAGTGGGGTCCCTATAATGTTATTCGGGGCATTTAATCAGCATATTGCACCCTTTATAGGCGCCCTATAGATTAGGGGCCTCATTCTATTATCGGCAGGGGACTCCGGCAGGCTTGCGGCCGGCGCCTTGTTATCCCTTGATCTTAAGCCTTTGATCTTAAACGGCTGCAAGAGTTTCGGCCGCAAGCAAATCCCGGTTGCTATTCAATTGCTCCGAGAACCCTCTCTGCAAGGCTAAAACCGTGCCGCAGCTTACTTGCAGCAAAAAGGTCCCGCAGGCACACAAATAAGCACATTATAAAGCCATAATAAAGCCATCCTGCACTCTGAGGAGACTATAAAGTGATTGTAGGTGTTAGCATTAATAGCACAACATTCCCCTACACTAAAATCCGTAAATAATTTTTATTTTAATTTATATCAAATATCCATGTAAAAAGTCCAGAGGACTTGGAGCACCTCAGACCCGCCCACGCTGCGGCCGGAAAATAAACAGTTAATGTAATCTCGGATTTGGGCTGATGTGCAAGCTTGAGAGGGGGTTGCTATTAATCCTCATGTCCCCCATTATGATCCCTAGCATTTACAGAGCTTTACAGTGCCGTCTTGAAATTATTTTTGCATTTAAAGATTTCTGAGCTTACGGCCGATTGCAAGATATACGGCCGGCCGTAAGGGGATAGCCTTGCGGCGCCGTATAATTGAATTGCAAGGTAACGGGAGCCCCGCAAGGAATCGCAGCTTTGCGGACGATTTTCGGCCGATAATAGAATGAGGCCCTTAGTGTCTGTACTCTTAAGTAGCACTCTGAATTATCAACAGGCACATAAAGTAGGGAGGTTATATCACCTTGTACTATTTCAGAGGGTAAATAAACGGGCCCTATAAGAACAGTTCTTTACTGATAAGGGAACTCTGCTGTATATTATTAGGGATTTTTTTCTGTCCTGGGTATGAAACTGTAGATTGGGATCGGCAGTAGTTCCAGGAGTACAAAGGGGGCACTGTCCCCCTTACACCTGTTTTAATTTTTTGTGCACACTTTATATACATAGTGGTCTATCCGTGATCTAACTTTTTAATGGAACTGTGATTACTTGAGCATTTGGGTGTTACATTCAGACACAGATTAGTGTAAACTTTGTTACAATATTATACTCCATTTGGTGAGGATTTAATGCTCCTGATACCTTGGATCCATTGGTACCCTATATACTTACCTCCTTCACAATTACAAGGCATCCAGCATAGGGAGACTGGTTATCTTTTGCCTGATCTGATATATTTTGTTAGAATATCTGAATCTTATGGTTTTCGGCTGCGCAACGCGCGTGCACGCACTGACGTTGCTCGACCAGCCCGGTTATGCACTTGCGCGTCACAGCGGCATCTAGTGGCAGGAAAGTACAGTACATGAGCTCAATTCTGTATTATCATTACATCCACTCCTATCTTTGTATTCATCCATCATTCCTCAAGCTCTATTTCACACTCATTTACCCCGATGCCTTTATTCGCTCCTGCTGCTTCCTCAGTCAAGTCCCCTCTTACTACCTTTCTCATCTCCTAAATCTCCATCATCCATCTCTCCCTCTCCTCCTCATTAACACAACTGGGAGCCAAGTACAATCACTGGTGTCTACAAGGCAGAAAGAGCAGCCTTAATAAATTCATTTGTGTCAACCCTAAAAGCTACCTACCTAAGGATCCTCCACTACCGATGCACAGAAAAAACACAAGCTATCGGGTAAACAGAGGGTAAATAGCGAGCCCTTCAAGAATAGAGGATATTAGATAGGGAACTCCGCTATCACAATATAGGGAGCCCCCCCACCATTATTTTTCCTTGTATGTTAATAGCATTTTTTATCTACTGTGGTACCTGGTATCTAGTGAGCTGTTTGCAGGAACTGTTCTCTGTGGCTCCTATCTCCTTCTTATATATGGTTTTTTTACTCGCCGATATTGTTTCTTTTTATATATAATTCTTAATTAATATCTTTATTAAATGTTACGTTTTATTTGGTCTAATTGTCTAGGGACATTTATCAGATCCATGGATCCCTTACAAGTGTAATTATTTTGTGTACTTTTCTTTGGCATATTGGTATTCTATTTTTCACCAATAGTGTGTCTAAATTTGTTCTAAGCCCCCACCATATTCACCCTGACTTAACCACGGAGTGAGGATACAGGGAATATTTTGATGGAATACATTAGGCTTGTAATTGACACAATTGATGTTTTTTTCTTGTTTTCTTCTATTATTGAATATCTGTAATTTTTGTAAACTGAATTCCATTGTAAAACGAGTTTACTCTATTTTAAGTTCATTTAAAGGACCAAAGTAGTTTAAGAAAAATCTCCTTTGTTTTTAGTATATATCAACTGTGTAAGCCATAAACATAAAATAATTTTTGAGTCAATCTTAAATTTTGCAGGGGATTTTGTGTATAGATGGTTCCATCTTGTAGGACTTCAACAGCTTCTGCAAGCTTGAAGCCTGAGGGATGAGCTTATCACATATAATAGTTGTGCTAATTGCGAGTTTGTCGTAACATTTAACATAGCGTTACCGACAGGAGACACAGGAGGAGGAAGAGGGAGTGAGAAAGGAGACACAGGGGAGGGAGAGGGAGGGAAAAAGGATACACAGGGGAGGGAGAGAAAGGAGACAAAGGGGAGGGAGAGGAGATGGGAAAGAGACACAGGGGAGGGAGAGACACAGTGGAGGGAGAGGGGGAGTTAGAGGGGGTGGAAGAGACACAAGGGAGGAAGAGGGGGTGGAAAAGACAAAGGGGAGGGAGAGGGGTGGAAAGGCGAGGCCCGCAAGTTAGAGGGGGGCCTGTAAAGTAGAGGGGGGGAAAGGCGAGGCCCGCAAGTTAGAGGGGGGAGAGGCTCACAATGAGTGCCTTCGGCGCTCATTGTGAGGCCCACAAGGTAGAGGGTGGAAAGAGGAGAGCTTGTATCAGTTTTTACTTATTTTAGTATTTGACACCTGCTCCCTTACCCTGCATAAGCTCAGAAGGCAGTAGCAAGAAACATTGAAAACCCTGCTCCTGCAGAATTATAAATGCCCCAGTTTCTCTGCCAACCATCACCAAGGTATCATGGATAACTCTTATAACCTACAGAGGTATCACAATTATGTTTTTATAAATAAAAAACTTATCATTTTTCCTACCAAATTATGCTCTTAGCCAAACTTATGGTTACAAATAAGAAAATGACTCCACAGTAAAGAAGAATTAAATATAAAAATGAATGAATTAAAAATTGTTTTTTATGAACTATGTAATGGCAAAGGAAAGACTGTCCCATGTCCTGCAGAACACGGTCCCTATTCCAAAATATTTGGACTCCATGGCTGACCTCGGCCTACAGCATTAAGGTGTGGATATTACTGGGACAGTGGGGAATGAAGCTCTTGCCGAAGGATGGCGGTCGGGGGGGAGCTCAGATGACCAATTATACCAATTGAATCTCAGCCGGTGCGGTACTGGAAGAGTGCGCCAGTTATTTCCTACTCTTCCCCCCTTTTTTTCCCCCCTACCCCGTTAAGTTGACATAGCTGATGTTAATATTGTTTAGTTTCTGTACTCTTTTAGCCTGATAAGAGGTAGACAATAAAAAAAAATAAAAAAAATACCATGTTTGAAAACATAAAGGGATTGACAGGGCACAGGATAATAATGAAGTAATGTACCAGTCAGATTATTATGAAAACTGCATGCAGTCTCTTGGTTAAGATGCTGGGGAATTGTGTTGCTATATAACCTGACTGCCCTGTTGTTCTTTTCTTCCTCCTTTTACTCTATGCAATGTTATATTGTTAACTTGTCTTCAATAAAAAAAAGAAAGGATAAAAAAAAAAAAAAAAAAGTTTTTTACTTTCTAAAATCTTAACAAATTAAATTTTTCAAAAAGATCATAATAAAATTGTAGGACTTGTAACATTGTAATTGCAATTTATTAAATACCAGTACATTTGTTAGATGCAACAGATAAATGGAACTTTAAAACAATTCCCTTTCCTGATATTTCTATATTATAGCACTGTATTTTTTATAAATGTTATTATGTTAAATAAATGATACCATAATAAAATAAATATATAGAAATACATACATTCAGAAATAACAAAACTATAAAATTAATATAATGCTAAAATAGTATCAATATAATAAAATAAAAAAATATATATCTATATAAATATAATTATCTCCAAAAAATAAAAAGGTTTTATAATAACAAGTCCAATATCTATCATATGAGTTATTTTTAATAAAAAAAGAGAACAATAAGAAAATGAAAAGAGTACCATACAATATTTTACCAATATAATGTCTAATTTCATAATAATAGAACAAAAAATAAGAACAATACAAGCACTGTCCTTTTAATTTATAAATACCTAAACATTCTTTTTAATTGCAATCAAATGAGTATACGGGGTGCCAAATAATTTATGAATCACGTTTCTGCAGAATCTTTGGAGTGCAAGTTAAGAAGCTGAGCGCTCATTTGCATTTCATTACC
Organism: Discoglossus pictus; assembly: GCA_027410445.1. Classification (NCBI taxonomy): domain Eukaryota; kingdom Metazoa; phylum Chordata; class Amphibia; order Anura; family Alytidae; genus Discoglossus; species Discoglossus pictus. Next base: position 17,553,430 of record CM050168.1, read on the forward strand.
CATAATCCTTGTCTTTCGTTTATCAACTTTATGACATATGACAACAGGATAAATTGGGTTACGGAGAGCCGCACAACTCATGTAAATGCATTCATGAGTCTCTTAACTTTGATTAAACATGTAGAGGGATAATGTGAATTTGGTACTATTTTTACTGGCTATAACATTATTTTTGTGTCAGGAACACATCTCCTGAATTGTTCACTGTCAGATCTTAATTCATTTGGGGTTGAAAAACTGATTAGGAATTAACTTTGAAGTAACATTAATTTTAATTTGTCATATATATATATATATCATTAATATAGTTGTCGTATGATGCTGTACGCGCAGTGCGCGGCATGAGGATCTTTAGCCGCGCGCCGTGCGAAGCATTAGGAAGGGGAGAAGGGGAGACACAGGGGAGGGGGAAAGACACAGGGAAGGTGGGGGAGAGACACAGGGGAGGGTGGAAAGACACAGGGAAGGGAGGAGGGGGAAAAGAGACACGGGGGGAAGACGCAGGGGGGAAAGAGACACGGGGGTAGGCGCAGGGGGGAAAGAGACACAGGGGAGGGGGAAGGACACAGGGGAGTGAGGGGGAGAGACACCGGGGAGGAGTAGGAAAGAGACATAGGGGAGGGAAAGGTTGTAACGACACAGGGAGGGCGAGGGAAAAACACAAGTAAGGGAGGGTGGGGGAGAGATATAGGGGAAGGGGGGTGGGGAAAAAAATATGATGCCGTTATGACGGGCAAACAACTAGTATATTCATAATAACTATTAAAATGCATTGTTAAAAGTATATCTAAGTTTTCCTGTTGTTCCCTTTCTCTAATCTAACATCTGCAGCTTATATCAGATACAGATTTATTTTATTTAAACCCCAGAGCTGCTTACATAGGCAAAGTGTACCTACCAATAGAAACACTGCATTTAGGTATGGATTTTAACTCTTTACTAACCTTCAAGCCAGCAGCAGCTCAAAATCTATACAGCAATGTCAGACAAGTGCTTCCTTCCTGTTCCCCAGTGAAAGCAGGGCTACACATCCCATGATTCTTTGGGGTACATACTGGCCTAACAGATGGATACAATGTATAGCGTGTGATTGGTGAAAAAGATTTATGAATTTTATGCTAATTTTAGCAGGGATCTTAACGCTGAAAATATACTGCTTGCAAACTCAAGAGATTTAGAAAACATCAGGGTAAGTTTGTTACTGTTTATTTTGGTATTTTTTCATGCAAAAAAGTGTTTTCATAAACTACTGATTCTCCTCTATCAGATGCATTCATAATCCAGGAAACTTCGATATGCCTTTAATATTAGTTTTCATAGGCTTTGCTTTGATAGCATGCCGATATGAATGTAAATGGCTTCCATCCACACAAACTACACTATCTCACCTGAGGTAGCCAGAAATATGCATTTCTGATGCTGTGGGGTCCACTATTTGGATTTTTGATGATCAAGGTAGGAGGATACTTTAACAGGAAGTTCATATTAGCACATTAGGATTTGGCATCTAAAACTATCAGTAGCAGTAATAGAAAACTTGTTAGTTTACAAGGAATCATCCTCCTGAAAAAGTAACATAGACAATCAACTAATGAAAGAAAATGGATGCCTACAATAAGGAACCATTTGGTATAAACTATAAAAATGTAATGTAATGTTTATTTTTTCATTTTCTAAACACAATTGGTTCATTAACAAGTTTTAAAAATGACTATAGAGAAAATATTTGACCACAGAGCTCCTTTAACATGTCATTTAAAAAAGAAAACAAATTGAAAATAAGTTTTTAAAGTGACAATGGTCTACATTACTATATAGGGGAGACTTCTTCAACTCCTGTGTTATTCTCCATGTCTAACCCTCTAACTAACCCTCAAAAACAAAAAATGTGTTTTATTTGGCCCCGCGGCAGTGATTCATTTATTTCTGGAGGCTACAAAGTTGGTGAGGATGATTCTGTATTTCATCACCTACATAACTAAAAAAGGGAGCTACCGGACTAGAGGAGCCAGTGTCACTTATATGGGCCATTTATGAAGTTATGTTTGGCCACATGGAATCAGCCAAAAGCAGCAATCAGACATTCACTGTACAATGGAAAATAAGTTAGATTTGTATTAAAACTGAATCTGACTAAAAGCATATTGGTTGTTTTGAATTAGATTTGAATTCATTTGAATTAGAAAACAAATCTGATGCCACTGCTGGACCCTGGAGGCATCCATGATACAGGTATAACCCGCTTAATGCTACCCCTTTTAGTGCTGAATCGCTATAGTGCTGTTTCCCCTGTAATTCCCTGCTTTGCACTAAACACTGCTATAGTGCTGGTTTTTGGCAGCCTATCGTAGTTGCATGGTGTTTTTTTCTTCACTGGGCCCCGTTAAAAGCTTAATACTGCGACACAGCGTTAAAGGAGACAGCAGAAGAGAGAGAGAGAGCACTAAGTGAGATCCTGGATAGAGAAAGAGCCACAGGAGACCCCCGATTCCTACCTCCAACAATGACTGAGTGCATGGAAGGTCAGGCCAAATTGAAGAGCCAGAGCATTCCTCTGGATGTGAAGATGCAAGTCCTGGACCGCTTGGAGAATGGAGAGTGTCAAGTGGACATTGGAGCGGTTTTAAAGTTGCCAATCTCCACAATACGCATTATCCTGAAGAACAGGGAGAAGATCAAGTCTTCAGCAACCACCAGCACTGCATCTTCTACGAAGAAGATTGCACGCTCTGGATGCTACGCCCTCACGGAGATGGAGAAACAGCTGTTGATCTAAATTGAAGATGACATAGAACGCAACATGCCTCTCAGCCAGGCAAACATCGTGAAAAAGGCCAGAAGTATCCGTGGCCATATCCAAGGCCAAACTCCCGAAGTGATGGAAAGCTTCTTGTTTCAACCGCTTCAAGATGAGAAACAACCTCTGCAACATCAAAATCACGGGAGAAGTGGCGAGCACTAACACCTATTATCTTCGCCGCAAATTCCACCAGATTTCTGGAAAAAGTATACCAACATGCACGCCATAATATACATAGATTTGTCCTGGAAGGAGGTGACACAGCAGTGTCTCAAAGCTGTGTGGAGGAAGCTATGGCCAGAGTGCGGATGTGCAATCAGAGCAGCCCATCATAGCAGAGATAGTAGGCCTGGTGAACACGGTTGGATTGGGAGATGCAGACACCCAGGACATTGAGGGCTTGGTACCAGTTTCAGGCGAGAGCCTGACCAACGAGGACCTCCAACAACTGGCGGAACAGGGCATCGAGGAAGCAAGATAAGCAGTGACTCTGACAAAGAGGAACAAAAAGAACTTTCCACCAAGTTCCTCAGCAACATCCATGACCTCATGGATAATTTTGTGGTTAATGATCTGGACATCGTGAGGAGCAGAAATGTGAGACACTACGTTCTTGGGGATGTGCCTTGCTACTGACATCTACTGGATGGCCACAGAAAAAAAAAAAAAAAAGACTGGCCCTGGTTTAGCAATGTTTCGATGAACACTCCTATTTCCCATAACCTAGTATTTGAGAGGGCCGTTTACATTTCTAGAGACCTGAACTTTCATCTACTTCTGGTATCAAACGCAGTGACATACCTAATACCATACCATACCATATCTAATAAATCCTCCTCAACTTTCCTGCTTCCTCGTCCACCCCTTCCTCACTGATAGATAAAACACACCCAGCTTTCTCCAATTCTTGGGAAGCGATTAGACAAAGGCAAGATAGATTTATATATTTCCCAAGTAAGTGCCATTTTCTTCACACTTGCCCTAGAGCCAACTTTTCAACACTTAGGGTGCAAAGAATAGTATAAGCTCATAACATCTCAGATCAACAAATATAGACCAGAATACAAAAGAAACCACGGCCGACAATAAGTTACTAAATATAAATGATTTACATTAAAAATGTCACAGTCCTGAGATAACAACAAAGTAGTGTCACAAAGTCTCTCTGATACGGTTATGCTTTTTTATACAGTTCAGTAGTTAGAATGATTGAGATTCACTATCACCTAAATCTGGACTAGTATTATAGAAACACATTACTTCAAAGCATAAGAGCATGTTCCTACAGCTGTCAATAAAGTCTATAAATATTCTGCGGCAGACTCAGAATTGTAATCTGTGCGGAGGCTTTACATAGAAGTTTTACCTAAATCCTCTGTAGGCCTTATGGGATTTCACTAATGCTTTAACCATCAGATTAATTGATTAGCTTATTATGGCTGTCAGGATTACATGGAAAAAACGTGAAAGCAATAGCCTAATAAAGTAGGTTTTATACAGCGTCGGTAACAGATCTACAGTTGAACTCCGCAGTGTCTCTAGATATATCGCATTATAAAAGATATGTAACGGGGCTTTAAATATCCAAATAGGACTTTTTGGATATTTCATTGCGAGGTCCGAAACTGCAATGAGCGCAATCTGCAATGAGCACCAAAGATTGCTCATTGTGGGACTTGCGACGAGCACCTTCAGCACTCATCGTGAGGCCCGTTATGTAGAGGGGAAAGAAGCTTGCAATGAGCGCCGAAGGCTCCAACCTCACTTATGATACCAACCTCACTTATGGGCTCCCTGCCTCCTGCCTGCGAATGAGAGAGGGAAGGGAGATGGGGTTGGGGAGAGACACAGGGGAGTGAGAGAGGGGGAAGAGACAAAGGGGAGGGAGATGGGGGGAAAGAGATACAGGGGAGGGAGAGGGGTGAAAGATACTCTGGGGAGGGATCGGAAGGCCCTTGTGAGGCCCGTAAAGTAGGGGGGGAGGCTCGCAATGAGCACTTTATACCAAAAAAAGTGTTGACCTATTTAGAAGAATCTATTAATTTCACTAAGTAAATATTCATTGAATTCTATTATTCTATTTTTTGAATGTGATAGTTCTAAATAAATTCTCCTCACTAAATTATGATCACCACAGATGATCCATCCATTCCAAAGTGACCATTCACACTACTTAAAACAATAATTAAAAAACAGACCAATAAATGGGAAGACCTAAAAAACGGGGATATATTACCTGCAGGTATATGCTTTTCACTTAAAGTAAACTTTACTAATTCAATATCTGACTATAAAACATAGTCCTACATCTGGGTTGGCCCTCAACAGGTCTTGGGATGTTTACATTTTAAAGTATCCCTAACAGCCGTTTCATCGCAACTACCCATGTCTTTTTCAAAGGATTGGTCTATCTCATATCTCAGTGTAAAGTTAGTTTTATATCCATTTTTTTTCGCCTGAATCCTGGGTTTTCCCATATATAAACACCAAAGTTATTAATGTATTTATAACATGTGTTGTTGTTTAATCGTTCAGTCATGTCCAACTCTCTGTGACCCTATGGACTGCAGCACGTCTTGCACACCTGTCAGCCACTGTCCCTGTGAACTGCCTCAACCTCATGTTCATTGCTTCAATTACCTCATCTATCCATCTCTGCTTATGCCGTCCCCTTTGTGTGCCTTCAATCTTTCCCAGGGCAATCTTAGCAAGTATAAATTAAGCAATTATCGCTATTCTTGTCCCTCCTATTGATATATAACTTGAACCCTATGTGTCTGAAGTTGTTTCGTTTAGTATTCTTCAATAGCAAGTCTCACAGGGCCTTTTCAGAAATTTGGTCCTCTTACACTATCAATATCAACACAGTTTAGGCAAAGATTCTTTTTTGATTATATATATATATATATATATATTTATATATATATATATATATATATATATATATATATATATATAAAGTAGGATATATACATTATGTAAGGAAAAGCATTATTTCTACAGTCAACTTTCTTATAAGTGTTCCTTAAAAATGGGAGATTGTGGGCCAAATGGTCAGATAACCTCTGTTTTTCATATATGTGTATTTATATATATATATATATATATATATATATATATATATATATATATATATATAATGCAAGCTAATGATGAATATGCAACTTGCTTAAAAGTAGAGTCTGTCAATAGGGGTATTTGTACCAATAAATAAAACATTGAACAGAAATGGCAGCCATTTTGAGATAATCTCTGGTACTGCAATATTTATCAGCTGCACTACACATGATTAAATAATCAGTTTTCCTTTCTTATGACAACAAAAAAATATGTGACAAGGGCTAAAGAATAAATTCCTTTTTCGAATCAATATACTTTATGGAAGCCCTTAGGTACAACAAGTTGGAGCTGTTTATTTGCCGTGCATTAAACGCACCAGCTCATCTGACATTTATACTACTAAATGTATAAAAGAAATTTGTAAGAAAAAAAAATAAGCAGCATGAAAAGCTTACTCCCGGGGCAAAAAAACAGTCACATCTGTGTGTTTCTGAATAAAACAGCTATGAAGTAATCTTTTTAGAGATGGAGAGGGAATTCAACATCCACGGCCTAGCTGCTTAACAGATTATGGAAGTCCTACATTGTCTATTGGTAAATTAATAAAGGTTACTACCATTTATTTTTGTAGAGGGGAAAACAAGTCCTACAAAATCCGTCACTTTTGGGCCTAAATTGTTGTGGTGCTCTTAATTAGAAACTGCCATAGTATGTCTTGTAACCTGGCAACTAATTATATTTAAAAGAAGTACCCCGCGGGCGCTGTACTTTAACAGTAAGTGGTGCCTGAGTAACGACTTGAGACTACTTGGCTTTATTTTGAAGGTGGGCTGTCGTTGGGCATAAATCTTTCTCTTCTTCTGGTCTACAGAGAAACATGTAGCTTTTGACAGGAAGTACCAGTTCAGGTTGGATTTTAGCGCTGTTTTAACCAAATTCGTGCTCCGTTGGAATAGGTACATATTGGTGTGGATCCACTGGCCTAAGAAGGGAAAGGTGCGGGGTGCGGCCCGCCCCGGGCGCAACCTCCTTGGGGGCGGCACAAGCTGCTGCGAAAACACCGGTCAGAGGCTGCTGATGCCGCCCTTGCGTGTCAATGTGTGCCTCTGTGCGTGTGTCTGTGTGTGCTTTTGCCGCCAGTTGCTGCCCCTGAGTTTGATGGGGGGACTGCTATTGAGAGGTTGGAAAGGAGGGGGGGGGGGGATTAGCCCCAGGCGGCAAAATTTCTAGCTACGCCTCTGTGTGGATCCAAAATGCCTTTGGCTTCAGTCTGAAGTCAAGTATTTATGAGACGTCAGTCTACCTTTAAGCAAGTAACTATCAGGGTAAAAGTTTAAGAAATGTTAGTGTGGCGAAAAACAGAAAAAATATACTTTGGAGGTGAACAGAATATTTTTATTTACGGATTACATTATGAAAAGTGCAAGAACTTGCCATAAACTGACTTTGGCTTTCATATCTATAAATATATAGTATTTATCAGTAGGTCAGAGCGCTTGACCCTTCTACTGGAAATAATACTTTCTCATCTTACAGGGATTCTACTACCATTTACATTCATTAGTTGTTGTTGTTATTTAGTCGTTCAGTTGGTTCCAAATCTCTGTGGCCCTATGGGCATCAGCAGGCCGGGCACATCTGTCACCCACTGCCCCTCTGTGCTCCCTCTAGCTCATGTTAAGCTCCCTCTTCCAGACCCTCCACAACAAGGTAGTAATCCAAAAGGGGGTCCATGACTTATACAGCTGCTAATGTGGTTAGTTAAATACTTCATGAACAAGTGCAGTTTGTCTTGAATTACAGTGGTCCTTTAAGGCGGGGATAGACAAATTCGATCCTGGAGAGTCAGACACAGGCCAGGATTTACGGATATCCCTGCTGCGTATAGGCGAGACTATAGTTTCATCAGTCTGACGGACTCACCTGTGCGCAGAAAGGAAATCCTCAAATTCAGGCCTGTGTGTGTCTCTCCCGGACTTACCTACCACTGCAATAAGGCATGTTATCTATATTGGCCTCTCTGCCCCAGTACTATATAAGAAGTTTTCCCATATCTATTTAATGGTTGTTCACAGGCCTTATTTCAGCAGCTTACCCATTTCTTACTCATTTTTCATAGCTTTTTAAAGAAGCTTTTACCAAATAACCCTAAATCTTCTGAGGCTGTTCAGTCATTCTCACTAAATAATAGATGGATCGGCAGATAAATCCTGGGCTTGCTTAGCGGAGGTGCCTGATCACAGCACCTGTCTGCGATTCCCTCCCTGTCTGGCGGTTTGATGTCTTACAGAACCAGCGCACAGACTGTGCAGAAGCAAAATTGGGGACACCCTTTCATTAAATCCCAGAACAAGGAATATATTTCAGAGCAGACTCACAGGTGCAGTGCAGTATGTATCCAGAGTATTACTGTATAACAGGGGTTAGAGTTATCTAGTGTTGGCAATGGACTCCCAGGGGCCTACCCTACCCACAGCAAATGGCCCAGTTATTGCAGAAATAAATATGTATAGGAGCCGACACAGAGATACACTATACTATGGAAAATGATTTAGGAGGCAGAAGTATATATTGTAATGGCCCTTGCTGTACCCTATAATTGCAAATAGTTCTTATTAAAATTTAGAATATCAATTATTTATAAAGGACCTTCCACTCTCTTACTCTCTTTAGCTAGAACCATTAATAAGTACCATAGAGTTGTGTGAGAAAGAAAAGCATGAAAAATACTATTGTCACAGGCTGAGCATTATAACATATAATAGTTGTCAAACTGTGAGACGTCGTCGCGCTTTGCATGTGCGTACGAGTTAGGCGGTGCTCATCGCTTGCGAGCCTGGCAAAGCGAGGCGAGCCGTTAACACGTAGAGCTTAGGCGATGAGCGCCAAAGGGGCTCATTGCTGCAAGCCTCGCGAAGCTAGGCGAGAAGTTTACGCGTAGCACTTAGGCGGCGCTCATCGCCTGTGAGCATAGCATAGGCGAACTGTTAAGACAATGAAACTCACAGCACAAAGGCAATGAGCGCCGTGAAGGCAATAAAACACACAGGACTTAGTTACCAAACGCGGGATCACATTAGCATCCAAGCACTTGACAAACACGGGACTTAAAAAAAACAAATTACAAAACACAGGACTTTGAAAAAAAAAATATGAGGTTAACGGCCGACCTCCAAAAAACACAAAGAAAATAAAAAATACAACAAAAACATCACCCACAGCACGAGGGGAACAGCCAGGACGCCTGTGAGTGAGGTGGAACGTGAATTTAAGGCGATTTTGGCGACTTTCGCCACATGAAAATCGCCTAAGCGAGAAAAAAAATGGCCCTCCAAAAAAAAAGGAAACAGGGCTACACGACCTGGACCGCGCAAAACACTGCCAAACGCGTAGCACTTTCTCACAGGAATGAACAAACTGCAAAATACACTATTACAAATGACGGAAAATGCTTGCAAGTCTTGTAAGACATTAATAACATTACCAATCTCTACAATGGCGCTTTATGATACGTGGGAATTTGAAAGAAAAAAAAAAGAGATAGCAAAAATACAAGGTTAACAGACGAACCGCGAAAATACAAAAAACACAAAGAAAATACATTTTAAAAAAACAACAAAAACATCACCCACAGCACGGGGGAACAGCCAGGACGTCTGAAAGTGAGGTGTAACGCGAATTTAAGGCGATTTCGAAAACTGAAAACGAGACTACACAACCCTGGACCGCGCAAAGCACTGCCAAACGCGTAGCACTTTCACACAGGCACGAACAAACTACAAAATACACTATTACAAATGACGGAAAATGCTTGCGAGCTGCATAACACATTAATACCATTACGAAGCTACAATGGCGCTTTACACATCTATTTCTCGCGCACGCAACCTATTTCTAATGCACAGTTGGGACATTCATTACACTTCATCATCAGGGCACCAACACTCAAACTGTACATTGTATGCTGATGGAAAATATAAACAGATTGTTAGCTCTTCAGGCTATTGATTGCTGGATATATTAATTACAAATATGTAAAGTATATTAATTTATTAAAGAACTAATTAATTCATTATTGATTAACTAAATATAGATAAATATATATCTCTCTTTATAATGAGTGACGAAGGTGCAAAAGTAGACGAGAGGAGAGGCTCGCCATGAGCCCCAAAGGCGCTCATTGCGAGCTACGCAATGAGTGCCGAAGGTCCTCAGAGTACAAAAAGGTTTACATTGTGTGTCAAACCTCATTCCCATGGCTTCAAATTGTATTGCCCCGTCATTTTTGACGGGCAAGTCGCTAGTATATATATATATATATATATATATATATATATATATATACATACATACGGGACGAGTATGAATAGTTCCACCACTATCTGAGTACTACTAGTACCACACTTTAAGAGGCATCACTAGTTCCACAGTCTAAGTACCACTAGTTCTATAGTCTAATTACTAATAGTCCTACAGACTAAAGGCCGTATTCTATTAGCTACTTGCAGATGCGTTTAACTCATAAATTTGGGTGTTTTTTTATGTTTATATGCATTCTATTGACTTAAGAATACATTAGTGCCAATAAGTAATATTGCCAAATATGTAGCAATATTAAGAATGATTTATTAAGAATGATTTAAAGTGTGTATAAATTTACAAATTGGGCAATAGAATAGGGCTCTAAGAGCCTGATTCAATAACGAAAGGCGATGAAAGACATTAGAATTAATTGCACAACAGTCTTAAGCACGCAAATCGTCAATATAAAAAAGTATTTTTTATGTTTCTTTTCGGGGTTATATCGATCTCTGGAATAAATGAGTGAATACACATCAGGCCACCCACATGGACTAGAACAGTATTGGCATTCATTTTTATTATATTATGTTTTGTGGTTTTGCAAATCTGATCGCATATCGAACCCCCAAACTCCAATTGATTGACATGTAACCTCTATGTTTTACTGTCGTAGTGATGACTTATTTTCTATTGGCTGTTTCTAAATGGGTAGTTACGGTCTTGCTTAATTGATCATGTTCCCGCCCTGAAATGCTACGTATGAGTGCATGGTTTACTGTTTCAGCTTTTGGGCCCCTAACTTGCGGGCTTGCTCAATTGAATAGCACCGGAATTGTAGCAGAGTTCAAGCCTGCAGCCATACGTCCCGTATACCACGAGATGCGGGCTTCAAATTGATTTGGGCTCTAAATACCACTAGTTCTAAAGGCTAAATACCAATAGTTCCACAGGCTAAGTACCACTAGCTCGATAGTCTAATTGCCAATAGTCCCACAGGTGCAGTACCACTACATCTAAAGGTATAAATACCCATAGTCCTACAGACTAAGTACAGCTAGTTCTAAAGGTTAAATACCTATAGTTCCACATTCTAAGTACCACTAGCTCTATAGTCTAATTACCAATAGTCCCACAGGTTAAGTACTATTAGCTCTATAATCGAATTACTAATAGTCCCCACAGGCTAAGAACCACTAGTTCTATAGTCTAATTACCAAAAGTCCCACAGTCTACGTACCACTAGTTCTATACTCTGATTACCAAAAGTCCCAGGCTGAGTACCACTAGTTCTATACTCTAATTACCAAAAGTCCCACAGTCTACGTACCACTAGTTCTATAGTCTAATTACCAAAAGTCCCACAGTCTAAGTACCACTAATTCTATAGTCTAATTACCAAAAGTCCCAGGCTGAGTACCACTAGTTCTATACTCTGATTACCAAAAGTCCCAGGCTGAGTACTACTAATGTAGCACCTGCCACCTATGACTCTTGATCCAAAACCAATTCTATATACTTCTCACTCTAGTTCCTTCCTTAAATATTTCCACTTGTTTGGCAATTTCCTTGTTTTATATGTCTACTGCAGCAAGATCCTGTAACATTTACATTGCCGGAACGCACTTTAGGTTCAGCCTTTAGTCTTAATCACATTACAGCCACCACTGACTGCCCTCTCTAAGGAACCAGCTCTCTATTTACCTAAATCTGCACGTGTCTCCAGAAAACAGACTCTCTGAGGGACATAACCTCGGCATGCTTTTGTAGCATGCGGAAAAAGAGCTTTTATTCTCTTGTGCCCTCATGACCCATCCCGATACCATCTGGAGGCGGGTCCTAGCAGCTGACGAGGGCAAGAGGCCCACTTTATTCTACTTTAGTTCCATGACCCAGCGGGGACTTTAGTTGGACAGTGCTCCATGGTGCACTGAGCATGAGAGAGTACTTGGCTAATTTCACAGACTCTCCCTCCCCTTGTCCATTTTGTGGCAAGGGGGAGTCCGTGTATCATATTTATTTTAGTTGCGCCTCCACCTGCAGTTTTGGCTGCATTTCTCCCCACACCAATTTATTTTTGGACGCCCAGTGTCCCAGGGCCATAGGGCCAGGGACCACCTCGTCAACCTGCTCCTGGCATTAGCCAAGCTGGCTATATATAAGTCCAGGAAGCAGTGGTTCTTTTGTCACCTGAGGCCATGTTCCGGGCACTGGCGCGCTCCCGTATCCGGGCAGAGTATCACCTGGCTTTGTCCACTGGGGGAATGGATGAGTTTGTCTCCCAGTGGGCTGTAGATGTTGTACTCTGCTCGGTATCCCCCTGGTTTCATTTCAGCTCACCCTCCTAATTTAGTTTTGTTTATTTTACAGTTTCAACTATAACTTTTTCATTGGACATATCCCACCCCACCACCAGGTGGGGATGTGACAATCTATGGGGTGACTCTATAAAAGGGCCAATCCATAGCAAGTCTGTAAATAAACTGTGTCCAGTTCAGAGAGCATGTAGTGTGCATACATTTACTCTTCAAACAAGGCTTTTTAGGGCCTTAGTCCCTCAAACTACAATTTTATTTTTCCACTTTTTTGTTAATAAGCACTTGGTGCACAGTGTTATCTGTTTTGGGGAGTTTTGGTTGTATTTTTTTTTCTTAGTTTAATTTAATTTTCAGTTTTCTGTGAGGCAGGCTCAGCTCTCTATCCCAGGAGAGCTGCCTCTTGGACACTTTACCACACCCCTCCCCTAGCGCTGCACCTTCACTCCTAGAGCTTTTAGTTTTTTATTTTAAAGTTTTCAGGTTCTGTTATTGTTTTGTTTAGTTGGTGTAGGGCTTTGTGTTTGGGGAGAGAGGAATAGAAACATGTTATTAAAAAAAAAAATGGAGGCGGTTTAAAAACAAAGAAAGAAGGGAGGAAAAAGAAGAGGAAAAAGTAAGAAAAGAGTTTCAAGGAAGAGAGCTAGAAAAAGAGAAAGAAAGAAAGAACGAAAGGAAAGAGTCAAAGAAGCTCACCAAACAGCCTATTTTTTCTTTAAGCAGCTGATACAAACAGGCTGCTTAAACAGCCATTAACCCTTCCACTGCCAAACATTAAAAAGTCTCTCTCCCTTAAGTTTGTTAATTTGTGTCAATTTTATTTATTTTTTCACATTTTTATAATTTCTTTAAAAAAAAGTAATATAAAAATAAGGAAACTACATACCAGATTTCACCTACAAAATTATGTCTCCTTTTAATAGATTTCTCAAGTTATTTCAGGGAAGTCAAGAATTGTAGTTCCATCATGTCTTATATTAATGTATTTTCTTATGTGAAACCGATACAAGTGCATACAAGTTTGCAGCCATTCCCTGAAGAGCGTACACTCCAATAATACTAGAAGAAGCACAAAGTGCTAATAGGATTACATTGAAGTGCCTACAAAAAACAAAAAAGTACCCTGCAAACTGCAATAATCTCTCATTGGTGCAAACAAATGGCAGCTTATTGGGCTCGACCTTCTAAACTCAATGCTAATAATTTGAAAGTTATTACTGGTAGGCAGACATTATAAAAGCAATTAGAGGGACTTTGTAATCTATCGACTTTTCAGGACCTGAAAGAATGTCTACAAATTGAGAAAAAAAGCTGGCTCTAGGTATCAAAAGATTCTGGGATGGAAGGAAGGGGTGCTACTTGAGGATATAATAGACTTAGTAACAAAATGGTAGAGGACAGAACAAGTATCCTTTGGATTATAAGTGCACACCCTTTGCCCTGGTAACAATATAGAGCAAGAAAAATATATAAAACTTAACGTGTATTGATATTGTTAAAATTGTTATTAAAATGTTGAAATTCTGACGAGATAAAGTTGGTAGGGGAAGGAAAATTATATTGGACTTCCTAGTATTGTAACATAAATTATGAGACTGAATCGGTTGAAATAAGCCCTATATCCTCTTGGTATGGCGTGATAATATAATCATAAATAATAAAGTGCATAAAGTGAACAAGGTGCATTCAGTGTAGTGAAATACAAATGAGTTGCAAAAGCATAGGTCTGTATCTAAGGCCTTTGTGTTTGCACTGTTATATATTGTCACTATATAAGAAAGTGACTTGTGCTTATAGTGATAATAAGAAAATTGCACTTGTAAATATTGCACCTTCTTGTAGTGTATATTTATCTTGTATAAAGTGTTATTGTGCCAATATAGGTTCAATAAATAAATAGATATTGTAGTATCCTATTAGATACAATAGATAAAGTGCTAGTGCTTTCTGGGGATATTAGAGTCTATATCAAGGCTTATATCATGTCTTGTAATATAAAGGAAGGCCCTATGTTACATAGATTGTAATATAGATTGTTGTAAGATTGTGTATTCCCCTACACAATCTATGGAGCTAAGTTACCCTTATAACCCCTTGTTCACTTTATGCACTTTATTATTTATGATTATATTATCACGCCATACCAAGAGGATATAGGGCTTATTTCAACCGATTCAGTCTCATAATTTATGTTACAATACTAGGAAGTCCAATATAATTTTCATTCCCCTACCAACTTTATCTCGTCAGAATTTCAACATTTTAATAACAATTTTAACAATATCAATAAACGTTAAGTTTTATATATTTTTCTTGCTCTATATTGTTACCAGGGCAAAGGGTGTACACTTATAATCCAAAGGATACTTTTTCTGTCCTCTACCATTTTGTTACTAAGCCTGAAAGAATGTCCTAATAAAGGTATATCTAAATTTCCTGGATTATGAGTGCATCTGATAGACGAGAATTAATAGTGTATGCAAACATTTTTTGTCATGACAAAATAACAAAACAAACATTTAAACACTTACCTTGAAGTTAGCAAAATGTTTTGTATTTTGGGACAGTTGAAAATCAGGGTTAACATACCCTCCGAACCAAGGCTAAATTAGCATTACATTCATAATTTGTTTTGGCCAATCAGGAGAAAGCAGAGGTTAGTTGAAACTTTTTAATAAAACCCTCGGGTTTCTTTTTCAGCTGCAAAGCAGCCTTGAATATGTAGTGTGGTCCATGTTAGAAGGTGCTATGGCAGCAGCACAGCACACAGCACAGACAGAAAGCAGCAGGGAGAGTCACATCCCAGCAATGACTTGGGGGCTGACATCACTGCTCTCTTATTGACTGAGGAAGACAAAGCAGGCTAATAATGGAATAAAATGTGTCCCCTAATGCTGCATGCTGATTGGGGAGGTATCAGGTGCCTGTGCAGACACTTCTCGCGGTGTCAGCATAATCATTAAAGGGATTTTTAGATTTTAATAAAAATAAAATGTTTTATGAAATATGATGAATATATAAAGGATGTTTTTTGCCTAAGGAGTGCAAAAATGTAATAATCCAGGAAACTTGGATATGCCTTTAAGTTCAATAAATCTTGTGGTACAAGATCAATGTAATAGTATGATTGCTATAAAAGCTAATAATGTTGCATTTCGAATAATTATAAAACAATAAAAAGAGCTTAAAAAATAAAGTTTACAAGTTTTTCTACTTTTAATGGATTCAGTGGTGCTTTAATGTACATATTCTGTAAGTTATATCCTACTCATTCTTCTTAGAAAAAAATATTATCATGCTTATAACATGATAAAACATGTGGGATTACAGTGTCTTTAAAGTATAATAAAAAATATAGTGTTCTCCTCAGGCCATTCTGTAGAGGAGTGGATGTCAGGTAACCGTGCATTGTGGGAATGTGTGCACGCCAGGGTTCTCTGTTGTGTCGCCCGCCTGCTCCTTCATGCCGCCCGGTGGCTGAAGATTCCTGGGGAGAACACTGGAATATTACTGGTCTACAATACCACTCCATTGTAGGTGAGATGTGCTGTGTATTAAGCGAGACGTCTTCTGGTGATACGGTTCTGGAATTCAATCCCCTGTTAGTTTCCATGTTATGGAAGCACTTGAAGTGATTTATCACCCTCTCACAGGCTACCCCAGGACGTTCTGGTCATAATACCCACTGACTTGAACGGCCTACAGACATCTGATGGATCACCTCCTCACACCAACATGTCATATATACTATGGATGTGATACTCCTCACACATGAACACTGCAGTCAGAAGAAACACAGACTGTCTTGTTATTATTATTATAATTATTATTTATGAACCTTGATTTAAAGGACCACTGTAATACAGAAAGTGACATTTGTTTGTGAAGTATGTAACAAACTGACATCATTAGCAGCTGTGTAAGCCATGGCCATAAAACATAATTTTAGAAAATGAATAGTGGAATCCATTTTGTCTTTATTACACCACTTCTGCCCAGCTGAATCATGGGAGGTGTTTTTTTTTCTTCTATTGTTTATCAGTTATTATTGCTAATATTATTATAATTATCCTTTATTTGTAACATGCCGACATATTCCGCTGCCCTATACATGGGTTAGGTAAAAGACAACAACAATCTTAACACACTGCAAAATACGGGGGGAACTGTCTTTGAGCTTCTAATCTAATGTACATAGAGCAAAGCACCTTACAAGATTAAAAACTTACAATCTAAAAGGGAAGTGAAGAGAGGTGGGGAGGAAGGAGCAGCGGGGGGTCAGATGGCTTTGTTATATAATTGGATAAGATTGAAAGTGACAATACCCATGTTTCCCTCACAAGCCAATAAGCAGGCTGCTTGCATCAGGGAATGCAAGTCCTTCTCTGCAGAAATGTATATGCCCCTCTCTCACACATACAACTTGCACAAATGTATCATGGATGCCTCCAGCATCCAGCAGAGGCAATACAATTGGTATTTGCGATTTCTCATGATAATCTTTTTAGGAAAATCAGCATTAAAACCGCTATGCACTGCTTATTCAAATAGGGGGGGAAAAAGAGTGAAAAACACACACAAAAAAAGAAACGGAAAATGGGGCTTTTTGGTTGATGGCTGTATTTACTGTGTCCTTATACAGATGCCCTCACAGATCAATAACCAAGGTCACCAAGGACTTTAGAGGCTGACTGGCAATAAATGATAGTGATAGAATTAAAGGGACATGGAATGTTTCTGGATTTCACTAGGAATATAATATATATTTTTCCCATTTTCTTTTAGGGTTGAAGAGGCTTGTGTACCTCAATGAAGCTGTGAGCTATATCATCAGGGGCCACCCAAGATGTACAGGTCATAGCAGAGAGGTCAGACAAACTGCAGTCCACTGGAGAAACAATTGGCAACCCACTCTAGGATCTGCCAAGAAAACCTTATCGATAAGCACGACAAGAGACATAATGATGTATGTGCCTGGCATATTGAAGTCCATAGGGTCATGGATAGTCAGACACAACAGAACAATTGAACACACACATGTATCTATTTATTGTATGTACTTTACTTTATTAAGAAGTAATTAAAAGCTCTGTTTTTCTGCCTAAAATCATACAAAGAATTCCTAACTGGTTTCTCCCCTCTGCAGCTCATGAAGACTGTTCTTCTAAGTACAGGGGCTGCCCTGTCTAATAGCAACCAATTACTGGCAACATTCTGCAACATGCTGCCGATAGAGTTCACAGACAGGCTAAATGAAAACACTGCACTTTACAGTCTGTGCATTCATGATCTGCATGAGCTAGAGAGGGAAGTCTTAATCAGGTACAAATTCTGAGTGCTGCCGGAACTGGGGAGCTACAGTTCCTTGAGGGAACCATAAATGCCACCATGCACTGTGACATACTGAAGCAGAGCACGATCCTCCCCCTACTGAGACTGGGCCGCAGGACAGTATTCCAACATGATAACGACCCAAACACCTCCAAGACGGCCACTGCCTTGCTACAGAAGCTGACGGTTAAGGTGATGCACTGGCCAAGCATGTCTTCAGAACTAAACCCTATTGAGGATCTGTGGGGCATCCTCAAATGTAAGGTGGGGGAGTGCAAGGTCTCCAACACCCACCAGCTCCGTGATGTCATCATGGAGGAGCGGAAGAGGACTCCAGTGGCAACCTGTGAAGATCTGGTGAACTCCATGCCCATGAGGGTTAAGGCAGTCCTGGGAAATAATGGTGGCCACACAAAATATTGACACTTTGGGCGCAATTTGGACATTTCCACTTAGGGGTGTTCTAACTTTTGTTGCCAACGATTTAGACATTAATGGCTGTGTGTTGAGTTATTTTGAGGGGGCAGCACATTTACACTGTTATACAGGCTGTACACTTACTACTTTACATTGAAGCAGAGGGGCATTTCTTCAGTGTTGTCACATGAAAAGATATAATAAAATATTTACATAAATGTGATATGTGTACACACTTTTGTGAGATACTGTATATGATGTTCCACCATCTACTACACATTTGGTCCTATTTCCAAAAATTACTCCTAAATCCTCTATCTCCCAGCTTAAATCTGGAATCTAGCAGAAACAGAGCTTGCGACTTGCAGCTTCTGAGCATAGGTCAGGGAGGGGTGTGGTGACAAATATCAAAAGTTCCAATAAGTTAAAGAGGTATGGAAGGTTCCTTATTTTACTAGGTATATAATATACTTGTGTATCTGGTTACTTTTGTGTACTTTATTTTATTATGAAGCTCTATTTTTACTGCAGAAACTCATACAAATATTATCTGCTTGGATCAGCCCTTTGCAGCTCATGAAGACACAGAATCTGTAGTACTGGCTGTGTTGTGTTTTATAAAAAAAACAGTTAGTGGCCATCTCCCAGTCACATTGTGCAAAATGCTGCTGAGACGTAGTCCCTGATAGGCTAGAACACCAAACTGCACAGAGTCTGTATCTGCATATGCTGCAATGGGCAGACTCATTCAGAGACTATTTTTTTTACTTTATTTTATTAAGAAGTGCTTATAAGCGCTGGTTTTATTGCCTAAAGTACATAAAAGCAAATAGATACATAGCTATAATACAGGGGTGAGCAATTTCGGTCCTGGAGAGCCCCAGGATTTGAGGATATCCCTGCTGCGTACAGGTGGAGGTGGAGTCGCATCTTCAGTCTTCACCTGTGCACAGAAAGGTTATCCTTAAATTAAGGCCTGTGTGGGACTCTCCAGGAATGGATTCTCACCCCCCCCCCCCGCTATAAAATATACCACTAACAAAGCCTCCATCCCTCTCACACTTTTCTTCATATTTAAGGAAAATTATTACAGGAAACCATTTTGTTTTTATTACACCATTTCTGGCCAGCTATATCATGGGGGGTTACTTATCAGTGGGAAGGAAGAAGCAGGGGGAGGTCAGATTGCTGTGTTATATAATTAGATAGGATTGAAAATGACACCACACCCCTTCCAGCCCATAAACAGGCTTCTTCAATGAGGAAATGTACAGTACAGTACAGTAGACAGATACATGCGCTCGGGATCCAAGCTCCAAACTGAAGCTGAACAAGATGGAGCATTCTATAGTCTATACAATTAAATGTAAAGTACCATCAGCCTTTAACTCTTTCACTGGCAGAAGGGTGCCCCCGCCATTAAAAAGGTTAAAACAAATATTACAACTGCTGTCAAGATCTGAATAAGAGTCTCCATTACAGGACACCTCTGTTAGTCTCGTTTCTAATAACACTGAATATAAGATGCAGAGTCTTGAAGACAGACAGCCGTAATATAAACTGCTCCCTGGGCCCTCGCGCACCTGT
Organism: Discoglossus pictus; assembly: GCA_027410445.1. Lineage (NCBI taxonomy): Eukaryota > Metazoa > Chordata > Amphibia > Anura > Alytidae > Discoglossus > Discoglossus pictus. The sequence continues at coordinate 17,573,239 of CM050168.1, forward strand.
TATTGAATATTTACTGCTCCCCGCGCCCCGTCACTTCCAAACACCAGGCCCCGAGTCTGGAGAACGACTTAAAGACTCTCTTGTTGGTAATATCACAGTTTAACGGCTAATGAAGGCACAAACTACACCTGAAAATTAATGTTTAAGGTGGTAAAAATATGATTTTACCCTAAAAACCCCAAACCAACACATGTTCCTTGTTAAACATTTACTTTACCTCTAATAGGAGACCCATAAGGATATAATAGGCCTATTCTAGTTAATTATATAGAATTATTTAGAGTTAGGGTGGGGATTACCATTAAAAAAACAAAACACTGTGGTCATTTTTTTTTTGGGGGGGGGGAATGGAAATAAATAAATATATAAATGAACACAACCTGTGCTTATCCATATGGTTTTCTTGGTAAAGATACTGGAATAGGTTGACAGTTCCTTTCCCGCAATTTGTCTGACCTCTCTGCTATGACCTGCCCATCTTTGGTTACCCTACATGGCATAGCTCACAGCTTCACTGGAGGTACACAAGCCCCTTCACCACAACAAGGTAGCGATCCAAAAGGGTCTCTGTACCCAACCCTTTAAAAAAAGTATTAGTCATGGCAGTTTCCATGAGAGCCTGCTAAAATTATATTTTGCTCTAAAAATGCTTTTCTGCTCATGGCTTACATAGCTGTTAATGTTAATCATTTTTCACAAACGTGGATTTTTTTTAACCTCACCACAATGTAATAAACCTCAGAACGGTGGAAATTCCCGGCTGGGCACAGACTTATCTTGTTGAGGTCACATTAGGAACAGTCGAAAGACAAGAATATTTGACTTGTAATTTGGAAAACTGATAATGATATCAACTCTGCGAACATATTGTTTATTTTTTGCCGTTCATTCAAGGTTAACATTAAAAGAAGAAAATATATTGGTGCACGGATCAGAACAATATTTAAATTCTGGACCCGACATGACGCTTCTTGGTGGGGCCACAGTGGTAGCCTTAATTATACTAGGATAGTAAAGTACTAAAAAATATGATTATTTACAATAGGAGACGTTATTAAAAATATGGTTTAGTATCAGATATTACCTACAAGTTAGCCACTACACTGCTCAAGATATTCACCCACTTTCCTGGTCTTATTATCAGTGCCACATTTCCTCATTACTGGATTGATGGCTTCCTTTTGCATATGGTTAAGGGGTATCAATAGAGTTTCTGTCCACATACTAACACCGCAAGACATTAATCCAGGGAGCAATTCACTAATTATGAGCTATGTAAGTGCTGATAACAAGACAAGGCTGGTAGGAGGATCTTGGGCTGCGTCACGGTCAAAATATAGTACATTTAAAGTTGATTTTCCATTAGTTAATGACATTTTAATGACTTACAACTTTCCTGGGGAGGAAAGCTATGGCAAGTCTGGACAAGCTAGTATATATATATATATATATATATATATATATATATATATATATATATATATAATATTACATTATCAGCAAAGGTCTGCATCGTTATAACTATGGTATTCCCAGTAGAAACATACAGATGTGAGAGCTGGACCATAAAGAAGTCTGAGCGCCGTAGAATGGACACTTTTGAATTGAGGAGTTGGATAAGACTGCTTAGAGTCCCTTGGACTGCAAGAAGATCCAATAAATTAGTACTACAGGAAATCAAGACAAACTGTTCACTAGAAGGTCTGATCCTGAATCTTACGCTCAAATATTTTGGCCAAATCCTGAGACTGCAGGATTCCCTAGAGAAGACTCTAGAAGGCACAAGAAGAAGAAGGGGACGACAGAGGCGGAGATGGATAGATGAGGTCACTGAAGCAAGGAACATGAACTTGATGGAGAGCGTGCTGCGGTCCATAGAGTCACGGAGAGTCGGACACAACTAAACAACAACTGCAAACATTCATATTTGTACTGGTACTTCTACCATAACTGGGACACTGTTCCCGCTGAAGGACAACTATCTTTCCATATTATAATATGCTCTTCTGAACAACTAGACTTCATGATGGGCAAAGTATTTTTAAAAGTAAAAAAAAAAAAAGACAGTGTTTAATTTACATTTTAAGCACTTTAGTCAGTGTTTTAGACTAAATAGATTTATGTTGATCCTAATGAAAGCACTGGCACTAATTGTGGCAAAATGGATTCAAGGTCACTTACGACTTGCAGAATCATATGCACAGAAACAAATCGGTGGCTCCCACTAAAGAATAATAACATATAATACCTAATAAATTAAAGGTTATATTAATTAGTTTTTCCCTTTCTAAATACATTTGCATGCTATGATGTATAGTTCTTCAATTATGCCTAGAAAGCCAGAGTGACACTAATTGCAGGAAGCTCTGATTATGATAATCACACAGGCGAACTCCACCACTGCCTGTGCCTCTGCAAGCAAAATTACTGAAATGCAGTACATTTATGGACAGCCTCCTGGGCAGAAGAGCAGATCTGCAACACTAAATTTGAACAGGAAGTTTGGTCAGTTTAAGCAAACTACCCTTTGCAGTCTGAGCATGCTCAGTGTTTGCTGTTTCACATGGTTTTACACTGAAAACAATACATTCACCCCTAAGGCTAATTGGTAATAATCACCTATCAGAAAGAGATAACAGGTTGTTCAGTAGGTAGATCAGAAAGGTTGATGACGAGTAAAAACATGATGTAAATTTACTGTAAATGCATTTTTTAAAGTAACATTCCATAATAATAATTTATTTTAATTAAATTATACTAAACTTATAACCTCCTCTGTGTCCCTTTAAAGGGACACAGAAGCTCCAACATTTTTTGTCATACATAAAAAGAGCTTGTATCATATATTACAAAAGATGTTTTGTTGCATAAAAAATACATGATTTTAAGTTTAGAAAACTAACACTAACGATCAAGATCAAGCTGAAGATCAAGCCTAACATTTGTTATGGGTTTGGGTTGCATTTCTTATTCTATCTTCCCGGGACGAACTGAAGGAAGATTCCTACTGGCTTCTTCTTACCTAGGTAGGTCTTACAGCCAGTGAGTACTATGCTGCAGAGCAATGTGCTGCGGTCATGCAAGGGATATGATTGCAACCAACCTGCGCTGCTATTCATAAATCACAAATAGAATATTTAATCTTCTATTTAAAGATAAAAAGAAGCCCCGTTACGATGTTATCGAAAAAAAAACTAAAATAACTGTATAAAATAGTGTTTTTTACGCTGAAGTATAAAGTGCTAAAGTGAGAAGTTCCCCTTGTAGGTTATTCTATGGGATGGGATAATAGGACGGGTGTTCTAGGAGTTATCACCTTAGTAGATGTGGACCATAGTCTCATATTTAAAGCCATTTGCCTGTTTCTTACCAGCAAATAAAATCAGGCTTATGAAAGGCACAATTTATGTAGGCTTTTATGTTCAAGGTTAGTTTTGAAAGCATGTTGTAATTAATTTGATTTAAAGAGCTCATACTGTTTTGCTAGTAGAGGCAGCATGGAAAAATACTGTGAGAAAATTGATGTTTGTGCACAAGGTATTGTATAACAGAAACTAATCATGTACAGTTTGGAAGACATAAATATATGCATAAAAAAATATATATATATTTATATATATATATATATATATATATATATATATATATATAGTTATATTTGTATTTATGCATGTATTTATGTCTTCCAAACTGTACATGATTAGTTTCTGTTATAAAAATAAA